>ML058370.1:2754003-3136455 GCA_003013855.2 Liriodendron chinense | reverse complement strand
AGTGGTGAAGGGAGCACTCATGATGATAAAGGCACGGAGGTACGATAATCTTTACAAGGTGATCGGGAGCATATTTCATGGTGGAGTTGCGGAATTGGCAGCAAGATCTATGGTTGCTCGTATGTGGCAAGAGAAAAATGGTTGCATGGGAAGAGCAACTAGGCGTGTGAAGATGCAATGATAAAGTCGATAGGGAACGAGAAGCGATGAGACTATAATGATGACGAAGTAGAGGTGGAGGTTGTGCGAGGTAAGGTGGTGCATGAAGATTGTGGTGGAGTTTGTTGGAAATGGACGCCTCAAATCATCATTCACATAGGCCATTGATCGGTCGGTCGCGGTGGAGCCAAGGCAGCAAACACGCTATACAGTTTTCTGGGCATCCGGCCGGCCGACCGATTAGCTGTCTCCTTGTATGAGTTGGATTCTTGCGTGGTTTTGCGCAAAGAGTTTCTAATTCCATTTTTTCTCCTATGTAAGGAGTGTATTACGGGGTTAGAGGTATCCTAGACGGAAAGAAGGGGATTGAGAGAGGTTCTAAGTAAGAAGAGTTTGATAAAAGGGTTTTTTTCTTGAGAAAGCTTGAATTTCTCTCGTGGGCTTGTGATCTTGGGTTTTGGGTTCTATATCTTGTAACTTCTGATATTATAATGGACTGGTGTCGCTTTGTGCCATGGTTTTTTTACCCGTGAGGGGTTTTTTCCAACGTAAATTCGGATTGTCTATGTGTGGTTGGTTGCATGCATTGTGATTGCATTGTGTTGCTTGTTTGATTCAATTTGCTACTTGTATTCAGCTTTGCTTTTGTTGCTGGCCCTATTATCCCAACAAAGTTGTGATTAAACTCAAATTTGTGGGACCGTTGACTCATATTGCATGGTGTTCCAATTGACTTGGTGTGCATTCTAATTGACTTGACATCCCAAAATGTGTGAGACTTTGAGGAGTTTTGATAGGTTACAAACTCTCTTGTGCAATTACTTAAACAGGATGAGGTCTCCAAATCTACAAACATTAAAAACTATTGAATTGGATCTCCAAACCTGCGAACATCATAAACTCTTCTTCCTATTCATGTTCCTCTCCTATAATTACTTAAACAGGATTAGTTCCCCTAACTGATACACGTTAGAAACTCTTGTTCGCATTCACATGCTTCTCTAAAGGATGCCGAATACTTCGGTACCCAATTTTCTGCAATGACATCTCAACTGAGTGTGATTTGAGTTATAGTTATTAGATCTCCATACTTGATGCATAGATCCTATACTATTATGCTATTTTAGTTTATAGAAGATCTTTAGATTTTGGTCTTCCTGAATTTTGGGCGGCAGCATATGAAATTTTTGAAACAGTGGAAGAAGAAAAATCTCCCTTGATATATATATATATATAATATAATATGAAAAGGGTTTTTTTTTTTTTTTTTGTTTTCCTAAGCCGCTTCCTCTACTTTGGTCGATGGACAAAAAATCTGTTTCTTTTAGATTATTTCTCCATACTGCCTGTCTTTTCACGGTTGGTACGAAAACCGCTCGCTCCCAGCCAAAGTACGTTTTTATTTACAAATCTACCCTTCTTCTGGCTAAAACCTTTAGGAAAACTGTATGGCCCACTTTTGTGATGCTTGTGACAAATCTGACCCATCCATCATTTTCTTCATCTCATTATAGCAAATGTGCCTAAAATTCAGGCTAATCCAATCCACAGGTGGGTCCCACATTGGGCAAAGCCTTTAACGATCTACTCTTTCTAAGCTTGCGGCCCACTTGAGTTCTGGATCTGGTTCATATTTTGATCAGTTGGTTAAAATAACATGCTCAAACTTGTGAACGGAGTAGATTTCTCTCAAACATTACTGTGGGCCCCACTATCAGGGAAGCTATCTTGACTGCCTTCTTGGGGGGAGAGGCGCAGTGGTCATCGTGCAACCATTAATGTAGGTGGGGCCTATTTTCGTGATGCTTGTGTGAAAAATCCGACCAGTCCATTATTTTCGCAATCTCATTTTAGAGCATTGATCTAGATTCCAGGATGATCTAATTCCCAGGTGGGTCCCACATAGAAAAACGTGGACGATGGCCTTTAACAGTCCAGTCTTTCTTGGCTTACCTGGCTTATCTTTCGGTCTCCAGGTAAAATTGTTGGCCAAACTTGTGAACGGTGGGCCCGACTTTCACGGAAGCAGATTGCATGGTGTGACACACCACCGAGCTCCATTGCGTGCTGACGTTACCATGTACTGTGGGCCCCACCGTGATGTATGTGTTATATCCAAACTGTCCATCCATCTTGTAAGATGATTTTAGGACATGAGTCCAAAAATGTGGTAGATCTAATGCTCAAGTGGAGGACACTACTGAAAGCAGTAGAGACAATGATTACTACCGTTGAAACCTTTGTAGGGCCTACCATGATGTTTATTTTCCATCCAACCTATTCATAAGGGCATAAGGACCTGGATGAAGGTAAAAATTAAAAATAAAAAAATAAAAAATAAAAAAAAAGAATCTGGGATCAAGCTGATATTTGTGTTTTCCATTAATCCATGTCCTTTGTGATCTTACAACAGATTAGACGACAAATAAACATCACTGTAGGCTTTCAACCGTGGACATAGTTATTTCCCACCGTTTCCGGTTGTATGCTATGCTTCAATTTTGGGCTCATGCCCTAAAATGATGTGTAAAAATAAATAGATGGTGTGGATAAGAAGCATACATCCATGGTGAGCCCCACCGAGTTTACGACCGCAGATTAAGTGTCATCGGTTAATAGCTAAGTAGGTGTTAACCTTACCGTAGGGCCCACCTTGATCATATATTGTATATCCACTCTGTCTATCAGTTTTTACAGCCTATTTTAGCACACGGTCCTAAAAATTAAAAATATCTAAATCTCAGGTGGGCCACACCACAAGAGTGATGATTGAATGCTCGCCAATAAAAACTTTCCAAGGACCACTGTAAGCAGATCAGTAATGTTTATTTACCATCCATCAGATCCCGATGAAAGGAAAGTAAAAAGATTAGCTTGATCCAAAACTTTTGTGGTCTACCAAAAACTTTTAATTGTCATTCACAACTTTTTCCAATGTGTGGTTGTAGACACCCCACCTTCGGCTACACTGTTGGTAGAGATAGCTGGTTGAACGGAGGACCATACCCCCAAATCCCAAGTCCAAACTCAGCCAAACTCACCCTTGTAAGCCCCATTCCATAGCCCAGTTCAAGCCTGAACTCAGTCAACCCAGTCCTAAAAATCACCTTGAAAAAACCCCATAAAAAAAAGGCCAGTCAAAAAATCCCAAAAAAGTCAAACTCAGTGAGTCAACTCGCTGAGTTAACCCGCTGAGTTAACCCGCTGAGTCAACCCGTCGAGTCAACCCGTCGAGTCAAAACACCGAGTCAACCCGTCGAGTCAACCCGTCGAGTCAAACCACCGAGTCGACCCGCTGAGTCAACTCACTGAGTCGACCAGCGAGTCCAACAGCAGCCCCGAGGGAACGGCCGTACTCGCTGGAAACCGAGGAGCGGCCGTACGGGCGGCCCATGGCAGGCCGCCCGGACAAAATTACGAGAGCTGCCACTCTCCGCTGCTATAAATACCCCCCTCCCCTTCCTATTTCGACACACAATCCATTCCAATCCAGCCCGGGTCCGTTCCAAGCCCTTCTCCGCCCCTTTAGCCCATCTTTCCACCAAGGAGAGCCCGAGTGAGGAGAGTCTAACCCTGGTCCAGCCCAGCCTGACCACTGGTCCAAGCCTCTCAAGCCATCTAAGTCCTAATCCAGCCACTCGAAGCCAATCCTTGCGACACCTCCGTCCATCCAGCTACTCATTTTCCAGCATCATCTCATTTGCATCTAGCATAAGTGCAACATTTACTTTCCTTCCAACCCCCCTGCTTCACTACAAGCACCTTGATTACTCAAGCACACATGCATATGTCTTTATATTAAGCACCTGTCAGTTCGAGCGTATGCTCTGGGCTTGCCCGTTGTTGGAACCTGCCCATCAGAAACTCTTACTGTTCAGACCTGCATTCACGCTTCACCATAAAACACCTTGATCATTCAAGCACACTGCATACGTCTTACATTAAGCACCTGTCAGTTCGAGCGTACGCTCTGGGCTTGCCCGTTGTTGGAACCTGCCCATCAGAAACTCTTACTGTTCAGACCCGCATTCATGCATCATGTCATCCATGAGAATATACGAGGATTAAATTAGACTTTCAAGTATTCGAACGATTCTGTGAAGTAGAGACCGTACTTCGGTACGGGCAGTGTGTGGGGTGCTTAACCTCTTCCCACCCTGTAACCGTGATCCCTTACCTTGAATCTCTGACCACAGATCAACAGGAGTCATTTTAGAGGAAGGAATCTTCGGATTCCCTTCTCTAACGTTTCTACGGGGTCTAGCCGACTGTAGATCCGAAATAACTGGCTAGTGGCGACTCTGGTCTTATATAAATCCACTTAAACACATCCAGCTTAACGCGACAACCAAACGAAGCCCTCGAGAACGAGGCAAGCCAGTGGCACAAACGGCGATTTCGCACTCACGCACCTCTTCTTCTTCTTCTTCCGAAAGGGAAAGGGAGAACGACGTCGTGTGGGAGCGCGGGGAAAATCGGCGAGGGTCCACAGAATGGCGACTCCGCTGGGGAATAAGCTAGTCCCACTAGTCGTGATCCGACTTGAAAAACAGAATCCTTCCCGTACTTGAAAGTCATTAATCCTCATACAATCTCATCTGCATAGCATTCTACCCAAACCCAAACACAAAAAAAAAAAATAGAAAATTCCAAAACCAAAAAAAAATAGAAAATCCCAAAACCCAAAAAGAGTAGAGTACAGTCCTCACCATTGCGCCTCCTCGGGCTCAACGTACGCGGAGACAACTTCCCTTCCGCAGCATAATCCGCACTCGGGCTCAGCAAGCCATGTCCGACCACGAAGAAGAAACTCATCACTTCCCTACTCTCGAAATAGCCGAAGCGCAACCTCCAGCGCAACAGCCCGTTGACAATACGCCAATCATACAAGAATTGGCACAAGGAATGAGAGCAATGCAAGAAATGCTCTTGCAATTCATGCAAGCACAGACCACCGCAGCAGCCAACAATCAAGTTGGCCCAGTTCAGCAATCTCAGCAGCCATGCCGGGTCCTCCCGGCCTCCAGTTCAAATCAAGCACAACCATCGGAGTCTGCCCAAGACTACCGACAGCAGCCATCTCAGCCCTTCGCTATGGGGCATCCTTCTCAATATCTCCCTACGACGACAAGGCCATCTCAGAGCACCTCCGTTGCCGGAACATCCAGTCAGCTTCCAGTCAATCTTGCAAACAACAATCTCAGTAGATCTCAGCACGTCCCCGCCGATGGGACACCTTTTCAATTTCAGCACATCCCCGCCGATGGGATTTCAATTCAATTTCCAGCAACAGGGACAGCACTGGCGAATGCCCACAATGGGGGTCAGTGTCAAGCCCACATCAATCAACGGACAGTGGCGAATACCCAACAAGGGGGTCACTTCCCAGCATCTCAGCCTCCTGCAAACAGGAGCACTTTTCAATTCCAGCACATCCCCGCCGATGGGATTCCAGTTAATTTTCAGCAATCTTCAATTCAGCAAAATCCAGTTAATTTCCAGCAATCTTCAATTCAGCAAAATCCAGTCAATTTCCAGCAAGTTCCAGTTCAACCTTCAGTACAGTCTCCAGTTCAGTTACCATCATTTCAAGCTCAAGTTCATCAGAATCCCGTTCAATCATCAAACCAATTTCAGCAACCCGCGGTTGCTTTTCAGCAAGCCCATAGGGTCGAAGACATCGACCACTATGCCGAAGAAGAGCGTGCCTTATTCCAGGAGGCACCAGTCGCTCGAACAGATCACTCAGGACTGGACGAGTTGCGGGAGCAGTTCCAGATCTTGCAAAATCAGCTTCAGCGACAGCAAGGAATCGACTTACCTTCGACCAAGTTCAGAGACTTGTGTCCTTTCCCAGATGCTCAGGTACCTCAAAACTTTGAGGTTCCAAAGTTCAAAAGATACGACGGCAGCGGTTGTCCCACAGCACATCTCAAGGCCTTCTGTGGAGAGCTGAGTGCAATCTCAGGAAACGAAGGGGCCCTCATTCGATTGTTCCAAAAATCTCTGAAGGGCGATGCCCTAGATTGGTACACTTCATTGGACTGCCACCGCATCAGAACATGGGAACAGCTCTCCCAGGCTTTCGTCGACAGATTCGCATATAATCTCAACATGGCACCCAGAAGAGCCGACCTCGCAGCACTCAGGCAAAGGAGTGATGAAACACTATCAGCTTATGTGGGACGCTGGCGAGCTATGGCAGCCAGAATGCGGACACCCATCGACGATGAAGAACAAATCTCCATGATTGTTCATTCAACATACCCAGGCATATCCGGGTATCTCATCTCGCATCCATATGCGAATTTCTCACAATTGATCCGTGCTGGAGAGCAAGTTGAAGCAGGAATCCGGGCCGGGACGATCTCCCCATGGCCTCATCAAGCCACTCCAGTCAAGAGGAACAGAGTGGAAGGAAGACCTATCGGGCACGGGAATGGAAACCGCAATGGTTCTCCTCCCCGCCCAACAGAGGTAAACAACATCAACACCGCTGCTCAAGGAAATCAACGTGCTCCCCCACAAGGACGTCAACAGTATCAGCAGAATCAAGTTCAGCATCAGCCTCAGCGATATCAGCCACAACCGAATCCTCAGCCACAGCCACCTCGACAACAGCAGCAGTTCAGGGGAAACGGCCAATACTCATACCAGAACAGGCAGAATTACAGGGAGTTCAGGAAGTTCACTCCACTCAGTCAACCACTTAGTCAAATCATGACTACGCTGGTACAAAAACAATTACTCACTCTGATGACACCTAGGCCTCCACCTCATCCTCTGCCTCCAAATTACCGAGAAAATGAGTACTGTGCCTACCATCAAGGACGTGGCCACGCCACTGATCGATGCTATACTTTGAAAAATGCCATACAAGACCTGATTGATGACCGCAAGATCGTCATCTCGGTCCCTGGAACTTCTCCAGCAGCTTCCACCAACATCCTTCAGAATCCTCTGCCTCAGCATCCAACGGACCCCAGTTCGTCTCGTGGCCCTGCCGTCAATAGTATAGAAGAAGGGGACCATATCGATCGCTTCTTCTCCCCTATTCAGTCCATTCATACCTACACCTATGAGCCAACAAATCCTCCTCCAGTCTTGCAAGGGGCAAGTCCCTTTCTTCCTTCAGTCTCCGAGCCAGTAGTGCTTGAAGGAGCACCTCCATATGATATACCAGTTGTTCAAGGGGCACCTTACAACCATTCAAGCTGGGAACCAGTCGTCCTGGAAGGAGCACAATCATACATTGAGCCCACATACGAACCTGTCATCTTGCAAGGGGCAACTCCAGAACAATCCAATCCGCAATGGAAGGATTATACTCATCAACAGCAAGAGCCCGTTGTCTTGGAAGGATCTCTTCCAGTCAAGCCTGTCATATTGCAAGGGGCAAGTCCCGGAGGCATATCAATCACGCTACGGCAGCTCGAACGAACAGAGAAACCTCCTGCCATATCAAGAGGACCAGTATTCATTCCATGGGAGCCTCCTGCCCCAGGAACAGTCAAGCCAGGACCACGACCTTATGTGGTCTATGAAGACAAGCCTCGATACTACCCCTTCAGCACAGGCAACAATGTAGTTCTCAAGGCAAAAGCTCTATACGAGGAAGATCTGGTACCCACACCAGCACCGTTGCAAGAACCAGTGGTCCTAGAAGGCAAAAGGGAGGAAAACTACAAAGAGGTTCCATGGCACTATCCAGAATGTGCGGAAGTGGGAAACATGAATCCCAACGGGCGTTGCATCCGAAGAGATAATCAAAACAGAGGAGATCCCAAAGGCGTCCTCTCAGGCCTTGGCAGCAAAAATGAAGCCGCATACGATGTAGCAACTCAGCTCAAGTCAATCCCTGCACAAATCTCAGTATGGGAGCTACTCTGCACATCTCGCATACACCGAGAAATGTTTGCCAAGACCTTGAATGGTGCTCATGTCTCCTCCGATACGGCACCAGAGATGATTGCATTGATGATTGGACAGCTACTGGCTCCACGTGCCATCACCTTCACCGATAATGAGTTGCCACCAGAAGGACGCGATCATGGCCGATCCCTCAACATAGCCTTACGATACAAAGACCTCTGTGTTCCGCTGGTCCTTATCGATAATGGCTCAAGCTTAAATGTCTGCCCACTCAAGACCGCGGAACGTCTGGGAATCAGTCCTTCTTCATTCCGACCCAGCACCATATGCGTCAGAGCATTCGACAATACCCGCCGATCAGTGGAAGGAGAAGTCGACATAGAGGTACAGATAGGTCCAGAAGTTTCTACCATCACATTCCAAATCCTGGATATATCAGCCTCTTTCAACATGCTGCTCGGACGACCGTGGCTGCACAAGGTCGGAGCTGTGCCATCAACCCTGCATCAACGAGTGAAGTATATCTGTGGAAATCAAGTGATCTCTATCCATGCAGAGAAGGAGCTCATCATTCCTTCCAATGCTACTGCCACTGAACCAGACATCCCGGTCATCGATATCCAGCACTCTGAAGAAGACATCCCGTTTCACAGTTTCGAATTCGAGACTGTGAACTCTATCGCCAATCCAGAACCGATAAGGGTGGACCGTGTCTTTTCACCGGCAGAGCGTCTGAGCCTCAAATACCGAATGAAGAATCACTTCAAGTCCAGAAAGGTATCGCTAGTATATAACCAACGCAAGTGGGGACTCGGATACAGGTCAACCTTCATGGACAAGAGAAGGAAGAAATTTCGGTGCTCATCCATCCAATTCGTCAAGCCAGGAGAACCTTGCAAAGATCCAGGAGGGAATCAACCGACTGCACTACACAAAGGCCTCCCGATGAGCCTAGTTTGGGCTACGTGGCCCCCCATCCGATGGGATCAGATTCTCGAACCCTCTAAGCCTCCAGAAGAAGGAGGAAATGATGAAGACGAAGAAGGAAGACAAAGACAGCAGCTTCAGGACCAGGTTACTCTGACACCTGCTCCCAACCAGGGGCACAACTTGCCCATTTCTCTCAACCAGGGGCACAACCTGCCCACTTCAATCAGCAAGGGGCACGACTCGCCCATCTCATCACCAATTAGCAAGGAGCACGACTTGCCCATCTCTGCAAAGTCAACATCATCAATCATCAGCCAGGGGCAGAAGCAGCCCATCCATTGGACCAAGAAAGGGAAGTGGCCAGCCCTAGACTGGTCTGATGTCCAGGTTCCAAACTTGTGTCTAGCTGTGGAACCGGACGAACTGCAATGCGAGGTAAGTGATCCGGGAGGGACTGAGTACGACTCAGATCTCGAACCTGACCAGCGAGAAGTCATGGTCATTGGGCCAGACCGTGACTCTTCGCCCAAATCATCAACCCCCACCTCTTCAGGGGAGGAAGTGTGGGGTCCTGAATGGTCATCCGTTCCCCTCACTTTTGAATCAGCCAAAGAGCCATCTGAGGGCTCTGGCTTCCAAAAAAAAACGCCTGTTTAAGCAGCGACCGGAACTTTGGAACAAGTTGGGCCCAATCATGGTCTGCAATGCCCGCTTGTTCAAAGTCCCGTGAATTTCAAAAAAACAAAAAAATCAAAAACTTTCAAAAGCCAAAAACATCTAGCATCTCAATTTCAGAAAAATCTCAAAAACCAAAAAATATTTCTTTTCCTGCATTCAATAGTGTGCCAAGTTCGTCTAAAGAGTCGCATGAGTTTGAAGTCGAATCATATGATTTCGACATCGAATTAGACTTTGAGCTCATGGGTCTGGACGAAGCTCGGGACGAGGAAGATGATGATCCAGCTCCCGAACTAGAGGATCTCCTCAAAAAGTTCGAATCCAAAGCCAATGTTGTAGCCGATGATTTCGAGATAGTAAACTTGGGGACGCCTGAGATCCCTAGGGAAGTACGCATTGGAAAATCGTTACCACCAGAGATGAAACAGAAAATGATAGAGTTCCTAGCTCCAAGATTGTCCAACTTCGCGTTCTCATATGAAGACATGCCGGGGCTCGATGAAGAGCTCGTTGTACACCATCTGCCAACCAAGGCAGATATGAAGCCAGTGAAGCAAAAACTTCGAAGAATGAAGCCAGAATGGGCTCTGAAAGTCCGAGATGAAGTCATCAAGCAGTACAATGCGGGATTCTTGGTAGTCTCCAACTACCCTGAATGGCTCGCCAACATCGTGCCAGTACCAAAGAAGGACGGCAAGGTTCGAATGTGCATCGACTTCCGAGATCTCAACAAAGCCAGTCCAAAAGATGACTTCCCTTTACCACATATCGACACTCTGGTCGACAACACTGCTGGATACAAGGTCTTCTCATTCATGGACGGGTTCTCAGGTTACAATCAGATCAAGATGGCCGTCGAAGATCGTGAGAAGACAGCGTTTATCACTCCCTGGGGAACCTTCTGTTACAGGGTAATGCCGTTCGGTCTGAAGAACGCAGGAGCAACATATCAGCGAGCAATGACAGCACTATTCCACGACATGATGAACAAAGAGCTCGAAGTATATGTGGACGACATGATCGTCAAATCTCGCACAATGGAAGGACACTTTGAAGATCTGAAGAAGTTATTCAACAGATTAGAAAAGTACAAGCTCCGCCTCAACCCTCAGAAATGTGTCTTCGGTGCAATGGGAGGAAAGCTCCTCGGCTTTATGGTGAGCGAGGATGGCATCAGGGTCGACGAGACCAAAACCAGAGCAATCATCGAGATGCCCCCTCCTAGAACAGAGAAAGAAATTCGTGGCTTCCTCGGCAGAATTCAATACATCAGTCGCTTCATCGCACAGCTCACACCTATCTGTGAGCCCATATTCAAGCTCCTTCGGAAGAACGTCCCAAAAGAATGGAATGATGATTGCCAAGTCGCCTTCGACCGCATCAAGAAGTATCTCATGAATCCTCCAGTCCTAGTGCCGCCCACTCCTGGACGACCACTATTGTTATATATCTCGGTAGCAGCAGAAGCCATTGGCTGTGTCCTCGGCCAACACGATGAAACCGGGAAGAAGGAACAAGCAATATATTATTTGAGCCGAAAGTTCACCGACTACGAGACCAGGTATTCCCCGATCGAGAAGACTTGCCTCGCCTTAGTCTGGGCAACTCAGCGACTCCGTCAATACATGATTGCATTCCCTATCCTCCTCCTCGCTCACATGGATCCGCTCAAATACCTGTTCGAGAAGCCGGCACTCACTGGAAGGATAGCTAAATGGCAGCTACTCCTGTCTGAGTTCGACATCACCTATGTCACTCAAAAGGCAATCAAGGGACAGGCCCTCACCGATCATCTTGCGGCTCACTCTCTCCTGGACTATCAGCCGCTCAAGACATTCTTCCCTGATGAAGATCTCTTGCTCATTGAAGAGGAAGAAAAGAAGAAAAAAGATGAGTGGACGTTATTCTTCGACGACGCAGCAAATTCTAAAGGGAGTGGTATTGGAGCAATCCTCTACTCTCCAGATGATGTCCCTATTCCTATCTCGAGGCGCATCGCATTCGAGTGCACCAACAACATGGCAGAGTATGAAGCATGCATCGCTAGCTTAAGGGAAGCCATAATCTTGGGCGTCAAGAAGCTACGAGTGTTTGGAGACTCACAACTTATCATCAATCAGACCAATGGCGAATGGAAGACCAAAGACGAGAAGTTGATACCATATCATGTGTATCTTGACAATCTGATCGAAGAATTCAAGGAAATCACCTTCTCATACATGCCCAGAGCCAAGAACCAGTTTGCAGATGCTCTCGCCACGCTCGCATCAATGCTCGAGATCCCAAAAGGAGCTTCAGAATGGGAGCTCACAGTTGAAGTTCAAGAAGAACCTGCCTTTTGCCTGCAAATAGAAGAAGCCGAAGCTGTCCCTGACAAACCCTGGTATGCCGACATCAAGCAATATCTCGAAACCCAGGAGTATCCAAAATCAGCAACAGCAACAGGTCGCCGAACCATCCAACGTTTGGCCGGCCAGTTCACCATCAGTGGCGAAGTTCTCTACAAGCGATCCTATAATCACATCCTCCTCCGATGCGTCGATGAAACAGAAGCTGCAAAGATCATGAAAGAAATACACGAAGGAATCTGTGGCCCACACATGAATGGGCACATGATGGCAAAGAAGATTCTACGACTCGGCTACTATTGGCTCACCATGGAGACAGACTGCTGCCAGCACGTCAGAAAATGCTTTAAGTGTCAGGAGCATGCGAATCAAATCCATGCCCCATCATCAGAGTTATACAACCTGACCACCCCCTGGCCCTTCTCCATGTGGGGACTCGACATCATCGGCAAGATCAGTCCCAAAGCATCAAATGGTCACGAATACATACTTGTGGCAGTCGACTACTTCACCAAATGGGTAAAGGCAGCCTCCTACACCACGATTGCAGCATCTCAAGTGATCAAATTCATGAAGAACAACATCATATGCCGGTATGGAATCCCTAATGCCATCATCACAGATAATGGGACCCCGTTCGTCAACAAGAAGATGGATGACTTCCTCAGCAAATTCAAGATCCAACGTCATCGATCAAGCCCCTACCGTCCCCAGATGAATGGTGGGGTAGAAGCCGCAAACAAGACAATCGTCAGGATACTCGAGAAGATGGTCGTGACCTATCGAGATTGGTCAGATATGCTCCCATATGCACTTTGGGCCTATCGAACATCTGTACGGTCTGCTACGGGCGTTACTCCTTTCGAGCTTACTTATGGAATGGAAGCAGTTCTACCAGTCGAAGTGGAAATACCATCACTTCGGGTGTTATTAGAAAGCGGAATTGAAGAAGGAGAATGGCAACGGGCCAGATTCGATCAGTTGCAGCTGGCAGATGAAAAACGCATGCGTGCACTAAGTCATTCACAATGCTATCAGAAAAGGATCGCTCGGGCTTACAACAAGAGAGTCCGAAAAAGGAGCTTCAAGGTAGGCGACATGGTCATGAAGAAGATTCTACCGTCGCACCTTCCAGATCCCAGAGGAAAGTTCAAACCCTCGTGGGACGGGCCACTGATCGTCAGAGAAGTACTTCCCGGAGGCGCCCTCAGACTCACCAGCATGAGAGGGGTGGATCTTCCTGAGCCAACCAACGCCGACAACGTGAAGATCTTTCACGGGTAAGTTATTCTGACCTTATCAAAGGTTACTTTAATAGAGCTGAAGTCAAGGGGTCAAAGCTAAGATCTCTGAGAAATCATCCCGTCCACCAACAAGTGTTTCAAAAAAAAAAGGATTCAAAAAGAGACAAAAAAAAGAGAGAGAAAAAGAATGCAAAAGAAAAAGAAAAAGAGAAAAGAAGAAAGGAGAAAGAAAAAGGGAAGCCAAAGCAAGGCACCCAAGAAAAAATCAACCCAAGAAGAAACACAGTCATCCATCCATCCATCTCAGAGGAGTCTTTAGCAAAGACCGACAGCTCCATTATCGTAACTCAGGCTAAGGGCTGAAGGACTGCCATCGGCCGGCAACGACGGATTCCCGACCTCTAGCCGCCGCAGTTATCCAGAGATCCAGAAAAGAAAAAAAAAAAAAAAAAAAAAAAAAGAGAGAAGAAAAAAGAAAATGTGTGCCTAAACAAAGAGGGCGGAGTGAAAACCCGAAAGGGCGCTCCGAGTAAAAACAGTGGGCATACAGCGGACTTGGTGAAAACCTGAAAGGGCGCCAAGGGTAAAAACAGCACAGCTGCCAAGGGGCAGGCAAGACCAAATACCCGGGACGTGGTGAAAACCTGAAAGGGCGCCACGGGCAAAAATGACGGGAAAAGCCGGCTGTAGTGAAAACTCGAAAGAGCGCTGCAGGCAAAAATGGCTCAAAATGAAAAAAAAAAGAAGAAAAAAAAAGAGAAAAGAAAAAAATAAAAGTGCAGGTACCAAGAAAGCAGACGGCCCCGATCAGTTCAAGCGGTTACAGTTCAAGAACAAGAAGAAGCGCAGTCAGGAGCGAAGAACTCTACAAACTCTGACAATCTCAGGAAGCAAGAGTTTCCATTGCCTACATCTCTAGGGAACCAAAGGATCAAGCAAGTCAAATCTCGAGACATCGGTCAAATCATTGACCGAGCCCCAGTTCTGATTCCTATATCCCGACACAAAATCCAGACACACTCACAAGACAACTCATGGCACAGTAGATTTTCAAACAGTTTTTCCTCTTTTCAATTAAATGCATTATATTTCTCTTACACATATCATCTTTTTCAAAAATACAAAAAATGCATCATCATCAATCACATATGCAAAAATCAGTGTGCAGGTGGCCAACACAATCAATCTCAACCCTCCTCCTCGGCCACATCAGGTGAGTCCTCTGACTCATAAAAAGATAGTCTCGCTCTCAACCTTCTCACCTCCATACGCAGGTAATGCGCCTCATCGCGCTCAAGGGTACGGATCGCTGTCTCCTCATCAGACAATCTCTGATCGGCAGCCAATCTCCTCGACATCATCTCGCAATGATACCGAAGTGCAGAGATCTCAGACAGCAGATGGCCATGAGTGGCCAAAAGGAAGCCAGGATCAATAAACGGGCGCTCCTCAAAAGGTTCATATGAACCAGATGAAGAGCCAGCATCTCCAAGAATATCCTGCTCATCCTCATCGGCAGTCTGGTGCCAACAAGGGATACGTCGATACAAAGACTGCTCAGCAACCCAATACTGATATGGGGCGGTCGCCATCGGAAAAGTCCGCAGCTCAAATCCCAACAAATCAGCAGTCAGATAACTCGCCCAAGATCCATCGACCCGAGTCCTAAAGTCGGAGATCCTAGACGGAAGCGCTCGGCGCCCGATACCCATAAAAGCAAAAAGAGGAACATCCTGCTCGTACCCAAACTGCCGCAGGAACCGGGTAGGGTGGTAGGAAAAGTAAGATCGAAAGCCTACCAGCATCAGAGGAAGGCGGTGTGCATCGCAAAGCACTGGAGGAAGTGAAAGCCAAGATGACTCCCAACGAACATTCCAGTCACGAAGTTCAGCGAACATCCTGCAATACAAAGGCTCGCTCATCCTAGCTGTATGCGGAAGAAACTCCATGATATGTCGCATAAGATTTGGGCGACGGGTGTCAGGAAAAGGTACAGGAACGGTCAGCGAAAGACGCTCCTATAGCCAAACCTGATCATAAGAAGGAAAAGAAGTTCAGCTAGAGCAAAGCAATTTCTAAAAAGCAAGAAAGAAAAGGTATATAAAAGATACCTGAAGAAATGCACAACAGCCGCGAAGGACACGAGTGCGGCCCAGGGCACAGTCGGTCAGCCCATCAAATAGCTCGGTCAAGATAAGAGAAATAATCCCCTGCCGACGGGCAGCTCGGCTCATCACCTCAAAAAGCAAAGGAGTCTGGGACCTTCGCCATCCCGAGAACAGCACTTCAGCAATCAAGCAAAACATCAGTGCGTTCCGAGCAAAGGTAGAACCAGCCGTACCCTGAGGACCCGAAAAAAGATCATACAGCAGGTCCAAAGAGAACACTACAGCATCCTGGCCGCTAGCTGCAGGCCGAACAAGATAGGGGATCCCAAACCAGTTCTGCGGTGTAGCAGTCTTCGACGATGTCTTCGGTGAGAAGTACTGAGCATAATCCCAGGGTAAGCCTGTCAAGCGTGCAAGCTCCTCCAAAGAAGGCCCCATCTCCATATCATTGAACGCAAACAAGTTCAACGAAGGGACCCAGTCAATCAAGGCAGCTCCGAGCATCCTCCAGTCAATGTCAACTCTAGCCATATGAATCAGACTGCCAAAGCCATAAGACTCCAAATCTCGAATCTCATAAGCTGACAAACTGTCAAGCCAAGCAAGCAGTCGTGGCGAGCAAGAAGAACGAGGAAGCAGCTGACAAGTCCTCACCGGTATCCCCTCCAGCACAAAAGGACCATAAGTCAATAATGGCTCATCAAGGATCGGAAGGTCAACGGGCGAAGGAGAAGGAAAAGCTGGAACCTCTACAGACTCGACAGCCCCTGACCTGCCCTCAGTAACGGCTATGTCTGATATAGCCGCATCACTATCTGAAACTGTCATAACCTCAGCCGCATGGGAAGACTCGCCCACCTCATGAACAGAGTGCGCAAAAGACCGACGATCAGGAGAAAGACGATACTCCCCATCAAAAGGGCTATCAGTGAAGATCACGCCGCACATCGAGGCACCCTGGCTAATCTGACCGTCAAAGAATACATCTGAACCATCCAAAAGGGTCCCGGCTACCCCGATCGAAGAATCAACGGCCAGATCCGGACCTGCGGCCCTCTCCAGTAGGAAATCATGAATCCAATCATCATCCTGGCCGATCGAAGGGATCATCGAGGCATCCACACCGTCCATCATCAAGGGGACATCATCAATGATCACATCAAGTCCACCCAAAGAAGCATACCGCACATCCTGGCCCTCATCCAGGGCATCCAAACCGTCAAAGGTACCATCTGAGCCATCCATACCATCCAGACATGAGATCAGCCCATCTATGTCCCTCATAGTCCCATCATCACCGTCCATCACGTCATCCATGGGACCCACACTCAAGGGATGCATAGCCTCACCTATGTCCCATCCCATCATCTCATCCATACCATCCATTCCTCCCATAATGAGGGCCTCATTCAAATCAGAAAATCCAGCCATCCCACCATTAATGGAGCTATTCAAAGCTCCACCAACTCCATTCCCTAACCCCTCATCAATGCTTCCATTCAATGCCCCATCTCCCCCATCCATTAAAGACATCTCCCCATTATCAAAACTCAATTGAAAATCTGAAGTGTGGGACCCACCTTGGACAGCCCCCACAGCCCCCAAATCTCCACCATCCATTGCCCAAGAAAGGACAAACCAAGATGAAGACAAGATGATGAGGAAAGAAGAGACAAGAAGAATATTCATGGCTGAAATCAAACTCGCCCGTGCAAAGCAGATGGAGACAGGGACAGTGGACAGCAGAGGATGTCCGAACCAGGGCCAGCCCAGGCCGCTCAAGAGGCGAGCCTTGGGCGGCCTGCCCTGGGCCGCCCGTACGGACGCGTTTCCCCTCTCTCCGCGGGATTGGCTCCAGGGCTTTTGGTAGGTGAGGCTGACAGTCCACGTCAGCAGATGGCGCTCCGTGGGCCGCCCAAGGCTCCGGTCCACTCCCGATTTCGACTGAAGATGATCAAGATCATACAAAAGGTGCCCCACTGGTCCAATCATGAAGCAATATGACCGGAATAGGGCTGATCAAGCCAAAGAGAAGGAAAGGTGATCAAGTGGGGGCCACAAGCAATCCAAGCCATTCAAAGACTAGATCATCATGATCCAAACCATTGAAGAACCTACATGAGCCATGAAACAACAAGATCAAAGGTTAATCATCACAAGAAGGGCCAGAATCCAAGATCTAGTCATCAAGTGGGCCCACAAAGCCAAATCAAGCGATCAGAGACGTTCAAGCCATCATCCACACCATGAGAAGCATTCCTAACCTCACAAATCATCAAAAGAAGTGCCCCAAAGTAAAGCTAAGGTCTCAAGTGGGCCCACAGGGCCAAATCCATCAATCTGAACCATTCAAGGGCCAAATCATCAAGATCCAAACCATTGGAAAGCTTACACAAGTCATGGAGCAGCAAGATCAAAGGTTCGATCATCAAAAGAAGGGCCAAAATCCAAGATCTAAGCATCAAGTGGGCCCACAAGGCCTAATCAAGCAATCTGAACCATTCAAGTCATCACCCATGCAGCTAAGCAGTCTCAAATCATGAAGGAATGAGTCAAGAGTCAAAGCATCCAGACATCACCAAGGAATTTGGGAGAAATCAAAGCCTGTATATTCATCCAAAAGGGCTTGATACAAAAGGGGACAAAAACAAAAATACAAGGCCATATAAAGCAGAGCCAACTACAAGTCACCAACATAATCATCATCGCCCCTCCTCGCGTCCCGCTCCCGACGATAAAGATCCATCAAAGGAGCAGTCACTGAACCTCCAGCATACCTGCGACGGCCACCTGGAACATAAAGCGAAGGAAGCAAAGGCCCCTGGCCAAATAGCAGATACCACTCGTCATAATCACGATCCGGGATCGTGAAACGGAAGCCAGGCTGGCCCACCAGAGCCTCAACTCTCTCATCAGCTGGCATCCGAGCAGCTGGAGGAGGTGCAGAACAGGGGACCCGAACTACCCCAGTGACTTGCCGAAGCAATCTCTCTCCCAAGTACCATTGGAAGGACTCAGCGTCAGAAAGCATAACACGGAGACATGAAGCATCATATGCCTCCACGCGCTGGGGTGTGTAGTAGAGAGGGAAACTAGCGTATGGCATCCGGGCAAACTGCAGCAGAAGAGGTTACCACGATCAGTTGCAAGTACAGTACAAGGACAAAGACAAGCAAGATACTTACGTCCTCAACGGTCAGCCCGTCTATATCAGCACGCCAATTGTCCCCGGGAACTCGGGAGTTCCGCTGACGATTCTGCTGATGCCAATACATGTGGCGATACTGAGCGGGTTCAATGTCATCTCGCATCCTCGGCGCAAGATGCGGAAAATGGTCATAAAAGCAAGTCTGGATGAAAGTACATTTAATGATCAGAGAGAGAAAGAAGGCAAACGGCTCCAAAGAGGATGAAAGAAGAGGTACCTCAACAACAGGCCAGAAGCCTGTGAAGGACCGACTATGCCGACAGGTCTTGTCCAGACCTTGAAAGAGACGGGTCAGGATGGCCCCATTCCAATTATAGGGGTGATGAAGATCCTCGACTAAACGAAGAAATTTAGGATCAACTCTCTCATTCGCATGGCAAAAAAGAAAGGATCCAAAAGCATAAGTGATCATGGCCCGCGCCTTGTGGAGGGCCTCTCGTTCGGTGGTAGGGATAACGGAAGCAAAATTGTTGTAAAACCATCGCATCTTCACTTGATGGCCTTGGAATTCACCCTCAGGAGGGACGTCACCGACAAGCCGCAGCCAATTAGTGGAAGAGAGGGGAGCTAAAGAGCTAACTTGAGGGACAATTGCCCCATGAAATGGGAAACCTATCTGCATATAAATGTCCAAAGGGGTTATTCCCCATTCTCCACAAGGGAGCTGAAAGGTGTGGGTCTCATCCCGCCACCTCTCACAAAGGGCCGCAAGCATCATGCGGTTGGCGTCATTATTATGGAAGCGTAGGGAGAGGAGGCCAGCAAAAGGAGTACCATCTAGTACTCGCTCAAGCAAGGGCTGTGGCTCCTTCATCCAATTGTCCCAGCGATCCCTGGTACCTCGACCCTTGATAGCAGGAAGAGGTTGATGCTCCATAGCTAGGGAACACATGTGGTCCCCTCGGCGGACAATGAAAGCAGGATCATCCTCGTCAACCACTTGGTGGCCCCTAGTACCATCCGCCATGAAATCCTACAAGCTTGGCAAGGTAAGTCCCTATCCTTTACCCATTAAAATCCAAATTCTCATCCAAGAAACCCATGGGATTGGACTCACATTCAAATGCAAAATCTAAAGTCCAACTCCATGTGTCACTTAGGATATGTGTTGGGCCCATTGGAAAAAGTAAGGCCCACCTTAAAGAAGGTGGCATGGCATGCCTTAGGTAAGAAAAGTCCATTATCCAAGGACACATTTTGGACAACAAATGCACTCAAGTGCCATGAGATCAACAAAGAACAAGAATCCTACTTCACATGAGAAATCCCTTTTCAAAGTCCATATGTGGCTAAGGATTGGTCCATTTTTTATGCCAAGGCCATGGCTCTCACTTAAGATGTTTCCATCTTTTTACACATGTGCATGGACAAGTGGGGAATAGAAAGGAAACGGACCCCCAAGAGCAACCCAAATGCCTCATCTCAATGGATTGGAGAGAGCACATAGCCCACTTTGGAGAATATGAGAACCCATTCATGGGTTAACCATGGGCAACCTTATGTGCCTCATCTTGATGAAAGTTTTGACCATGAGAATACAACAAGGAGGTCTACCCACAAACATATGAATCAAAGAAGCTAAGGGTAGAAAGTTGATGCACATAGCCCACATGAAGAATCAAAGTTGAAAATGCCCATGAAAAGGCAAGTTTGGGCAACTTATGTGCACCAACTTAAAGGGAGACCATTTGAGCACAAAAGAGCATGGCTTGATGAGTCACCCAACCATCATGAAAATGGATAAGAATGTTACACATAGCCCACTTGAATATCAAAATCCAAAATGTCCCAAGGCATGGGACAAAAATGGGCAACCTATGGGTATCATTTTTTCCCACAAATGGAAGAAGAAATCACTCATATTTGAATGATGATGGGTGATCCACCAAGCCCCCATAGAAAAGTTCAAGGAGCTATGATTGCATGGACACTCACTTGAGAATCATCCATTTGAGGTTGATAACATCTAAGGGAAACTCTTGAGAATCACATTCCTACCACAAAGGAAGCCATTTGAACTTAGTGAGATTGTGGGAACAACTCACTCATGGGACTTGTAGATGGTCAAGTAACTCAAGTCCTCCATCCATCAAGAAAAGAGCATGAAAATAAAAAAATCCACATGGACAAAGTGTAGTGGGGCACACATGGTTCAAAGAAGTGCCCAAGTTTCAATGAAGGCCCAAAAGCCCATCCACATGAAAAACTTCAACGAACCCACCACACTTTGTACAAGGATGTACATCATAATCAAGAAATAGTGGAAGACTTGGGCTACTTGTCCATATAAGCCCAACTAGGAAAATTAGCCCACTTGAGATCCAAAATGAAGAATGGGCTAGCCACCTTGATCCATACACATGTAAAGAAAGATGGGGTCACCCAAAATGAGCCCCATGAGCCCAAAACTTGAGATGGGCCCTACCATGCCCATGGGCCCAAACCTTGAAAAAGATAGAAAAGAAAGTAAGCTCCAAAGGAAAAATGACAAAGGCAAGAAAGTAAGAGGGAGCCCAAAATGAAGCATTGGGCCCATCAAATACACCAAGGACCATGACTTCACTTTGAGCCCATTTGATACACATGAGAAGAGGCCCAACTCCCATGAAAAAGATAGAGTATTTTGCCATGCACACTTGATGACATGGCAAAGTTACTCCTTACATGCACATGGAGGGAGTGTGAAAAAGAAAAAAATGAGGAAGTGGAGAGCTTGCAATGTCCTTCTCCATGCACCACCTTTGAAAGACTTGAGATCTAAGAAAAGATCAAGAATGCTTGGGCCCACCTTCACACCTCTTTGGATAGCTACATGAAAAAAGAAAAAGGATCATGAGAAGAGACAATGAAGATGGAAAAGGACAAGAAAGAGAAAGGAAGTGGTCCATACCTTTACCACTCACCAAAGAAGGACCACCTTGCTGTCCCAAGATTTCTCTAAGGCCCACCACTTGAAAAGAGCAAAGGATCACCAAAGAAGAGAGAGGAAACTTAAAGAAAGAAAGAGTATGAGAGAGAGAAGAGAGAGATTGCACGTTTGAGGGGGAGAGGGTGCCCCATGTTATATAGAAAAGGGGAAGGCACCCTTTTACCCAGCCCCCTGAAGAGACCAGGAGGCAGAGACCGGGCGGGCGGCCCATGGGAGGCCGTCCTAGCCTCCACCTACTTGAAACGACCTCCCTCTCCCTCTCCTTGGGAAGAACTCCTCCTTGGGAAGAGTGGTTGCAAGTGAATCTTGTACCTCCATGTAAGATTGAAGTGATGGAAGAGAATGGTGAGAAAAAAGAGAAAATCTCACCAAAATCTCATCTCATGAGAAATGGGTGAGAAATTGGGTGGATGATGTGGAAAAGTTTCATGGAATTTCCAAGAAAAAGAAAGGAAAATTTGACTTGGTCAAACAATGATCTCAACCATCCAAAGGCATGACCAGATGATCCAAACCATTCCAAGAAGAATCCCAAGAATCTCCGCCCTTGATTACTGTTCACATGTACAAGTCTGGTCCGAAGACCTTAAACTACGTCGGGACCAAGATCCCGAGGGATTGTCAATAAGACCGGCATCAGTCTTCTTCAAGATCTGGTGGCTCCGGACATTTTCAGAAAACCAAAAAAAAAATATATACATCACTTGTACGGTTTCATGGTCCGAAGACCTTAAACTACGTCGGGATCAAGATCCCGAGGGATTTTCAATAAAAATGGGTATCGATCTCGACCATCAAAATCAGAATCGATGACCCAGAATTTTTTCCAAAAAAAAAAAAAAGAAAACAAAAAATGTCTTTCCTCTTTTAAAGTTTTGGGTCCGAAGACCTTAAACTACGTCGGGATCAACGTCCCGAGAGATTTTTAATAAAAACCAACATCGATCCCAGCCTTTCAGGCCAAGATCTGATGATCTGGATCATTTCAAAAAAATCATAAAAATATATTACCAGCCCCGCTCTTAAAGTTTTGGTCCGAAGACCTTAAACTACGTCGGGATTGACATCCCGAGAGATTTTCAATAAAAACCGGCATCAGTCTGGATTGTCCATCCGCTGACACCGGACATTTTTCCAAAAAAAAAAAAAAAAAAAAAAAAAAAAACATGTTTGCCCCTCTTTTGTACAGTTTCATGGTCCGAAGACCTTAAACTACACTGGGATTAATTTCTCGGGGGACCTTTCTCGCTTTCAACTAAAAACCGGCATCGGCCTCGACCGTTGGGATCATGGTTCGATAACCCGGATCATCTCAAAAATACCAAAAATATTTTAAAGCTTTCCATAAAAACCAGTGTCAATCTCGATTACTCGAGTTGAAGTCTGGAACTTTTTCAAAACAAAAAAAATATATATACAATATAAAACAAAAAAGTTTTCACCACCAGTTTCGATCCACCAATTTATCCCCAGTGGTCCGAAGACCTAAAACTACACTGGGATTAACTTCTCGGGGGCTTTCTTTCCTAACCTGTTCCAGACATGGCTGACACTTGATCGTACGGGTGTCTGGAATCTTTTAAACAGGTAAAGGCTGAGGCGGGCAGAACTCCGCAATCCTGTTCGTGTTGAATGCACCGTGATAGACAACCTTGAGTTGGAAGTCGCTGTTGAAGCTGACGGATGTTCCCTGTTCCTAGAACTCATGAAGGGGATTAAGGCTGTTGGGAGGTGAAGCTCACCCTCACGGAATTGTGAGCAACGTAAGACCCCAAACTGGATTGACTAAGGGAAATGTGAGGATGTGGCTCATCTTGTGGCCGAAGGAGTCCGTCGGACGATACGTGGTCTATGTGCATTGCACATGAGGAACAGGCAACTTTGTGGGTGTGTTGACTGAAAACCCTCAAAATCCCCTCATCCGAAGATGTAAAACTACGGCACTTAACTGTGTGAGACTCGTCTTGCTCGCTGACGTAAAATGGATCGGGTGCCTTACCAGCAGTAGAAGCTGGAAGTGGATGGAAATTCCATATCTTTTCCCTGCATTTCAGAAAAATCACAAAAATACAAAAACATTGCAAAATCATCTCTTCAAAAATCACAAAAATATTTCCATCAAATATCTGCAAAAATCACAAAAATATTTCCCTTGCTTTCAATCAAAATATTTCAAAAATCACAAAAATATTTCCTGTGCTTTCAATAACCAATCTCTATCCTGATCGCTCAGGTAAAGATTCGGACCACATATCTACAAAAAAAAAAAAAAAAAATCACAAAAATTAGCATCCCCAGCACTACAATTCAGGAGTCTTGAACTTCGCTCACTTCACAGTATGGGATGACGGATCCAATCGCCCGCAAATTGGAATCTTGACCAAAACGGGCAACCAAACACCATCTCAATCACGTGTATGCCCAGAAGAACATCTTGAAGTCGAATGATATCCTCGTACATTCTCATTAGCAAAGAAACAGCATCTTGGGACGATGGACCTGATCGACCACGGGTCGGGATCTTGACCAACCCGCTGTCCAAACCTCCGTATCAAAAAGAAAAATCCCCAAGGGAAGCACAACCCTACAAGCAATAAGCTCAAAGTTCTCTACACCCATAGCAAAAGCAAAATCATCAAACTGGAAGAGAATGAGCCAAAGCCATGCATTCATCATGCATCTCCATGCATCAGCATCCATCGCATCAATCATCATGTTTACCTGCTTTCAAAATAAAAGTCGGTTAGCTAAAGACCCCACAGGCATCCTTAGTGGAGGCACATGCGAGCCAAATTTTCATTTCAAAAAGACAAAAAATATTTCTATTTGCAAATAAAAACCCCACGGAGTATCACTCCCCAGAGTGGGTATCTTTTCAAAAATCCAAAAAATATTTTCCCAGTAGAGCGTTCTGCCTCCAAAACACCAGGAGATCTTCCATATCTCTGGGTAGGAGCCGACGCAAAAATCAAATAAGATCCGATGTCTCGCGGTTTCCCCGGAGACCATCGGATCCAATGCACTCAAAGTACGGTCGAACTGAACTCCAGTGTCAGTGCAGTCGTACCACATGCCAAGATACGAAAAGATGAAAAGCCAAAAGGCTCGGTCAAAGAAACCATTTGAACAGGTGGAAACGATGAATTGTAACCCAAGTATCAAAATCAGCAGATTGGGTGGAAAGAGTTCACCCGCACATACCTAGGCGTGGATGCCTGAAGTACCTTGACTGAGTCCAAGTCGGCGTAGTAGAATCCCGTAAGACTATCGGACGCAGGGCGTCTAACCACTTTGACAGTCAAGCGAAACAAGTACTCCTGGAGTGATCTGGGAAAACATCAAACATCACACAATCAGTCTCAGGGTCAGCATCCTCGTAAGACTAACGGACGCAGAGGCTCTGCTGTACCTTTCCGATGTTAGTACCGATCGGGAATGGAAGGGTTGCGATTGGGTACCCAGGTTGCAGCAAACTGCAGGGACAATCGCAACGTTTTCTCCAAACTCTCGCGGTATGTGCGAGTTATCAATTTCCAGACAATCAACTGACTCAGATACAAAGGACAACAAAGATTCCAAACCACAATCAAGGAAAGAATGAATTGCAAACCAAGCATCAAAACCAGCAGATCGGGTGGAAAAGCCCACCCGCACATACCTAGGCGTGGATGCCTGAAGTACCTTGACTAAGTCCAAGTCGGCGTAGTAGAATCCCGTAAGACTATCGGACGCAGGGCGTCTAACCACTTTGACAGTCAAGCGAAACAAGTACTCCTGGAGTGATCTGGGAAAACATCAAACATCACACAATCAGTCTCAGGGTCAGCATCCTCGTAAGACTAACGGACGCAGAGGCTCTGCTGTACCTTTCCGATGTTAGTACCGATCGGGAATGGAAGGGTTGCGATTGGGTACCCAGGTTGCAGCAAACTGCAGGGACAATCGCAACGTTTTCTCCAAACTCTCGCGGTATGTGCAAGTGAGCGATCTCCAAACGATCAACTGACACAGATGCAAAGGCAAGCAAAGATTTCAGAACATGATCTATGAATGACCGGGTCAGAAGTGGGGTGTCCACTCGCTTTGGCATTCGGTTGCACGCAACCTCTGCCAAAGAGGGGCATCTGTAGACACCCCACCTTCGGCTACACTGTTGGTAGAGATAGCTGGTTGAACGGAGGACCATACCCCCAAATCCCAAGTCCAAACTCAGCCAAACTCACCCTTGTAAGCCCCATTCCATAGCCCAGTTCAAGCCTGAACTCAGTCAACCCAGTCCTAAAAATCACCCTGAAAAAACCCCATAAAAAAAAGGCCAGTCAAAAAATCCCAAAAAAGTCAAACTCAGTGAGTCAACTCGCTGAGTTAACCCGCTGAGTCAACCCGTCGAGTCAACCCGTCGAGTCAAAACACCGAGTCAACCCGTCGAGTCAACCCGTCGAGTCAAACCACCGAGTCGACCCGCTGAGTCAACTCACTGAGTCGACCAGCGAGTCCAACAGCAGCCCCGAGGGAACGGCCGTACTCGCTGGAAACCGAGGAGCGGCCGTACGGGCGGCCCATGGCAGGCCGCCCGGACAAAATTACGAGAGCTGCCACTCTCCGCTGCTATAAATACCCCCCTCCCCTTCCTATTTCGACACACAATCCATTCCAATCCAGCCCGGGTCCGTTCCAAGCCCTTCTCCGCCCCTTTAGCCCATCTTTCCACCAAGGAGAGCCCGAGTGAGGAGAGTCTAACCCTGGTCCAGCCCAGCCTGACCACTGGTCCAAGCCTCTCAAGCCATCTAAGTCCTAATCCAGCCACTCGAAGCCAATCCTTGCGACACCTCCGTCCATCCAGCTACTCATTTTCCAGCATCATCTCATTTGCATCTAGCATAAGTGCAACATTTACTTTCCTTCCAACCCCCCTGCTTCACTACAAGCACCTTGATTACTCAAGCACACATGCATATGTCTTTATATTAAGCACCTGTCAGTTCGAGCGTATGCTCTGGGCTTGCCCGTTGTTGGAACCTGCCCATCAGAAACTCTTACTGTTCAGACCTGCATTCACGCTTCACCATAAAACACCTTGATCATTCAAGCACACTGCATACGTCTTACATTAAGCACCTGTCAGTTCGAGCGTACGCTCTGGGCTTGCCCGTTGTTGGAACCTGCCCATCAGAAACTCTTACTGTTCAGACCCGCATTCATGCATCATGTCATCCATGAGAATATACGAGGATTAAATTAGACTTTCAAGTATTCGAACGATTCTGTGAAGTAGAGACCGTACTTCGGTACGGGCAGTGTGTGGGGTGCTTAACCTCTTCCCACCCTGTAACCGTGATCCCTTACCTTGAATCTCTGACCACAGATCAACAGGAGTCATTTTAGAGGAAGGAATCTTCGGATTCCCTTCTCTAACGTTTCTACGGGGTCTAGCCGACTGTAGATCCGAAATAACTGGCTAGTGGCGACTCTGGTCTTATATAAATCCACTTAAACACATCCAGCTTAACGCGACAACCAAACGAAGCCCTCGAGAACGAGGCAAGCCAGTGGCACAAACGGCGATTTCGCACTCACGCACCTCTTCTTCTTCTTCTTCCGAAAGGGAAAGGGAGAACGACGTCGTGTGGGAGCGCGGGGAAAATCGGCGAGGGTCCACAGTGGTCCACTAGAAATTTGAATATACTTAAGTTTTTTAATAACCTCCTTAAATGTGTTGAAAAAATGGATGGCTGGATGGATGTGAAAAAATAATTATCAAGATGTGACCCATATGGTAAGGGTGACACCCACTAAGCTGGGTAATAGGTAATCCGCTCCTTAGGGCTCTCAATGAAGCGGGTCAGATCTGAGATCCGATTCACTCCGAATCCGTATAATGCGGATTTGGATCTTAAAATAGGTTCGATTATTTAAATGGATCAGATTTGGATCTTAAAATAGATTCGACTACGTAAATGGGCCGAATTTGGATTCACATACACATATCATAGTTCAATCCAGATCCGACTCAATGTCACCTTACTTTATATGTTATATTCATGCTGGCCATCCGTTTTCCAAATTATTTTAGGCCATGTCTCAAAAGTGAGACATGCCACTCACAGGTCGACTACATCACAGTAAATAGTGGGATTGCATCATTTTGCTACTAAATTAAATATATTATATTATATATATTTTTACATTTGTAATGGGGTGGATTCAGACCTAGATCCGACCCAAATCCGATGGGTATATGGATTTTGGATCGGTAATGGATCTAACTATTTATAAATGGATCGGATATGGATATCACCTTTTGGATCCGTGTTGGATCCCAATCTGATCTAAATTTGTCTACAGATATTCAGGGGCTGCCAGTGAGCCAGGCTTGAAGTAGTTCTCATCAACCCCATTTTGAACCGTTTCGAGCCTTTTTTTGAGCTGGCCTTATCCAAAATCTCAATTTTTCATGCCCGAACCTGGCCCATTGACCCACTAGTACTAAGGTATTCGGCACGCAATCGACTTCCGAGAATGTCTAGAGTTGTAAATGGGTCAGCGGACCTGATGGGGGTACCTAGACCCAACCCATTTAGAACCGACCCAGACCCTACCAATTTGTTAAATGGTATAGGTGTAGGTCCAAGAACAAACCCAGTTGCTAAACGGGTCCGGGTCTGGTTTCCTTTATATTAGGCATGACCCAACTCAACTCGACCTGAACCCATTTAGTAAGTGGGTAAGTTTCGTCTATGTTTCAAGGGACCCATCCAGCCCAAAACCAATTTTAAGCCTTGTAAAAATGCTTGCATACTAGATCCAAACCCAGACCCATTAGACCAAACCCATTTATAAATGGGTCCAGTGGATTTTCCTCTCCTAGACCTAGACCCATTTATAAATGGGTATAATGGGTTGACTCAGGCTCGACCTAGACCTGCCCATTTAGTAAAAGGGTCTGGGTCTAAAATTTAGACCCAGACCCATTTAGTAAATGGACAGGTCTTGTTTTGGCTAAACCTGCCCAGACCCGACCATTTACAGCCCTAAGAATGTTTGTACATGGATACGGGAGTGGATCAGCTGTTTTACCCTTACCATGTGGGGGCCACCTTTATGTATTTGTTGTATATCCACACCATCCATCTGTTTTTCATCTCAGTTAAATTAAAAAGACCCAAATCTCAGGTGAATCACTCCACTAGAAACAGTGATAAATAACCATTAAAAACTTTTTATGGACTAAGGAAATTTTCGAACAAGCTGATCCTTATATTTCCCTTCATCCAGGTCTTCTTAACATTATCAAAAGGCTGGATGGGAAATAAACATTAGGAAAACCGTATAATTAGGACCTTTGAAAATTTTAATGGTCAGGCACTCAATCACAACTGTTTCATGTGGTGTGGTCCATCTGAGATTTCGATCAACTTAATTTTGGGAACACATCCTAAAATGGGCTGTAGAGGCGGATGGGCGGCGTGGATATACAACACATCATCAAGGGTGGGCCCCGTGGTAAGGGTAACACCCACTAAGCTGTTACCCGGGCAACACCTAATCAACTCCCTGGAGGGGTGACTTGGCTGATGTATTGACGCCAGCAAGTTCTGTAGGCCCACCAAGAGGGATGTCTTATATTCAAACCGGATGCTCATTTTGCGTGGTCTTTATAAGTCTTTATACCAAAAGCGAGATGGATCCAATCTCAAGTGGGCCACATTTGCAGAAATCAGTGGAGATTGAACGTCTACCATTGAAACCTTCTTCGGGGTCACAGAATTTTTGGATCAATCTGATATTTATTTTTACCCTTTATCCAAGTCCGTGTGACCTTATGAACAGTTTGGATGGGAAATAAACATCATGGTGGGCTCTGAGAATGTTTTAATGATAAGAATCATTTTCTCTACTCCCTCTTGTCGTATGGTCCACTTTAGCTTTGGATGTGAGTCTTTTTTTTTATTAATATTTTTTTATTTTATTTTTATAATATCTTAAATCGAATGTATGTACTATGTGGATGTATTAAATACATCATTGTGGGCACATAGAACCATGATCTTCTTTTTATTGTTCGTACGTTCACCTTACGGTGAGTGCTTTTAAAGAAATGGTAGAAACAGATTTTAGCACCGCATTCCGAAGTAGAAGGGGAGGCAGCTTTGTAAAAATTTTCTTCAAAGAAGAAAAGAAAAGGATTGAGGGAAAGAGAGATTACCTGCAGTTGGTGCTTCTGCAGAGTGTCTCGACCTTTATTTTTAATTATATCATTTATACGTTATATATATTATGAAAAATGTTAATTATTGTGTCATTGTTGAGCAGTTGTAATTGAATGATGTATATGTTTTATCCACGACATCCATTCATTTTTTTTCACGTAATTTTAGTGGATCACACCACAATAAACAGTTGGATAATGATCCCCACAGTTAAAACTTTCCTAGGGCCCACCATGATGTTTATTTGCCATCCAACCCATTCATGAGTTAAACAAACATGGATGAAGAGAAAATACATATATTTGCTTGATCCAAAACTTCTGTCTTCCCCTTGTTTTCTATGGTGTGGCCCACTTGAGATTTAGATCTGCCTCAGTTTTGAGCTAATACCCTAAAATGACCTGGTGAAATGGATGGACGGCGCGGATAAAAAAAAAAATTATGGTAGGCCCGAGAATTTTGCCACGTACATGTTCAACATTGAGCGGATTCGTATTCGGCAGTGACCCCTCGAGTTTTGCCACGTACATGTTATGTACTATGCGGATCTAGGTATACTCTGTAATGGAAACCCCTTTGGGCCCACCATCATGTATTTGTTGTATCCACGCCGTACATCCATGTTTTATAATTATTTTAAGGCATGATAAAAAAAATGAGGGAGATTCAAATCTCAGGTGGACCATACCACAGGAAAATAGTAGTGATTGAAAACCCACCATTAAAATGTTACTAGGGCCCACTGTAATGTTTTTTTTTTTTGGCTCCCAAAGATGTTTTCAATGGTGGCCGTTCAATCACCACTACTTCCTATGGTATGTTCCACCTTAGATTTTGATGATCTGAAAAAAATGGATGGACAGTACAGCACATACAATGGAGGAGATGGGGTACGTTGAGTCTTGGATCCCGTTCATTTTTTGTTGCAACGCCTAAAATATCCCAAAAAAACCGTTGGACGGCGTAGATTTCTCACAAACATCACAGTGGGCCCCACCTAAATTCTGAGCGCAGGAGATGCCTGCGAAAGGCTTTCGCAGGCAATCCGCGTCCTACGCCATTGATGTTCTTCACTTGTCACCGTCCATTTGGAAGCCACGAATCAACGGAATCAGATTGCGTGCGGAGTAACTCCGCACGCTCTTATCGTGCGGAGTAAACTCAGTTGGGCCCACCTAGAATGTATGTGCTTTATCTGTTCCGTCCATATGTTTTTTCAGCTCATTTTAGTGGTTGAGCCCAAAATTTAAGCATATCCAAATCTCAAGTGCACAATGCCACGGGAAGCAGTGGGAATAATGATTTCCACCGTTGAAACCTTTCCAGGCCCTACAGTGATTTTTATTTGTCATCCAACCTGTTCATAAGATCACATGGATAAGCTTGATCCAAAACTTCTGTGTCCTCCGAGAATTTTTCAATGGTAGACATTCAGTTCACACTTTTCTTGTGGTGTGGTCCACTTTAGATATTTTATATGCTTCATTTTTCTGCACCATACCTAAAATTTTCTGTTCAGATGGATGGACGGAGTGGATAAAATATGTAAATCACTGCGGGCCCCACAGAGTTTACTCCGCACGCTAGCGTGCGGAGTTACTCAGTACGCAATCCGCTTCCCGAATCAACATCTGGGTGAGCCTTTGTTGTGTGGTTTTTCTAATGTGGGTACATCTGAGGTGAGGCCCACTAGATGGACGGTCGAGAACCACCAATAGTGCAAGCATTGCCCGTGTGCCTTTTCAACGCGGTAATTTACAACGTTGGGCCTAAAATAATATAGCACCCTCAGGTTTTCAGTTGAGCAATAGTTTTGTGATCAAAGCCGTTCATATGATGGGACTCTTATGTGGATGGCCGATGAGAACATACAGCTGAATAGCCAATTTTAGGATAGGGTCCAGCCCCTGGGCCTATTGTTTCAGCCCAAACCCGGAATGAAGTAGGCCAAGTCCAAAAGCTTGATGGACCAACCTGGCTCATTTACAGCTAGGACCTAAACGCCGGTTAACTGCCCAATCAGCGTCTCCATCGTAATAGGAAGGTTATTTAATACTCTGGCAGAGTATGAGTCTTGATATGCTTACTCGAAAATTGCCAACATGACATCCATTTGAGTCAAAAGCACTGATAAGGAAAGCAACAAAGTTATACAACCTCTTTAAGACTCTTACACTTTAGATTGATGTACCACTAAAATCACAATATAAGGGAACAAAATAACTAGTATTGGAAAACAAACTCAAGAGCTTCCTATTCCCATGCAAGGAAATAGAACCTATTCAACAATATTCAACCAAAATCAAAGGTGAAAGGCTCACAAAATCAACCAAACCTATAGATATGCATTTGGATTTTCAAGGAGATATCCTTCTACAGCCTTGAACATTCCCGCCATGTTTCCCATCATCTCCTTTCTTTCATCTTCTTTCGACAGGTTACCTTCCACCGTCTCAAACTCCCCGTGAAACTTGCATACACTTCCGCCATTGACGCCGTCTTTGAACTCGAGTGTAAATGTAGTCGATTTCACTTTCTTCCCAAGTAGGCCGCCTTCAATTACAGAGTACTTGAACAAACGGTTATTATCGTCAATCTCATCTACGCGGTCCTTCCAGTAGCTGAAGTCCTTGATGGCTGCACATTAACAAAACAAACGCATTTTTTATCAAACTTGTTTAAAGACACAAGAAGTTTAAAAAATAAAAAATATGTTAGTTACCATCGGTGAAGTTGGACTGTCTGATTGTGCCGACCCCACCATCACCTTCGAGAACAACAATGCTAGATATGATTTCAGGCATGAGCTTGGGCATGAGGTTGTGGGAGTCCTTCACCATCGCCTTCCATAGTCTTGATGGTGAGATTGGAGACAAGATTTCGTGATCCACCGTACCAGCGACCATGATTTCAATACTATTAATGAGTATAAATGTCTATGGTAGTGGTTTTTGAGCAATTAGATGGGGTTGAGCTTGTGAAAAGATGAGAAGATGCATGAAGATTTATAGATGCTGATGGTAGAAGGGGAGGTGGGAGAAGTGACTTCTCTTTCATAGGATTTAGCTCCATTGAATACATTGAAAAATCTCATATATTCCATTTTTAGGCATATTGTATGTAGGTTGAGACAATTAATGATAATGAAAAAATGCGGAGATCCCTTGCTTTGTATTCTAGCGAGGGGATAATATTGAGATTTGATGAGTGCACGCGTGTGGAAGAAAGCTCGTGTACATGTCACACACGTGCCATGGCACATACTTGTGGGATCTAATCCATCCATTAGGTTTGTCTGAGCTCTTACACGTTTTCCCAAAATACAGTCTGGTCCAATCAGCGAGTGATCTACAATATTGGAAATAGGTGGATGGGCTAGAAAATTTCATCTAAGTTTTCCGGACAGTATGTATGTATGCACACATATGCTTGTGTGTGTGTGTGAGAGAGAGACAGAGAGAGAGAGAGAGAGAGAGAGAGAGAGAGTTCTCAAGTCCAAGTGGTTGGACCACAGTTTACAGTCCACCTAATTGATAACTTCTAACTTATTAAGTGCTTGTGACAACATATCCTCCTAATAGGTTGGTCCCACCATGAGGATAATCGGATGAAGAAATTATCTCCTATACAATCATCAAGTGAGCCACATCATAGAAAACTGTATATAGCCCACTGGTTGGGCTCATGCCCTAAAATGATATGGAAAATGGATGGACATCGTCGATATAAAATGCATAAATAATGGTGGGCCCAATAGCACCCAATACCACCTAGTTGGGTGGTGTTAGTGTCGCCACCCAATCCGCTTCCCCATCATTATAAATTCATTTGGTGGCCCACTATCATCATGATTAGTTCTACCTGTTGAACGTGTCGAATGTCACTCACAAACTGATGTAGAATGGGTCGCTGACTATTTCATGGCCCAGATGGAACAAAAGAAGACCGGTCGGGGTCGAAAGTGATCCGGATCATCAGGACCGTAAATCGGTCGTATCTCACAATCCGGAATGAGTTACGGGACGTATAATATATCAATTTGGGGTAGCTCGAGCTACTTTAGCCAACCAACCCCGCTATGCTGGGTTGCCCAAGACGGAATCGTGAGATTCGACCGTATCGACGGTCATTAGGCTAGTTTATTTTCAGTTTTACTATTTATAGTAAGTTTTAATTCGATCATAACTTTGCATTTGTAGGGTTTTAGAGTTAGTGCCCAACATGAAAAGGGCTTAGAATATTTAGTAGAACAACGTGGTTGAGGCCGTTTGATAACTTTCTATTTTTGGCCGAAAACCAAGAGTTCTAGTAGGATTGAACGACTTCTATAAATAGTAAGTTGCGTTTTCTAAGAGTTTAAGTTGGAGTTGGATTCTGATACTTTACCTAGGGTTTAGTTTCCTATTTATATGTATTGTAATTTTGTTTTTATTCATTCAGTCTTCAATACACAATTATTTGGAATTAAATTCCTTTTTTTATCTTTTCTTTCTTCTCGTGGATTCGAAAAATTATCGGTTAGGGAGACGGTGATCGACCTACCACGTCCTCCCTGCGTCAGAAACCATGTGAAGCCACAATGCCTGTTCTGATGATTTAAAAAAAAAAAAAAAAACCCAATAACAAGTAGATGAGGTGATTCGATCATTTCATCCCCTTAAATGGGATGCTTACCAAACGTAATTCATTCACTTCCTGATAAAATAAAAATTCGCAAGTAATTCTATGGTAAAAATCCCTATTATTAAAGTGGAGTAGGCAAACCTAGTCTATCTATATATGAAACCTATATGAGGTTCATGACCTTATGGAGCTTCTCATGATCAGGTCGAGCCGTGTGGGCTCCACCATGATGTGGATCGGACATCCAAATTGTGTATTTGATGGGTCCCCGCTAGGTTATGGGATATCCCAAAAATCATCCATGTCCGGAGCTCAAGTGGACCATACCATCTGAAACTATGTAAAATCATGCCTAAAACATCTAAAAGTTCTTGGTATGGCGCACCTGAGTTTTTGATATGGCTAAAGCTTGGTTTAAGCCCTCATCCAAGTGGGACACACACAATGGATGGGCTAGATGTGTGAATCACATCTCAGTGGGTCCTATATACGATCGGCAAGGTTTCAATGGGCAGGCATCCACTCTCAACGGGAGTATGTGGTGTGGGCCACCAAAGATTTTAAGATTTACCAAACAATAGATTTTAAGATTGGTCACATTCAAATCCAATGCAAATTCATGAATTTAAGGGGGGATTTATGGAACCCAGGGTCTCATTTTCCTGATCCCAGGCAGGACTTTAATATATATATATATATATATATATATATATATATATATATATATATATATATATATATATATATATATATATATATATATAGCGGAAATTAGTTACATGGAATGTTCCCGTGGATTGGAGCATTAAAACTAAGGTGCACCCAAAAGTGCTACCGGGGTGTCACGAACCTGAGACCTACTATTTGACAAACACAGACAACAACACATGTAAAAAGGCCAATTTGATTACAACCCTTTGTTTTTTTATGGGCCATAGATCCCATGGTTTAGAATCATCATATCAAAGTGCTACCTTCAAACCATAAACAATACAAAGTGGAATCTAACTCATAGATGTTTCAAGATGATGATTTGATCTATTTTGGTTATCAGCTTAATCTGGATCGCCCATTTTACACACTATCAATGGGCTGTTTAGGATCATCATATTGGTATGATTATGGCACCATGGCTTGTACCTATTTAAATGTAGAATGGAGGGTTTAGATTGACAATCAGGTGTTCCAGGTGTTGCAAGGGAGTGGATTAGGTGAGCTTACCCAAGACCGTGCGGCCAAAAGAATATAGGTATGTATTCTGTATCCACGCTGTCCATCCATTTTTTCAGATCATTTTAGGGCATTATCCCAAAAATGAAGCAGATCCAATTATCAGGTGGACCATACCACAGGAAACAGTGGTGATTGATGTGGTCTACTTGAGCTTTGGGTCAGCCTAATTTTTTTGCACTCAACCCCTAAAATGATCTGGCAAAATGGATGGACGGCGTGGATAAAACACATTCATCAAGGTGGGCCCCACATAGTTGGCTCACGGGGGATATCTCTAATGACAGGTCTCCATGAAATATGCATGCCCTTTTTAATTACATCAGGTGGGCCCACCATGTTTACACCATGGCTAAAACATCAGGCTGACCCCATCATCAAGTGGGATCTGCATTGTAAGATGGGTGGTTAGAAACAATTAACCAATGGGGCAACGTGAACTATGGACCATATCGAAATGATCACAGGTTGAGCCATTGCTAAGGGAGAAATCAAATGTTCAAAATGGACCATTGCACGTGAGAATTTGATATAGTCACTGTCGTAGCATTTCCCACAAAATCGATGGTTTTGACATAGTTACAAAATGATGGATATCTTGGACTCTTATGATGACTATTCTGATAATCAAATAAGAGATTTTGGAATTTGATAGTTCCAAATTCCTTTCCCATCAATGGCGTGGCTGCACAATTACTGGCCATCACAAGTAAATTTTCTATAAACATATTTTTAATTACTGTCATAAGACTTGTTTGGTTGTAATAAATATTATAAAATTTCATGATATTGAGCACCAATTTAGAGTTTTAGATGGATTAATCATCAAATGTCATGATATTTTCTTTTGGTCCTTTCGTTCATCTAACTAGTAATAAAATTTCTTTTTAACTTGAAAAGAAAAAAAAATGTCATGATATTTAGTAAAACTAACTGCAACACTTCAAACAAAAAATTATCCACATGAGAAAATAAAGCTAATTCCTTTAAAGAATAACAAAGGTTTGATATAATTGTGGGGGGAAAAAAATCAGAACATAAACCATGTACAATGTTAGGAAAAAAATGTACTTTATACGCCCATCGATCAGATGTGGAGATCAACATCGAGATTTCTATGACTCAATAGAGAAAATAAGAAGCATTGAATGGTATGATCCCAAGCAATTCCTATCTCATGCTTTCATGAACTTGTGATCTAAGCACCACTAACCTGCTAAGCCAGCCCACATCACTTGCCATTAGATTTTTTCTAATGGGCCATTCTTGCCAGGCCTCACCAGTTTGATTGTATTCGGTGTCAAGATGCGGTGGTCTGGTTGCAGCAAGCTTAATGTCAATCTCAACTGTAATGATTCTTCAGATAATCCTGTAAATAAAAAATTACAAAGTTAGAGAGATTGATGAAGTGAAAATGCAAGAAGCTAAATATTGTAAAAGAAAGATTGAGAGTACGAGTTATTTTATTTATTATCAAGACTCCAAAACCATGGTTTAAAACTTTTTATTTGAGTCCGGTGGGCCATGGTTTCCATGTTAACTTTAGAAATAAAAAATTGGGTGGGGTCAGTCCAAGACTTAGGTAGGCCACGACATAAGGAGTTGGGATGGGACACGCAAACATTGGTCGCGTGTAGGGTATAGGGCACAACGTAAGGAAGAGTTGGGAGTGGACACCTGCCATTAGTTGTGTATTGAGGTTGTTGTGATTTATGTATGCCATCCAATCCATTCATTTGATTCTTCTCATGAAGGTCACAATATTCTTCAACAATCAAGCTATTTTGAAACCCAGGTGGACCACAGCAAGTGAATTTAGAGGTTTTAAGCATTTTTTTTATTGTTTCATATGATGAGGCCCACCTGAGTTTTACATCAGCACGGCGCACCTGATGGACGTGGGGGATTTTAACCACATGTATTCATCCATCCATAGCAGCAAATAATCATGCCTCCCTGTTGCCCACTTGACTTTTGCCTTTCGTATCCATTTGCGCTCCACCAAGTGAAGGGTCAGATCACCCAAAATATCGCGATCTTTGGTCTCTTGTCAGTCACTATTTGATCTAGATTAGCTCAGATATGGTCGGTGTGTAACAGGTGTAAGAAAATTGCATAAAACCATTGGTTGCCAAGCACATACACCCGATCAAGCATGAAAGATTCTAACTACATAAAACTGAAATTAGTCCCATGTAAAAGATTGCGAGCATCCTTGCCCAATTGACATACATGTACAAGATGTGGATCGCTCATCTAAGTAGGGTTGCGTTTGGTAAAACTTAATTTCAGGACTTCTTACTAAAAAATGTTATTTTCAGAGATTTTGGTAATTCAGATTGTTTGGTAACTAAAAAAATTTAAGAGCTTAATTAATGGTAAATATCACTTAAATTTTGAAGATTTTTTTAAGCCATCGCAAGTTGAGTTAAATCTTATCACTGAGTGCCCCACCATTAAAAATTCCAATGCTCCATCTCTACTATTACACAATTTAATATTTCTATTAATTTGATTTTATCCATGCCACGTCTACAATTTTTAAGTACCTGCACATCAAGTAGGCCAAGAAATTGTACAATGCCATTTGTACAAGTGGATCAAGAGATTGTACATGTGTAGCCCACTACTTCAACGGGACATGATTTTATTTATTTTTTTTACAACCAAAGCACTTCTTATTAAAGGTTATGAGTCAAAATTATATTAGCTGGGATTCTAGAGATGAATGGTCTAATATTGTCCTTGTGTGAGACATCATGGTCCATCAATCGAACGATTATAATTATTCTATCAAGAAAAGCATAATACATGGTCCATTAATTGACGGGTCATGTTTGAAAGATATATGTGGATTGGACATAGGTGTGCTAAATTTGTAGCAAGGCAATATCATGTTTTGTCTCATATTTTATAAATGATATAAATTAAGACAATAGGGGCAAATATGACAAATTGTCAATTTTCAGACATTATGGGTTGTTTTTACCAAATAAGTTTTTGTGAAAAAAATACTTATTTTTAGATATCAGGGTTTTTTTCAGAAAAATTAAAAAACAAAATTTTCAGTACTTGTAAATACTTAAATTAAGTTTCAAATCGTATTTTTCAATTTACCAAACAACACCTAGGTTTAAAGAAAATTAAGTGATTATTGCCGATCTTGGACATCCATATTAGATGGGGCCAATCACAATGTCAATTGCTAAAAAAACAAAAACAAAACAAGTATAGGAATATAAACGAGCTACAATATTAAGAAAAGAAGTAAACCCAATCAATGGTGGAGATTAAGATTGATACCTCTATGGTTCAAAACTGAAAATAAGAAGTATTGATGAGTCTGGTCCCAAGCCATTCCAATCTCATCTCCTTCTCGCAATCCTCTCCTTCTTACAAATTCCTTAATCCAATTTAATTGGAAGACATACATCTTATTATACCTCCACCTACGGAACACCATGCGAATGGAGATGCCAGTGTCCACATCCTTTATGATTACACGACGTTGATGGCCACGATTGAGTATCCCGATCATGCCCTTATCTTAGAATCGGAAGATGCTTTCTTGAACTTTTGCTTGAGGCAATGCTAGTCTGCTGAGCTGGCCGACATCGCTTGGTGTTAAGATTTTTCTAATGGGCCACTCTTGCGGGTGCCTTATGATTTCGTCGGCATTTGGTTGCATGATGCAGCGGCCTGATCACAGCAAAATCAGTTGCAATCACAACTCTAATTATTCTTAAAAAAAAAAAAATGTAAAATAAGAATCATATATTGAGAGAGTGAGAATGTGGGAATTAATATATTAAAAGAAAGTAAAGGGTCAGGATCACTCAAATATTGTGATCTTTACACTATTACTCATTAGGTATTGGACATACTAAATTAATGGCTAAGATCTCTTTAATGCATAACGTGTGTATAGTAATTACATGTAAGCTTCAGTTATGAGACAAATGCACTGAAACTTTGGATGTAGATTGCCTATTAATAATAATGCCAGTGACAACCACTGTTTGTGGGTGCTCGGTTGGCTCCACCAAATTTCATGTGTTCAACATCACATGAAATAGTGGTGATTGAATGCCACGCCTACCATTAAAAACTTCTTGGAGGCCACAAAAGTTTGAATCAAACTGATATTTGTGTTTTCCCTCGTCCAAGTCTATGTGACCTAGCTAATTAACATGATAGATGACAAATAAACATTATAGTAGTCCCTAGGAAGTTTTTTATGGTGGGCATTCAATCACCACTGTTTCCTATGGTGTGGTCCACCTGAGATTTGAATCTGCCTGTTAGCCCGCATATTAATTGAGACAGGCTTGGACCATATACAAACAGCCTGTTAGCCCAGCCCCCGACCTGGTCACAGGTGCGTCCACTGTAATGTTTAGGTGAAATCCACCTTGACCGCCAGGTGGGGCTATGATGATAGGCCCCACTACATAAAGGGCCACTTGTATTAGGCATTCATACCATGATGATCATGGCCCCACTGTGAAGATCATCTCTTTGGGCTGATCCACTCACTAAGTTTGCTATAATTGTATGTTGGGTGTTATAGTGGGTGATCCATTTATTTCAGAGGTGTGTCTGTGGCCATCTAGTGAACGAACCCACACTATCTTTATGACACATGATCTTTACTCATTTTTCACAAATGTCTTCACTCCTTTTTTTCTAGCACTGCCCTCTTATATATTATATAAGGAGTGTATATATAAGGTAAACATATTTTGAGGAGGTAAGTTTTCTGTAACAGCATGATGCCCTATGGGGCCCACCCTGATGTGTGTCAGAAATCCAATCCGTTCATTAGTTTTACCATCTCATGTGACGGTGACAGGTGAAGAACGAGGTAGATCAAACACCAAGGTGGACCAAACCACAAGAAACAGTGGGAATGGAAACATCCACCATTGAAATCTTCATGGTGGGGCCCACCGCGATATATTTATCTCATCCAACCCGTTCATAAGGTGACTGCCGTCAGGATAAAGGGAAAACATGCAAATTATCCTGATCCAAATCACTGTCATGCATTAAGGTGGGCCCACCATGATTTACCGGTCTATTCATCTGTTCCGCAAGCTCATTTTAGAGGTTAAGCCAAAAAATAAGGCAGATCCAAAACATAGGCCGTTGACGTTCTCTGCTTGTCACCGTCCATTTTATGGCAATGAATCAACATTTGGGTAAGTCTGTGTTGTGTGCTTTTTCTATGGACTGTCGTGAATCAACGCTCTTACATGCATTGCCCTAACCGTGTGGGGCGCACAATGATGTATTTTTTGTATATCCACGCAGTCCATCTGTTTTCCCATCTCATTTTAGGACAGATCTCAAACCATCGGAAGATAAAAACTCAGGTGGACCATAACACTAGAAACAGTAATAAATGACCATTAAAAACCTTTTTTTATGGACCATAAAGTTTTGGATCAAGCTGATATTTGTATTTTTCCCAAATATGCAGATCTGCTTAACATTATCAACAGGTTGGATGGAAAATAAACGTTACTATGGGCCCTACAGTAGGTTAACACCCACTTAACTGTTACCCGGGTTTATAATCTATGGGAGTGGATTAGGTGAGACCCGGACACACTCAAGACTGCGCGACCCTTGGCTTGGGGTCCACCTTGTTGTGTGTATTTTATATCTATGCCATCCATCCATTTTTCCTGGACCATTTTAGGGCATTATCCCCAAAACTAAACAGATCCAATTATCAGGTGGACCTTACCATGAGAAACAGTAGTGATTGACCATTAATAGGCAATAAAAGTTTTGGATCAAGCTGATGTTTGTTTTTCCCCTTCATCCGGGTTTATGTGACCTTATCAACAGATTGGATGGCAGATAAACACTATTGAAACATTAAGGTGGGCCCAAAGGAATTTATAATGATAATGCGTTCAATCACCACTGTTTTCTATGGTATGGTCCACCTGATAATTTATACAGAATAAATACATCAAGGTGGGTCCCACAGGAAGGGCCGCTTGGGTGAGTCTCGGGTATATACATTCGTACGCGGATTACCTATTCCTATTCGGACGCGGATTCCAATTCGGACGCGGATTGTCTGTCAAAGTCTTAGGCAGGAACTTCCAGCGTGGGGAGCTAAGAGATTGACCACCGTGATGTTTGTGAGAAATCCACTTGCGTTCATCTTTTTTTTTTTAGATCATCCATACCATTCATAAGTTTCCTACTGTGATTAGCTGAGAACAGAAAAATATTAGCCTCATCCAAAACAAAACTTCTATAGCCACATGAATGTTTCAACAGTGAATGTTCAATCCCACTGTTTCATGTTTTACAGCCCACTTGAGTTTTGGATCTACCTCATTATTTAGCCCATGCATGTCTTGATATGATCTGGAAAAACGGATGGATAAGATGGATTTCTCACAAACATCATTGCCGGCCCCACCTAGCTAGCCATCAGCAAGAAGCTTTGCAAGAGCCTTTGGCAGGCAATTCGTGTCCCATTTATTCTTAATAGCTAATATACAATGCCTTCTAAAATAATAGAATACGCCTAAGCTTTCAATTTGTACATGCTGGGCAGTTGTTTCATGATCAAAGACATTCATATGATGGGACTCTGTGTGTATGGCTTAGGATTTAAAAAAAAAAAAAAAAAAAAAACCCATATGCTGGCCACTAATATCAACCGCTTTTCTTTATTTTCTCATTGATTTTTTACAGTTAAGTATTTTGTTCAGTACCATTCCTTTGGAAGAGACTGGATGGAATTATGTGATGTACATCTATTATAAACCCTTTTCCACTGACCATACAGTAAATTGGATGGATGGTCTAGATTTTAAGATAGAGAAACTTATCATACAAGTAATAATAAAAAAAATTAAAATATATAAAAGAATTCTACGTAAAAGAAAAAGGGTGGCAAGTTGTTATCAAAATCCAACTCGGAGTGAAGTTTACAAAACCAAAAGTATAAACAGTAAAATTAATCACGTAATTTATAGAACACTCATCTCAATAAAAATATAAATCTAAAAGTTGAATATTCTTAATTTTCAAGAAATAAAGAAAAGATTAAGAAAATAAAGAAACATGAAAAATAAATAATCTTGATTTTTAAGAATGTAAAGAAGAGTTCAAGAAAGCTTCTAGTGAGAAATTACTCACCTCGGGAGAATAGCTCGAAACGGCCAAGCCTTCTCTCTCTCTCTCTCCTTACGTATGTACTCTACCTTTGCCCTCTACCTTTCAAAAGATCCTATTTATGGAGCTCCTCCACTCACACACACCCTCTCTCTCTCTCTCTCTCCTGGAAGCCTCTGTCCTATTGTTTCTAAAACGAGCAGACTCCTCAACATGCTACCACCCTCTTTACTTTCCTCATACACGTGTGATATATAAGTTATGGATGATGGACCCTCATGGGGTGAACCTGATCTTCCTAATATTTCTGAGATATTCCCTTTTGAATATGGGCCATTGACGTTCTCTGCTTCTCAAATCTCACCGTCCATGAATCAACATTCGTTTAAGCCTACGTTGTGTACTTTATCTAACGTAGATGAACTATCGAGAATCACCAATCTTACATGCATTACCAGTGCCACGTATGCTTTTCCAACTTGGACGCGGATTGCCTGCGAAAGCCTTTCGCATGCATCTCCTACCAACTGGACGGCTATGTTATGTACGCGGATTGCGTCCTACCCTCGCCCGTCTCCAGCTGGGAACGGGCAGGAGCTTTGAGTGGCCACTGTGATGTATGGGTATTATATATCTACACCGTCCATCCATTTTCCTGTGGCATTTTATTTGATGGAAAAAAAATTTAGGCAGATCCAAGGCTTAATTGGACCACACCACAGGAAGCAGATGTGATAATGATTCTCACCGTTGAAACTTTCCTAAGGCCCACCGTGATGTTTATTTTCTATCCAACTTATTCATAAAGTTACATAGACCTAGATGAAGATAAAACACAAATATCACCTCGATCCAAAACTTCGATGGCGCCAAAAAGCTTTCAACGGTAAGAGTTTAATCCCCATTGTGTGGTCCACCTGTATCTTGGATCTACCTTAATTTTCGGCCTGTATTTTGAAATGATATGGAAAAATGTATGGACGGTGTGGATAATATCCATACGTCACGATGACCACTCAAAGCTCCTGCTGGGAACCTAGGTGGGGCCACCGTGATGTTTATGAGAAATCCACCCCGTCCATCTGTTTTTTGAGTTTATTTTAGGACACGGCACAAAAAAATGAGCCTGATCATTCATGATATTAACCAAAACATCCTTGAAACTTTAAACGGGCCAGGATGAGTTGAATTCGGGCTGGGTTGATGGCCTCTAAGACAGCCTGAGCCCAGCCCCATTAACAAATGGCCTTAAATTTTAGGACAGGGTCCAGCCCCGGGCCTAGTATCACAGCCCAAGCCTGGACTGAAGTAGGCCAAGTCCAAAAGCTGTACAGGCCAGCCTGGCAGCCCTTTCTGTCGGTTATTTTGTACTCTGGCACAGTAGGAGGCTTAATACACAGTTACTAAAAAAATTGCACACATGACATACATTGATTCAAACTAAACCTGCTGAATTGTGGAATCACCTTAGCTCCCAAATTGGTTGAGCAGTCATGTGGGTGCAATTTCGAAGTGCCTGAGTATCGTCCATCACACTCTGCCAGAGTTTCAAAGTATTTCTCACCCTAATATGATAGAGGTCCTCCTTCCATCGTGATTTGGGCCTTCCACTTAGTGGGCCATGCACATACTTCAAATAGGTGGCATTTGACAAGCGAAGATTGTGATGGACAGTTCAAATCATTGGAACATGAAGCAGGTGGTTCACATCTGGTGATTTATTGATTTGGGCCCATAACCACAGTGCTGGTCTTGAATGATCAGACCGTTCACTAATTTCTTCATTCAATGATCCAACGCACGTAAAAAAAGAGTCATTTAACCCATGAATGCCAAATTCGTTGAATGGCTTAGGAGTTATATCCTTGAAGGCTAGTGATCATCGGTCTTGTACTCATCTCTTGATAGCACCAGCTACCTAGCCTGAGTTATGCTTGTATGGCTCCTTTTTGTGTTGGACGGCTCCTTTTTGTATGTGGAATACAGTGCTGTGTATCACAGCTACGGCTCCAACAGAAATTCCTGCAACCCTAAGTTCTGTGGGCCCCACCATTGTATCTTTGTTACATCCACTCTGTCCATCGTTTTTCAATCTGATTTCAGTACACGATCCCAAAGACAGGTCGAAAATTCAAGTGGGTCACATCAGAGGCAGTAGTGGAATGGAAACACCCAATGCTGTAGCCTTCCTAGGGCCTGTCCCACACAGGTTTGAACCAGCTAGCTGGCTGCTGTTGAGGTCATCAGCCAAACTGCCTCCATGAAGTCATAATGCATATTTCCATTACATCTGTCCAAGCCTGGCCCATCAAGTAAAACATAGGCTTGAGCTGACCCATGAGGACTTATGCACAGCCTGAAGCTGAACCCAGCCACCCACATCAGGTTTTACGCATGATCTTACACCGTTTCCTATACATGGGGCGACTTTGAGAAAGTGATAGGTTTTGTTAGCCAATGGATGTATAGAGTTTTCTTTTGTAATTTTATTATTATTTTTTTTAACCAATCAATCTTTGATCAGCTCTTGACTTTACACCCAATACAGGAATAATAATAATAACAAAAAATAAAAATAAAAAAAAGCTTTCCATAACAGAAAAGGTAAACAAAAAAACATACAGATAAATGCAACACTTGCATAATCCACATCAAATTTCATCGTAGCTTCCAAGCTCTTCATTCATGGGTTCTCCAAGTTCTAAAATAGCGCCGATGATGATGATGATGATGATGATGATGCTTACCCTCGAATCTGTTATCAAGAGCTACCAGTAATGCTTCATTGCAATCCTCCACAACTGTTACACATAATGACAAGGTTTCCTATGGTATGGTCCACTTGAGATTTGGATTTGCTTCATTTTTTTTTGTTATGCACTAAAATGATCTGGAAAAGCATATGGACGGTGTGGATATAGAATACATGCATCAAGGTGGGCCCCACAGGGCAGCATCATGTTGGGTGAGGCCGAGGTGCACCTAATCAGCTCCTAACAAGTACTTGGCTGTAGGCGATTGGGACACTTTTGAGATGGATCCAGACCCTCCAATTAGTGGATCACTTCTTGGATGATCCATAGGAAAAAATATTCACAAATTGGAAGTTCACCACCATCCAAGCCATCACCCATTCTTCGGCCACGGAAATTCAACTGTGGCGTAAGATCCTTACATCAAGTGGTCAGAAACATCTAACCGCTAGAATTTTATAAAGTTCGACCATCTTTGAAGTGGACCATCTATTGGTCGGTCCATATTCATTGACAGAGTAGCTAATGTTTATACCATTTACGAAAAGATGATGGTAGCACACAGCTTGAGGCTCTTAAATTAGTATTTATTTACTAAACGAATCAATCTAGAAGCATAAACCGTCGTCATAATTTAGAAAAAGAAATATTAGTTGGGATAAGACTCGGGTGATTGTGGACCCCACTGACGGATTTGTCGATGGAGTATAACATGAAAAATCCATATGGTCATATGTAGAATATCCTTTCTGTTCGCGCAAAAGGACACCAGTGAATGATCTAGATCCCATACTTGATGGGCCAAAAATGAGACGGACCACGCCTGAGAACTTGAGATGAAAAAGACCAAAGTTTGCTGCTAGAATCTTCCTGTGAAATATTTGAAGCATGGTCCACCTAAGTTTGTATCCAAGACAATGGGCTCCATTTGTACAAACTAAAAGCCTGAAACTACATCGATCATATAATTCCACTACATAAAAATAGATCATTGTGACATAACACATGGTTGGCCAATCCAACCAGAAATTTAAATAGTGTTTGGATGCACAAGTGAACTGAATCACAATCATCAAATGAATCAAGATGAAGTGACACAAACCTTTTGTTTTTCTAGCATTCGTAGTGCAGAAGTAGCCCCCAAATTGCAGGTACACTTCCCACAACCTAGTCACAATTCAAGTCCAAAACGTCAGTATGAAAACTATGTTCAGTTATTTCAACTTTAGGGGTTATTTGGATGCCTGTAAGTTTTTGAGTTGTAATTGACTTTCACCTGAAAGTAAGTCTCAGGTGAAAGTCACTTACATGCTTGCCTGTTTGGATGTAAGCTTGTAAGTTGGGAGTCATTTGGCAGTAATGGGTGTGAATCAGTAAAGTTAAAGCCTCTTGTTTTGAAAACATAATAAGACCTTATGATTCCAATTCATATGGATTCAAATGCATATCAAATACATGCTCTAAAACAACCCCTTCTAGGTAATTAGTTTTTGTGTTCGGGTAACTATAAGTCAAATACAGGCAAGTATTTGTGTATTCACACCAAATAGAGCTTGGAGTAGAGAATCGTTCCGAAATCTTATAATCACATGAGAAAACTTGGCACGAAATGTTTTATTTTGTTAATCCCATCTAGATGAATGTTTGAGTTGATTCTTAGGCTAAACTAATAATCAAGTGGACCAGTGGGACCACGATTTCAAAATACCTGGGAGTTGGAAGTATCTCAATGCTTTATAACATCAAAGAATGCAAATGGATCAAAGAAAAGGAAAATAACAGAATCCTCTAGTCAAGAACTAGAAATCACAACTCCCTCTCTTCAATAAAATCAAAACTTCAAATCTAATTTTTTGTTTTTTAGTTTTATTCCAAAGTATCCTAATCAGTTGTTACAAGCAAAGTAAGCTTTATAAAGACTTTCAACAACTAAAGAAAACCCTAATATATTGGCATAACTCACTCAAACAGCATTGGAAACACATGATCTTAGGTTGATTGAAAGCTAACCTAAATAAATGTGACTCAACCTAACCCTAAAATCTAAGTAAATAAATCAGTACTGCAGCTAAGCTTGAAGCTCGGTTTGATTCGGCTTGTAGATTGTAAGAACACAGGAACTGTTGTGTGATCCACTTGAGCTTTGGATATGATTCCATTTTGGGATCATGTCCTAAAATGATATGTAAAAACGAATGGACAGCGTGGATAATACATATACATGAAGACCTGGATAATTCATAATACATATACATGAATGGACACTGTTTCCTTGTACTTGTAAAGTTTTGCTTGTGTACTTTTGTTTGGAAAATGCTTTTACATGTCTATTTTGAAGTTGCATTCCCCCTTTGGAGGATGTTAAACACCATGTAGCTAATAAGATGCTTTTTGTATTTTGTATTTTTTTTTTTTATTATTTCTAATTTTTATAATTCTTTTCTATTTAAACAAAGGAAAAAAAAAAAAAAAAGAGCCGCCACCTGTTCGAACTCCGCTCAGCCCGGTTCGAATTTTTTTTACCAAACCGATCCCAGCTCGAACTAGATTTTTCTACAGCAAACCAAACTTGAGCTCCATGGGTCAGCCTGAAACCCAAACCGAGCCGATCCACAAACTAGCTAGGGTGGCACAAAAACAAGCCAAGCAAAACTAGGGCTAACTTGGCCCAGCTTGGATCGTTGCCCACCTCTAAGTGTCCCATCGTGATGTATCTATTTATCCCTGTTGTCCATTCATTTTCTCCATTGTTTTAAGGTATGATACTAAAATGAGGAAGATTTATCGCTCAAGTGGACCACAACAGACCACACTAGAGATGACTCTGGCATTTAATGTAACTTACATTTAATGTACTGTGCATTTAATTCAACTAGAGTTTACTATTTGGTGGGGTACATTTGAGCAAATCTGCCTCATGTTTTGGCTCATACTTTAAAATGACATGAAAAAATGGATGTACTGCGTGCATAAATAGAGAAATGACAGTGAGTCACCAAGGGAGCTCTGGTCAGCTTAGTGTTCAACTAGGGTCAGACGGGAGCGAATTAGCTGTTACCCTGGTAACACCTTAGTGGGTGTTACCACTACCATGTGGGGCCTACCTTGATGTATTTTTTGTATATTCATGCCATCCATCTGTTGTTACACCTAAATTTAGGACATGATATAAAATTATAAGAATATCTAAATCTCAGGTGGACCATACCAATAGAAAGAGTGATGAATACTCATTAAAAGCATTTTGCGGGCCACAAAGGTTATAGATGAAGCTGATCTGTAACTTGTCCCTTCATCTAGACCTTCTAGACATTATGAAGAGCTTGGATTGCAAATAAACATTACCAAAACCTTACGATGGGTTCTTTGGAATTTTTAATGGTGGGCACTCAATCAGCACTGTTTCCAGTGGTATGGTCCACTTGAGATTTTGATTTGCATAAATTTTGGAAGACCATCCTAAAATGGGCTGGAGAAACAGATGGATGGCGTGGATATACAAAATACTATCCATGTGGGCCGCACGGTAGGGGTAACACCCACTAAGCTGTTGAAATCCCCTCCCACGCACCATGGAAACCCCAATCTTGCTCCAACATAATCCAATTCCACCCAGAAACAGTCCCTGAGATCTTGCATGTTTGGGCCATAAACTACAAAAGAATACCCTTTGGAAACTTGAGACCCTATCTTAGAAGAGAACATTAAGGGAAAAATCCCCACCCAACTGTCCTCTTTGGACCAAAGCGAAGAATTTCAGACTATAAGGATACCTCTCTAGCTCCTATAACATCCTTAAACCAACCATTGGCCCCAATGCAAAAGTTCAGGAGGGAATTTCACTTTAAGTTAGAAGCTGAGAACCTCAGCCTATAATCATAAATATGTATTAGAGATCATGATTTTTGGTTTTCAAGATTATTTTTAGCATTACCAAAAGCAAAAATGATTTCTAAAGAGGCCTATAGATCGTGCACACCTATCCCATCCTACTTTGAGTTGCATGGAAAACTATAATTGTCTTTGCTAACGCAACAAATCCATGCTTCTCTGCTTTGAATTGCAGTGGGGTGTGTTTATAGTTCATTTTGGGCACGGTCCCAAACACTTGGTCAGTTCAGAACAAAGTGACTGCACAATATATTTAACCAAATGTCCATATGAGGCTGCATATCCAAACAATCCACCATTTCGATCAGAAGTTCTTATTGAGGTCTATGTTCCTTGATTGGAGTCATTTGGTGTCGATCCTATGCTCCTAGCTAGTAAAATTCAGAAATGCGCTATGGACCAGTGGGTTGAGGTCATCTGTTTTTTTACTTTTGCTAATTTCGAACTGCTAAATGGTGACCAACCTGAAAGAGTGATTTGTGTTCCTAAGGAATTTGAACTGATATTTGTTTTGTTCCTTGTATGCTTCTTTCTTTGCTTTTTTACCAATCCTTTTGCAGTGTGGCGTAATGAGGAGTCAGTTTGGCCACCTCCTTTTGCACAGTCCTTTTGCCATGGAAGTGTGGGCCAGCCTTCTTCAGCTCTTTAGCATTTTATGGGTTTTCCCAAGGTCTAAAGAGGACTTGTTCAGGCATTGGCATGGTGATGATCCAGGAAGCTTGGGTAGAAAAGAGTGGAGACCATTTCCTCTAGCTGGGCTGTGGACTATTTGGAAGGATAGAAATTTTAGATGTTGCCGGGATATTTGCGGCAATCCTAAGGGGGTCTTTTTTAGAGCAAGATCTTATGTTCTACAATAGGTGGTGGCTTCTGCTTAAGTAGAGGCTCGAAGGTGTGGGTTGGTTTTTGCGGCTTGTCAGCCTGCATGTTGTTTTGTGAGTTTGTATTTTTAATTCATAGCATTCTTTCAACTTTGCAGTTTTCATCAATAAATTCTAATCCTTCAATATAAAAAAAATAAAAAATAAATTAAAAATAAATTTAAAAAATCCCCACATCTAAACCATCATTATGCATTCACCAAGCTTACAAATTAAAAAGAAAACATGTCGACAAGCAGAATGATTAGCATTTTAAGTCCCTAGTGACGGGTTTTCAATTTTGAAACCCTAATTGGGGATTTTTAGTTTTCAATCTCTAATCCACATCGTACTAAACTAATTTGGGACTGAAATTTGCAATTCCCTAGTCAGGGATTCGACAATACAGAACCCTAATTAGGGATTGAAAATTGAAAATTCCCAATTAGATTCACCATTCATACCCCAATTAGGTTTCGACATTCAACACTGAAAATCCCTATTTAGGGTGATTGAAAAAAAAAAAAAAAAAATCCCACATTACATTCATCGTTACACAACCCTAAACAGGGTTTCGACATTCAACGTTAGAGAGAGAGACCTGCAACGATTACGAGGCTGGCCATTTTCACAGCTCGCTAGCGGCGCTGTGGAACCGGCGCTGTTGTGGTTTTGAAGAGAGGGGGCTGGCCGATTTCGTAGCTGACTAGGGGCGTTGTGCAACAGGCGCTGTCGTGGTTTTGGAGAGAGAGAACAGTGAGAGAGAGAGAGAGAGAGAGAGAGAGACGCGGGTTCCTTTGGGGATGGAGAGAGAGAGACGTGCATATACATACCTTTGTAATATTCATAAAAAGAAGTCTGGATCCTCTGTTGGCGAAATCCCTGCGTGGAGCATTTATATTGGTCCACATCATCAGATAAGTCTACAACCCTGTCACATCCTTAATTCTACAACCCTGTCACATCCTTAATGCAACCCGGTCACACCTCGGTGCAACCCGGTCCCATATGCAATGTGATGTGGACCGATGAAATGGCTTCAAGCATGTATTTCATTTCATACTTGGAAACTAAGCAGATGATCCAAACTCTAAAAAGAAACTCCTACAAAACACAAACAAAACAAATGCATGGGAACGAAAATGCATTAAGGTAGGCGCACAATTGTCGAAACATATCAAAGTCTCAGTTCAAGATCTACAGCTCCACGACTCAAGACCGTAAATAACAAACATCCATGATTCGAGTCCCATATCATTCCAATCTCATCTCCAGCCTTCAATTCTCTCCTTTTAACAAATTCCTTCATCCAATTTGATTTGATGATATACATTCCATTTCCCCACTTGCAGAACATCATGTTATGAACGGCGTACCAGGAGTTCACATCCCTTATGACCATGGGAAGTTGATGGTCACGATTGAACACTTGGACCATATTCTCATCCCAGAATGGAAAGATGTGCTCTTGAACTTGTGCTCGGGGCAAATTTAATCTGCTAAGGTGGTCAACATCACTGGCGGTTAGAGTTTTCCTAATCGGCCACTCTTGACAGACGACATTCAATTGCATACTTGGTTGCAACGGAAATAGTTGTAATCCAAAAAATTCTGAAAAAAAAAAAAAAAAGTTGCAATGTTAGAATCATATTAATAAAGTACAAAATGTAAGAATTGATAAAGTCATGATCTATTAATTACAAATGTGTGACTCATATGATGAGTGGAAACAGCTAAATTTCATGACAGCTGATCTTCATTCCACATTAATCAATTACACTAATCAAAGAAATGTACAAAGGGAGAAAGATGTTACCAAACATCATGAACTCTTGATCTCCCAGCCTCTTGCACTTGCCCTGGACTCCTTTTAAAGGAGTAACTTATTTATAACTGAGGGTCTCATGGTTATAAGGGTCTACTTAGAGACATTCAAAAGTTTTCATGGACAGGGCCCACTTAGCCTACTTAGAGAAATTCAAAAGTTAGAATAATTGGAACCTGCTTAGAGAAATTCCTGTCGTGTTTAGTATTTCAACGACACCAGCAATTAGATTATTGGGATCGCAAATAAAAGTTGTCATGTTCGCCAAGGAATGCGTATTGGGTCCCGGGTTGGACCTTCAAGTGTACGACCAGATTTGTGTAGGAAACCACTGTAATGTATCTGTTTATCCATGCCGTTTATTCCTTTTCTAAGATTATGTTAAGTCATAAATTCAAAAATGAGGCAAATCCAACGTTATAGTAGACCACATTAGAGATGACTCTTGCATTTAATGCAACGAACCTTACTATTTAGTGTGATCCACTAGAACATTTGATCTGCCTCATTTTTGGGCCGATCCCTTAATATGATATTAGAAAAGGAATGGACGGTGTGGATAAACAAATACATCACAGTGGCTCCACTGTGATCTACTAGAACATTGGATCTACCTCATTTTTTGGCCCATACCTTAATATGATATTAGAAAAGGAATATACGGTGTGGATAAACAAATACATCACAGTGGCTCCCACAAAACTCTACTCGTTCTAGGGTAGGACACAATCCCCGTTAGTTGCAATCTACTTGAAGAAAGATACGTTTTGATGGATGTGACATAAGAAAAAAGGAAAGGAAGATAAAAGTCGTCTAGCTTGCGAAGGCCATAGGATGCATGGCTACCTAAAGAAAGACGGAATAAACGAGAGACCCGTTAATTGCAATCTACTTGAAAAAAGATACGTTTTGATGGACGTGACATAAGAAAAAAAGGAAAGGAAGATAGAAGTCGTCTTGCTTGCAAAGGCCATAGGATGGCTTCCTAGAGGACTGAATAAAAGGGAGATTCGGTTGCTGGTACAAGACGCGGATTAGCTACTGAAGTTGACCGTAGCTTCTTTTACTACTAAATTAACGTATCCACACCATCCATCCATTTGGAGAGATCATTTTTCCATCCATTTGGAGAGATCATTTTAGGGCATGAGCCAAAGAACAATGCGGATCCAAAGTTCAAGTGGACCCAACACAGAAAACAGTGGGGATGAAACGCCTATCATTAAAAACTTCTTTGGGCCACAGAAGTTTTCGATCAAACTAATATTTGTGTTTTCCCTTATTCCATGTATATGTTAAACAGGTTGGATCTCATAAACATCATGGTGGGCCCTAGGAAGGTTTCAACGGTGGGCGTCACTATCCCCACTACTTTCTTTGGTGGGGTCCACTTGAACTTTTGATCTACCTCATTCTTTAGCTCATGGCATAAAATGATCTCTCCAAATGTATGGATGGTGTGGATACAATACATACATCATGTTGAGGCCCACAGAAAGTGGTGCACGTCACATCAGTAGCTAATAGGCATCCCAAGTAGCCCCAAAGGATGGCTTGCCAGACAGGACGCGGATTAGCGAGCAGCTATCTAGCTTATGTCACTAACTTATGTGGGCCCCACTGTGATGCATGTGTTGTATCCACATCCTCCATCCATTTGGAGAGATTATTTTAGGGCATTGGCTAAAGAATAAGATAGATCCAAAGCTCAAGTGGACCCCCCAAAGAAAACAGTGGGGATTGATCTCCTACCATTAAAAACTTCTTGGGGCCACAGAAGTTTTTGATCAAGCTGATATTTGTGTTTTCCCTTCTTCCATGTCTGTGTAAACTTATAAACATGTTGGATCTCAAATAAACATCATAGTGGGCCCTAGGAAGGTTTCAACGGTTGAGTCACTATCCTTACTGTTTTCTTTGGTGGGGTCCACTTGAGCTTTGGATCTTTCTTATTCTTTAGCTAATGCCCTACAATGATCTATCTAAATGAATGGACGGTGTGGATACAACACATACATCACGGTGGAGTCCACAGAAGTTGGTGACGTCACTTCAGTAGCAACATAGCTGCTCAACCTGTCATAGCAAAAAAAAAATGAGGAATAATTGACCGTGGAGAAATTTTTTGTTAAAACAACGCTAGCTACTACTGGTGTAGCAATGACCCCGGCATGATGTACGTGTTGTATCCATGCGGTCCATCCATTTTGCGAGATCATTTTAGGGCTTGATACAAAAAATGAAGCAAATCCAAAGCTCAAGTAGCCCCTAAGAAAATTTTTTATGGTCGGTGTTCAATTTCCATTATTTTCTGTGCTGGGTCAGCTTGAGCTTTGGATCTGCCTTGTTTTTGGTTTCATCCCCTAAAATGATCTTGACAAGTGAATGGGTGGTATGGATGCAACACATACATCATGGTGGGGTCATTGCTACACTCAGAGTAGCTAACCGTGTGTTTAGAAAAAAGTTTCTGACAGAGGGCTTACTACGAAAATACTCAAAAAAAAAAAAAAAATTAAAAAAAAAAAATAAAAATAAAAAGAAGAAGAAGAAGAAGAAGAAGAAGGGGAGAATAATTGCTTGTAGGACACGGATTAGCTACTGACGGTTAGATTATCAAAATTCCCCACTGAATGTGACTGTTGGACCATGATGTATGTGTTATATCCCCACATTCATCCCTCCATTTGAAGAGATCATTTTAGAGAATAAGCTAAAGAATAAGGCAGATTCAAAGCTCAAGTCGGCCCCATCATAGAAAACAATGGAGACAATGACACCACAGTTGAAACTTTCCTAGGGCCCACCATGATGTTTATTTCAGATCCAACATATTTATAAGTTCCCATAGGCATGGGCTGAGATAAAACAAAAATTTCAGCTTGATCGAAAGCTCCTATAGCCCCAGAAAATTTTACCAGTAGGCATTCAATCGTCACTATTTTTAGTGGTGGGGTCTACTTATACTTTTGATCTGCCTCATTTTTTTGCTTATGCCTTGAAATGATCTATTCAAATGGATAGACAGTGTGGATACAACACATACATCATAATGGCCCCCATAGAACTAGGTGAAGTATTTTGCTAATGGAACTTGGATTGCACGGGCGGGATTGGGTACTACACCTAGCTAAGCGGATTGCGTCTGTTCGTACAATAAGCTGACCAGAACTCTTTTGAGTCCCACTGTCATTTATCTATTTATATGTGCCATATGTCCCTTTTTTTTTTTTTTTTCATATCATTTAAGGAATCTATATCGTCTGCTCACCCTCAACAGGATTTTTGTGTCTGAGGACGCCTAATTGGTCCAGCTCAGCAAATGTCAGCACTAACTGCATGCAGTAGTGCTGACAACATTAGTGCTTAGCTGGACCAATCAGGCCGTTAGCAAACATGAAAATCCAGTTGAGGTACGAGCCCGACTCAATTTTAAGGTACGAGCCAAAAATTGCAGCAGATCCATTGCTTAAGTGGACTACACAAAATAGTGTGCTTGAGTAGCATTAAATACACAAAGCATTAAACGTAAGTTGCATTAAATGCCAGAGTCATCTCTGGTGTGGTATGGACCGTATGGTGTGTTCCATTTGAGCCGTAAATCTTCATTTTTTAGTATCATACCTTAAAATGACACGATGGAATGGATGGACAGGATGGGTAAATAGGTACATCACAGTGAGACTCAGGGAAGGTCTAGCATAGCTTATTGTCCAAGGAAGGGTACTGTTATGCCCACCTTGATATGTATCTTATTCAAGTCATCCATCCAATTTTAAAGATGATTTTAATGCATGATAAAAAAAATAGGCAGATTGGAGGCTCAAGTGGATACACTTATGAAGCAGTGGTGACAATGACACCCACTGTTGAGACCTTTTTAGAGCCCATTGTGATGTTTAGTTACCATCCAACTTGTTTATAAGGTTATATAGATGAGGTTTTTGGGAAAAAATAAGTATCAACTTGATCCAAAACTTATGTGGACCCAAAGAGGTTTTCAGTGGTAGGCAGTCAATTCCCACTGTTTCCTGAGTGTTGTCCACACAAGCAATCCCAAAAAAAAAAAAAACTACAGCATGGCCTACTTGATTTTTGGATTCCAGGTTGAAGATGAGGCATCACACCTGATGAACAAGGTGGATCTCATGCACGTGTCTCTCACGTGCGCTTCTCATTAGTAGTAGAAGCGCCCCCTTTATGCCTAGGTATAACCAGTTAAATTTAGATTTGTCTTGAACGTATGATATAATTATCATGCGTGTGAACATACGTGATCGTTCCCCCTCAAAAACAATAGATCGTTTAAATTTGACAATTGCATGTGGCCTGTCCGATGGGTGGAATGTATTGATATTTGCAATAGATCATCCTCATGGTGGGGCCCATATCAGGAACAGTGCAGATGTACTGCATGTGGGCTAGCAAAACCTCTTAGACGCAAGATGTTGGCATTGGCGTTACAAAAGCAGAGAGAGAGAGAGAGGCAGTAGTTGAACATGTTTATTTGTATAGGGACATTGTTTTATCTCCTTACATGTGGGCCGTGCTTTCATGATTAAAACCGTTGATCTAATTAGCCCCAACCAGTGAGGGCCATTCCTTGAAAATCTTCCATGTTGGACAGAATATATAACCCTTTAATCAATGGCTAATAAATAGATAGTTGCATACAATATAGTAATCATCAACATTCCAAGCAAACATTCCAACATCAAATTGGTTGTGATCTTCCAATCTTTTAGATTTTTTTGAGTCATGCCCAATCCATGGTGCATCCTATAATTCCTTAACATAAATGGGCTGGGCTAGGCTTTTTTGGGAGTTTTTGCTCTGGTAAGCATTGATGTTTGTGAGAAATTCACAGTGTCCATTCATTTTTCAACTCATTTTAAGACATGAGACAAAAAAAATAAGGCAAATAAAAGGTTCAAGTGGCCGCACAAGAGAAAACCATTTACATGACTATAGAAGTTTTGTACCTGGTTAAGTCTTTTGTGTTTTTCAGTTTATCCCAACGGAAACAAACTTATAAATGGTTTGGATGGCATATAAAGTTAGACCTATAAAGGTTTCAATGGTAGGCATTTCCTGTGGATACCCCAATCCATATCTCAAGTGGTAGACTTGATTGAAAGATAACTTCGTTTCACACTAAGGTCCTGGTATCGACTCCAGATGGGGGCCTAAATTGGGGGGTGGCTAACATTGTGGTGTGACTAACAGTATGAGTCAGTGTACTAACAGTGAGATCTATGTGCTAATCTTTACCGCTAAGGGGAGCCATCCGGCCTATCCCTGAGCAAAATGAACAGTCCATTTCAATAAAAATGCCAACTGTCCAAATTCAACGTTAAGAATAGACTGCCAGATTAGTGGATGGACCACCACCTCTACACAGATGACTGTACATAATGCAGGGGCGTCCAAGGTTTACCTAGACGATTGATCTTATACGGAACTTGGTATATATGTATGCGTGTAGGTAAGTTTCAGCTGATAAATAAATATACGATACTGGGTTAATTATACACGGTCTGTACGTGTGGTTCACTACGAGACAAGAAGTGAAATGTTTTATGTATGTAGATATGGTTATTTATGCAAAATGCAGGGATTAATATGAGAAAAGTTATTGGGTCTGTAGGGGTCTCCGACCAGTCGGTGGTGAGACAAATGCGAATGTTTTTATTTATTTATTTATTTATTTATTTTTATTTTATTTTTATGTTTTTCCTTTGGACTGTTTTTGTGCTATCTCTGATTGGTCGGATGTGTACGCATTTTCTTACGCAATTATGTGGATCTGCGTAAGATGTTTCTAAATTCGGTTTATTTGCTATATATATGGCATGTATCCGGACTTAGAGGGTATTATAAGGTGTCTAAGGTTTCCTAACTGTGTTAAGAAGAGGGGAGAGTGTTTTGAGAGAGAGAGAGAGAGAGAGAGAGCTTGGGTTTTCTCTGTGTTTTCTTTACTTGTGGGTTGTCAATCTCTGTAATCTTTTAAAATCATAATGGATCGCTTTGTGCCGTGGTTTTTTACTCGTCGAGGGGTTTTTCCATGTAAAATCGGATTGTCTCTTGTGGTTGAATGCTTTTGTAGTGTGATTGCATTGTGTTTATTGTTTGATCGTATATATTGCTGTGTGTTGTTCAGCTTTCGCTTCCGCTGCCAGCATTCTTATTCCCAACAAGTGGTATCAAAGCTAAAGTTGGGGTGGAGTAGAATTCGGATTTGAAACAAGAACATGGGATCAAGCACGAGATTCGAAGTGTAGAAGTTCTCCGACAAAAATAACTTTGAATTATGAAAGGTAAAGGTTGAATCCTTCCTAGTTCAGCAAGGGCTTGATGAAGCTCTTGGAAAGCGACCTGAGGCAATGAAAGAGGATGAGTGGACGAAACTCGACAAGAAGGGTAGAACCTCGATCCCGTTGTTCCTGGCGAATGATGTCCTCTATTACGTCACGAAGGAAAAAACAACTGCTGATACGATGACTAAGTTGGAGAAAGTCTATGCCAAAAAATATTTAGAGAACCGTATGCATCTGTTGATGTAATTGTTCACCTCGAGGATGGTGAAGTGGGCGGATGTGGAGGACCACTTAAGCATATTCAATCGGCTGGTTTGCAAATTGGTGGAGATAGACGAGCCGATGAAGGATGAATATCAAGCATACATCTTGTTGAATTCTCTTCCAGATTCATATGAGTCATTCAGGGACTCTGTGTGCACAGAGAGGGAGATTATAAACGCCGAGACCGTTATCTCTGCCCTCCAGTCGAAGGAGATGAAAAAGAAAAGCGGTGACGTAGGTTCTCGTTCTTTCTCAGAGGCACTGATTATGAAGGGAAGAAGTTTGGAGCATGGTAGATGATATTCTAAATCGGGAGTTAAAGCCAAAAGCAAAGGGAAAACCAATGTGCATTGTTAGAGTTGTGGTCAAGAAGGCCACATGAGAGGAGATTGTCAGAATTCCAAGTTGAAGTAAGAGAAGTATGAAAATTCTTCTAGAAAGGGAGCTAATACCGTAGATGACGGTGGCGATCTTTGTGAAGTTCTGACTGTATCCGGCAAAAGGATCTCACGGTAGAAAGTGGATCTTGGATTCAGGGGCTTCATATCATGTTTGTCCTTACCGGAGTTCATTCACGACATACAGGGAGTATGGTGGTGAATCGGTGTTCGTGAGTGATGGTTACGCTCACAAGATGATGGGTATTGGTACGGTGCGCATCAGGATGTTTGATGGGATTGAACGAGTCCTGTAAGATGTGAAACATGTTCCCAAGATGAAGATGAATGTGACCTCTCTTGGTGCACTCGAGGCGAAAGGGTGCGTGTTCATCGGCCGCGATCGTTGTCGTAACGTGATGAAGGAGACACTCGTGTGGATGAAGGCATAGAAGTGTGGCCATCTTTACAAGTTGATCAGGAGTACAATTCATGGTAGAGCTGCAGGATCGGCAGCGGGATCCACGGTTGCTCGTATGTAGCAAGTACCTATAAGGGCCACATGAGAAGAGCGGAAAAAGGCGTGAAAGTGCAAGGTTAGGGTTGATGGAGGCATAAGAAGCGGTAAAGCTATGTTGAAGTTGAGATAACGAAGATAGCAATGATGTTTTAATTCGACGTTTAAAGCCTCGATGGAGATTGTTGGGAAAGCCTTCAAATTGTGCACGGTTTGGGTGCTCAGACCGGTTGGACGACCGGTCTATGCGTTTAGCCCAGATGCACAGCAAGAGACGCTGGATATTTTTCATGTAACCTAAACCGGTCGGGCGACCAATCTGCAGGGGGCTCTGATCGATCGGTGGTGAGGCAAACACGAATGTTTTTGTATGTTTTTCCTCTGGACTGTTTTTTTGCTAGCTCCAATCGATCGGACGTGTACACGGTTTCTTATGCACTCACGTGGATTTGCATAAGATGTTTCTAAATTTGATAGAGGGTATCCTAAGGTGTCCAAGGTTTCCTAAGTATGTTAGGAAGATGGGAGAGTGTTTTAAGAGAGAGAGAGAGAGAGAGAGAGAGAGAGAGAGAGAGAGAGAGAGAGAGAGAGAGCTTGGATTTTCTCTGTGTTTTCCTTGTGGGCTATCAATATCTGTAATCTTTTGGAATCATAGTGGATCGCTTTTTGTCGTTGTTTTTTACCCGTTGAGAGGTTTTTCTACGTAAAATCAGATTCTCTTGTGGTTGAATGCTTGTGCAGTATGAATGCATTATGTTTCTCGTTTGATCGTATATTATGTTGTGTGTTGTTCGGCTTTTGCTTCCGCTGCCGGTGTTCTTATTCCCAACAAAGTTCACATCAAGGTGGCCTACTTAATGCACAGTTCACATCAAAAGTGGCTCCCATATGATGAATGGCTCACATGAAAGTGTGGCCAAGGATGATGGACCTTTCACATCAAGTCGGCCCGAGTGATAGATGGTGGACATGGAAGGTGGCCCCACATGATGGACGACCCATATTGATAATGGGGCCCCATATAATGAATGGTCCACATCAAGGTGGACCCACATAATGGATAGAGTGGGCCTCACATTATGGATGATCCACATCAAAGTATGGCCCAGCATGATGGATAGTCCACATTGAGTGGGACCCATCTAATTATGGATGGTCCACATATAAGGTCTCATATAATAGATGACTCATATTAAAAGTGGCCTAACATGATGGATGATCCACATAGAAGGTGCACCCCATACGATAGATGGTGGACATCAAAAGTGGGCTCCAAATGATGGACAACCTATTTAGAAGGTGGGGCCCACACGATGGACACATTAAATGTGGACTCCACGTGATGGGTAGTGAACATTGAAGGGCCCCACATAAAGGACAATTAGCATGGATGGTAGGCCTCACATAATGGATTACCTATGTAACGCCCCGAAATTTTAACTCTCGTGGACGACACGATGGGTCGAGTTTTCGGATGTTAACTCATGTGTGTTAATGTCACTATTCCACACACTCATACTGTATTTACATTCATCCATGACATTCAAGCATAATGACGGAAATTAAAGATCTTATTCCATAATCTTCTACTCTAAGTTCGAAATCAAATGTAAAACATGTTTAAACAAAAGTTTCACTTAATGTCTCCATAAAAGAAAACTTATTACGAATTCAAGGAAATAAATTTATTTTATTGAAGGAAGTAAATGAATCACCATCAAGCTACGTAGGCTTCATCATCCGCCATTTGCTGTCACGAGCCTTCGTATTCTTTGCCCTACAGATCGGGCTCGCCTAACAGATCGTCATTTGCAATGTCTGGTGGTGTTTTAAAAACACCGTGCCAAGAGGACGTGAGTTGCTCGCGATCAACTCAGTGAGGATCACCCACTAAGACTAGTATAATAATATCCAAACACAATGCATATATCAAACAAAACACGCAAAAAGAAAATATCTTGATTAATGTGATGCATGCAATGCATGCTTTAGCTCAGGCACCCTGACCAAATGAGATGGGATCACTACACTCTTCTCATTAGCCACTAGTTACCAGAGGTTCTAGTTAGGATGAGATCACTCCACTCTTCCCATACACCAATATTCAGTTAGTGAAACGGGTCCATGCACACTTTCACTTGCAGGCGATGAATGCATGATTTAGTTCCACATTTATTTTACTTTATCATCCAACAGTTTTTAATGTTGTTCACATCCCAAGGTCACTCTTTATCCCATTCATGGTCCGTCATGACGTAGAATAGGCGTTTCCTCTCAATAGGGGCCAACCACGAAAAGGCATACACATCTTAGTCAAGATGAGACAATGGCACTCAAAACACTCGTATCTGTCTCAAGAGTCCATCATTTACACATTTACATAGATCCTTGGCAATTCATTAACATCACGTTCATGGTCTTACCAAAATACATCACATGGGCTTCTTATGAATCAATTATTCTTCATACATACAGTTATACTATCCATGGGACAAGGGCTTCCATTAGAACGACATCCATACATATAAACATTCTCACACATGAATCATAATATTCATCTTATATATGTGAACAAACATATTGAAGCATGGTGCGTACATAAACTCATATACACATGTAACCAATCATCATTCTTTCCTTAACCATCACATATAACATATAATCTATATAAAATAAAATTTCAGCAAGTTCATGTTAAACATATTCATCAATACATGGTTTCATAGAGGATTCACAACCATTCATGTTTTCAAGTGACATACAACAAACCATAACAACAAGGCTTAGTTTTGACATACCATTTGATATTGTTGTAGTTAGGCTTAAAAGGAATCCTCACCTTAGAGTTAGAATGATTTGAGTTATTGATAGGGTGCACCTCTTCTAGATTCTAAACTTAATACGATTATGGCAACACATAGTTAGGAATTATTTTAGCATGATATTCATTATTATGATCATCTAAGATTAAGTCTATCATAAGGTTAAGGTGCAGGCTGGATATAGGGGATAAATACCATAGTAGATAGGGCTTACCTCTTAGGAATTCAGATCTCAGCTAAGTCGACTTGGTTTGGTCAAGTTCTTCTTCTTTTCCTCTATTTCTTCTTCCTTTCCTCTTCCTTTGTTTTTCCTTTCTCTTTCTTCTCCTTTTCTCCTCCTCCTTCCCTGAAAGGAGTTCAAACAGCAAGGTCGCCCCTTCCCTCTCTCTCTCTCTCTCTCTCTCTCTCTCTCTCTCTCTCTCTCTCTCTCTCTCTCTCCTCATGGCCTCTCTCTCTCTCTCTGACGATCTTGGAGACGGCAGGGACGAACAGAGGGTTTTTATAACTCTCTCTAGTCGGTGGTTAGGGTTCGGAGGAAGCTTCCAGGTTCCGGTTTCGTAGTTCAACAAGGAGACGGTGGGAAGATCGGATCTCTCTACACATCGACTCCTTACGCAGGAGGACCATCTAAAGAGTAGGTAGGGTGTAACGCCCCAGTTTTCATTACTCGGGTGTTGAGCCCGAGTTCTGAAAATCCGAGTGTAAACATTCAAAGATCCACTTTACAGTATAATTTTTTTTAAACGCAATAGAAGAAAATCAAGACATATAGTGTCCAATATAAATCCAACTATATAAGTAGTGCCCATAGGGCTTATACAAATTAATTTTCTCAATATTACATTAATTAAAAAGGAAACCAAAAGAAAGAAACACTGTAAGTAGTCTTGAGTCGCACCACTTTTCAATTTCTCATCCAAAGATACCTACATCAACTATTATGATTCGATAGCGTTAAAATGTTATCAAAATGAGGTAAAAACCCTCCAAAATTACCAAGCATGATAGCAGTTAAGTAAAGACCAACTAAAGATAATATATTGCACAATAAACAATTTATACAATTTCAAAAGAAATGACATTTAAAACAATCAAATATAATAATTCACTCCTATTACAAATTTTAACAAATTATAACATTCAATCCATACATTCCAACTTTAATCTCATTTACATGAATGTGTGCATGTACATGTTCTTCAGCCTGGGGATGTACATCCAGCTGGCGAATTTAAAACCGACAGTAACATGACTCGTCATCAATGTTACCTGCAATGTAATGCATATCAAACCGACGATAATGTGGCTCGTCACCAACATTACCCGCAAATGCCATGTATGTATGATTAACCAGCTTTTATTAGTCCAATTTACAAAACAAGCAATTAAAAGCTCACAGTCACTATGGGGGGTGTGCAACCCAGCATAGGCCGACGGCTCGGGCATATCATCCCATAACACCATCCCCAGCCCATGAGATGTCCAAAAAAATATACTATAGTAAAAATTTTATGATTATCTACAATTAGACAATTAACGTTACTATTTTGTGTGTGTTCCAAAGTTTTCCAACAAAATGATACTCTTCTTCGTCCAAGCTACCTAAAAACAAGTCCATTGATGGACACCAACAAAGAAAGATCTTCCCAAACAAAGCTACATGGGCATCAAGTTCAATTCAGGACACCACAAGATAAATTTTACTAAATGGCAACAAGCCATCCTCTCAAAACACAACATTAATATTTCACAACCAATTTCTCAATTGTTATCCAAGTCACATAAAAACAGTTCCATTCTCTAAATTACATCCACACTTAACAATTTAGATGTAAATTATCCCATGAATAGTTAATATCACAAAACGATTATCATTAGACGATTATCATTAGACAATTATTTGAAAATAAATATTTCTATGAACAAAATAATTATCGTAAGCAAGAATGGAAGTAAAGAAACATATAAACAAATTAATTCAACTAGCAAGATGTATTTAAGCAAGAACAACACAATCCAATTATATAAATGGGAAGCTTGAAGGGTGAGAACCTCACACTATCAAAATTTTCTTTCCTCAAGCGAAGGAGAAGAGAATACAAATGAGATGATCTTGAATTTCCTACAACAACGATAGCTTAATTAATATCCTAATTTCATGAATTATAGTTTAGGAAATTTTAGATAAACGAAGTTAACTTACTTTCAATTTGGGCTGATTCGAACTTGTCTAGCTAAAGGTGCTCTCAACCATAAAATAACGCAGTCAATGTAAAACTCTATTCCCCATATGCTAACTGGAATAGGTCCTAATCCATCTATCTAAAGTAGAAATTCCTAAAACTAGGAAATGAAACTGAAAATCAGTCTATCCAAACAGTCCATCCAATTAGGAATTTAATTAAGAACTTGAGTAACTGGTTTCACACCATCTGTCTCATGAAATTTGTTTGAATTGGATTTTAATGCCTCATTAAATGGACTGCACAACTGATCTAGAAGCTAATTAATTTAGATATGAAGGGTTCAATAATTGATTAGGTCAACTTACCTGATCTAGTGAGGATAATGAGGATGATGATACTCTTCAATGAAGAGCCAATGTTGAATCTCCAATTTATACATTGCATAGCCCATTACATCACATTATATGCATGGTTTGCATGTTTAAAAGGCCCATCTAACGCATGTTTTGTGATTAGAGGAATAAGAGTGAACGTCACCCAATTGGAGACCAAAAGAACATATTTAGATGCATTGTATGAAGATTGAAGGAGGACCAAAGAAAGAAGGAATCAAGTAGAAGAGAGAGAGGAAGAAAGAAAAGAAGAAAAAGTGGAGAAAGAACAAGGGCCGACTGGTCCTGACCAGTTGCCCGACCTGTCGGCCTCTTTGAAGCTTACTGGACAAAGGACCAGTTGGTCAGACCGGTCGGCCAATGGGTCGGCTGCTGCTGAAAACTCCCTGGACTAAATTCAAATTGGTTCGACCGGTCAAGACTGGTCGGCTAACAGGTCGGAACCACCTCCTATGCACGCTGCACCTTTAACATACGCAGTCCGACCGGTTAAGACCGGTCGGCCAGCCCAGTCCGACCGCCCATGACCGGTCGGCTACATGTAAAAAATGGACAGTTTCTATTCCGGGCTCCAAAATTCTCTGTGCATTGCGTAACGTTACGCAATTTCTGGATGTTTCTGATGCAACAGAGCTTCCCCACTATAAAAGGACACCTAGGGTCTCTTCCTAGGGCATCATAGAAGCCAAGGAACTTCGTGGGAGAGGAATGAAGCCGTCGTGGAGCGTTTGCAACCCTCCAAACTCCGGGTTTTTATGTTTTCTAGTTTTCTTTTATGAGTTCTAGTTGTAGCATGACAATTCTCGGCTAGAATCTCTCAGCTAAGGCTGAGAGGTGAAGCTTGTGGCCAATTTCATGTTTGATTCAGTTTAATTCAAGTAGTCTCACTTCAAGTTCGAATTTTAGATATTCTAGTTCTTAAAATTGATATTTTTAGAAGTTTTATGAGAGTTAATGTGCTCTGGACATGGATTCCTTACAATTCTCTGGGATTATCATGTTTTTCTTGTTTAGATTCGAATTATAGTAATCCTTGAGCAGACCATAGTCCATAGGCATGGCTGTTACTCTGAAGGCTATAATTTCAAATTCTATGTGGTTGAATGGGACTAGAACTTGGAAGTTCAGCTTAAGTGAGATTGAATGTGATTTCATGCTTTATTTTCCAACTAGATGAGAGATAGGACTTCAATTCTAGTTGTGTTCTATGCTTGGATTGATTGGATTGACATGGGGTTACTACAAGTGGATCCTTGAAAGCCTCAGTACCTTAAATTACTGTTTTTCTTAAGTTACTGTTTTAGCATAATTATCTCAATTGAACCTCTAAATTATTGAAATCCTAGTTGCTGGAAGAGCTTAGCAATTGTTCTCTAATTTCCTGTGGATCGACCTTGGTCTTACCGAGATTTATTACTACATCGCAGCCTTGCACTTGAGGTGAGCGAACAGCCAACCTCTGATATTCCCAAAATTCTGTGTTAAACAAGACCTAATGTACAACTGTTGAAGAACTAACTCAGATGTAAATCTCATGAATCGATGCCTTGAAGACAGTTCCACTGATAATTTAACATCTGATTTAGATTGATGGATGGTGATCTTACTAGATCTGCAGTTTGAGTTCTTCGACAAGGGAAACTCCTACCCAACAATGGCAAATCTCGAGACACATCAGAACACACTCTCTTAATATAGACAAGTGCAGCTCCATATATGGACCAGAAATCCAATTGAGTCGAGTTGAAACAACGCATCTAGATGAGGAAGAAGATGAGATCAGACATGGTAGCTTTTGAACGACGGCATTTCTCCTTGATCTGATCTTCGTGGGCGTTCTTCGAGTGTTGTCACACATGGCCAGCAAAACGGAGAAGAAGCAGCTAGATCTACCTTCTTAGATCTTCTAAAAGTGAAATCGGATGGTCCAGATTGCTTGGGGGCTAGGGTTTCTAGCAGGAGGCTGAGTTAGGTTTCAGAAAATGGAAAAAATAGAAGGAGAGCTTAAAATGATTTTATATAGATGAGTCCTAATCCGTGTGAAGCGTAATGGAGGGTTGAGATTCCTCTAAAAGAGGGTTTCTATAAATCTTGTGAACGGTTGTGATGAAAGGAGAGGGAAGCACGCGGATTGCCAGCTTGGCATTCCCGTTTTGGAACTAACCATGTGAATAACTGAACTTTGGTTGAAGATTTGATTGTAACTGGTGGGCCCCAACTGAGGAGGTTAACATGGTTTGGTAGAACACATTATGCTCTACAAAATGGACGGTTTGGATTTACCAGAGGTGGGCCATAATAGTCACAGTTTAGCGATTTCATAGCTACTGAAAAACACAACCACTAATTGGACAGCCCACTTCAAGCCATACTTGCGTCGACTCTGATGAACGGCAATGGACAAACCACCTAGGGTTTTGGGTTTTACCTATGCTCGAACCAAGTGGACGGTTTAGATCACCCGAATGGTAAAAAATGGGCCGTTTGGAAATTCCCTTAGTCAGGAATTAGAAACAAAGTAGGAAAAAGGAAACTCTCCTTTTTCCATTTCTACCGGTCAGCAATGCGGATCAATTTTGGTCAAACTGGTGCACAGTGGGTGCACCCCTAGTGGTGTACACTCACACCAATGTGGGGCCCACAATGATTTTTGAGTAAGATCCACTCCGTCCAAAAGTTACCACTAGCCATATCAAAGCTAATGTCCCACTAATAATCCATTTCATTAATCAGATGGCCCATAAACCTGGATTTTGACTCAAAACCTACACATTTTATTTAATCCAACAGTTGGATTGACTCTAAACTAGATTTGGACGGCTAAAAAGGGCAAGGGACCAATATGGTCCACACCCATGAAGTGTTGTATCAATATTTAAGATTAATATTCTATTTTCTACAAAATAATACTATTATTAACAATAATATTATTATTATTATTATTACTATTATTAATGTTATTATTACCATTATTTAAATTCACGTTGAGGGTTCTAACCTCAAATCAGAACCGCCTATTTCATGAATTTGCAATATTAAATATTATTATATAAAATATCTTTAATATAAATTTTAATTATTATTATTATTATTATTACTACTACTAATTTGTAGAACCCACTTATCATAATTAACACCATAAACGGTGATAGATCCATGCTATCTAGAACTAATGTGGGGTCCACTGAAGATCATTTGAATTATCAGGACACTCTAAGGTAACACCTAAGTACTGAAAGTATGGGGTGTTACATAGGGTCCACAAAAATGTTTTAGAAGTGGTCTCGTGTGCCCATGCAGAGTGGTGGATCAAATCTTGATCCTTCTTCTTTTGGACGGTAGTTTGGAACGGGCAGTACAGGTGACGGTCGGTGGAGATTTTCAAACGGACTACGTTTGGCTGACACACGATTCGAATGGACGGAGTGGATTTGGCAGTGGGGTCCACTGAGAGGGGCAGTGTGCAACGCATGGACGGACAGCGACGTCCGTTGTTAAAGTGAAATGAAGAAGACCGAAGGGGGGGGGGGGGGTCGTGCGCACGCGGTACAAAACTGCATGCAACTTATGTTCTTCGAGTTGATCCGGCCCACTAGATGTGTTGACAACATAAAATTATCCATGGACATGAAATTTGGGTCGAATCCAAGTTGTGATGGGCCATCTATTGACCATTTTCTGATTAGGGCACTTGCACAATGATCGGGGAGCTGATTTTTTTACGTGTACGGTTATTTTGTATTAGATAGGCCATACACGAAGTTTAGGGTCCAAACTGATCGTGGAAAACTAGGTTACTTGAATAGTGGGATTTAGGTAGTGGCGTTTTCGTAATTTTTAAAAAATAGTGAGTTTAACAAGATTCAGCAGTTCTAGACTGTTTTAGGGGCTAATCTGAGCAACTTTTACAAATGGGCTCCCTTTAGATTCCCCACGGTTGATTAGATATGAATTTATCAAGATTAACGGTTATATTTAAAAAAAATGAAATTAAATAGAAGAAAATAAAGAGAAAATACGGGGTGTTACAACCTATATCAAGGTGGGCCCCACATAGCGGATGGTCCACATCAAAGGTCAAACCCTAATGATGAATGGTCCACATCCAAGATGAGCCTTGCATGATAGACGACCCACTTTGAAGGTTTGGCCCACACAATGGATGGTCCACTTTAAAGGTGAGCTCTATATGATGGACAATCCACATCTAATACAATGGACAATCCACATCCAATGTTCTACATAATGAACAACTTAAATGTCTCAAAACATGAAGATTGTAGTTGACCCATTCTTTTGCCATTAATTTGGGGCACCATCTATATATGGTGATATCGACTAAAACAACAGTTTGGATTACTCTTGTAAGAGTTGTCGTAATTTCTAAAAATGAGATAAGCTACCCCTAAAAAATCTCTTATTTAATTATTTTACCATATGTGCTCATTTTAAATAAGAGTTTTTTTTTTCAATTTAAAATAATAAATTTACCTAACAAGCTTATTTTAAACAAAAGCTTAAAAAAAGAAAAGAAAAAAAAGAAAAAAAACAGAGAGAGAGAGAGAGAGAGAGAGAGAGAGAGAGAGAGAGAGAGAGAGAGAGAGAATCTCACTAGATTGGAGTAGACATGCCAAATGAAGTTAGGTAAGCACATAAAATATAGGAGTGACTCACCTGCGAGCCTAGCTGGAAGACGCCTAGGCGTTTCAACAGCAGGTCTCAAGCTCTAGTGCTAAGGAGACACACTAACCCCACTGGTGGGTGCGTGCATTGTGTGACTAATTGTGTGGGTGTGTTGCCCAACTAACTAACAGGGTGGGTACGTTGCATGACTAACAAAAAAAAAAAAAAAAAAAAGAAGAAGAAGAAGAAAAAGAAGAAAAAAATAAGCATAAAATATAGGCTGCCACAATCATCCAAATGAAGAGGTCCCCATCACTCGCGTCTAATCACTCATGGTGACACGGGATCAGGACACTGGTGGACCAATGACCATTTGGACATCGGTGTAAGGGATGCTATATAGGACAATCTCCTCCTTGTATGCAAAGGTGTGGAGTGGAAAGGACAGAGGGCCCTCTGTAATGGACAACCTCCACTCATTCGTGACCTTACAAAGAGTGTAGTCCTGAAGTAAACGAGTCTAAGATCCTAAAAGATCAATAGCTGGTGAGTAGTTCTCTCTCCTTGTATCTTTCATTATTTTGAATTGCTAATTTCATGTTGTGTGATTGGGTAATGTCACATAATTAAAGGTCACCTGTAACAAAGATAATTAGGCCGGTCCACTCATTGGATGGGCCAAATTAATGAAATCAATGGACCACCGACTATCCGATTCAACATACTGGTGTGGCCCACCTAGTGACTGGATCAGCACAAATTTTCTAAAGTATTGATCTTCATGGTGGGGCCTACCATCTTCATGGCATGTATAATGTATGTTTTAAACAGATTACCCGTTAAGCAGTGATCAATTCAATGCACTCATGGGTCCTAGAAAACTGATCACCTGCTGCAGTGGGCTGTATGCTTGTTTGTCATCCAGTGCCATCTTTCTGGTCAACATGCCACTTACACAAAGTACTCCTGTGATAATTACTTAAATTAATGAAGTAGTTTATTGGAAATCATTTTGAAAAATGCAAACTCAATATTATAATTAGGTAAACTTTCTTATTGTAAAATTTCATTCTGTCTCACCAATGTACTAATTAAAAACCACCTAATTAATATAGAATTTACATTTTTTGGTATTTTTTTCATTACCTATTAGATATCTAAGCAATTATCATTCTACACTACAAAAAAGGGCTCAATAGCTACGGATTAAATTCGTAGCAAGCTACGAATACAATCCGTCGCTGGTCTGTATCTAGTCCGTAGCAATTGCTGCAGTATCCGTAGGTCTTTTTACTATAGCTACGGACACTATTCGAAGCTTTAAGTTTATAGCTACGGAGTAAACACGTAGCTATAACATAGAGTCCGTCGCCGTTAACAAATACAACTACGGACGTGTCCGTTACGTTGCTAGCTATTGCTACGACTAGCTACGGAATAGTCCGTCGCCGTTTGGAGATGAGGTACGGATCAGTCCCGTATCTGTAGACAGATTAAGCTACGGATCAGTCCGTCACAATTTGTTGTCAATATTAAATCTTTGATTATTATAGCTACGGACTAAATCCATAGCCGTTTTCTTTAAACCAAAAAAAAAATTGCCCCTTTGTTTCTAGTGCATGGCTTGTGCCCTTTGCCTTGTTTTAACTCAAATGAAAACAATCCATCCAAAATTCATCCAAATAAGGATTAACAATACAAAGCCAATTGAAGTTATTTTGAAGGGAAAGTCAAAATACTAAATACACTCGAGTTCTCATTACAAGAAATTAAATGACCTGTTTAGATAGGAAAAAAATTTGCAAAGAAGCCAAGATCCTTGAGTTCCATATAAGTTTCTTCAAATGAACCAAGGCTCTCTACCCGCCCACCATTTTCTCTACAACCCTCTGCAAAACTATCCGAGTATAAAAACCTCATTGCCTGTGATATGCTCTGAGTAGTTTTGAGTCTTTTCTCTGATAAGGAACTAATTTGCTGCATTAGAAGAAGAATTGTTTCGTGCATGTCAACATTTTCAAATAGATACAATACATAAACAACCATGAAAATTTACCTCCGTTTGTGTAGAAACCGAGAATAGAACTGATTGACAAAGCCGTCCTACACACATATTCTCCAGAAACCTTGCATAAAAAATACAAATAAGAAAATGAACAAGTCATACAAATCATTTGCAGCAGGAAATGATATTGTGTCCCCATGAATCAATCTAATGCATGCACGTGAATTTATGTTACAACTACAAGCATGTGATGGCATCATTTATTTAGCCATTTGTAAGAAAGCTTGCATGAAGCATGCATCTATCCATGTTCAATCATCATTTTTCTTCATGGAGATGTTAAAGCATCAGTTTATCAATTGGAAGTGATCACAATTAGGAAAAGCAATAACTAACAACCCACAAGTGACCTATCACCTTGTGGAACAACCCAAGCCACTTAAAATTCATCAAGCCCGGGCCCAAAATACAACATGCTCTCAAGACAATTTGATAACATCTTTGAGAAAGCAAGTATCTTTTGGTGGTTTTACATATTGCTTGATAGGAAAACAACAAGCTCATATGCATATATGCCTATTTTCCACCTCTTGTGAATTGAGCATCCTACTCCAAGGGGAGCATGCTACTCCAAGCTTACATGCTACTTCAACGTTATTACGCGTTTTCTCGGACTTCGAGATGGATTTTCCTCCAAAAAGCCCAATACTACCTCACTTACCTAGAGAAAAGAAGAAGAAATGCAAACACACATGCACATGCAAATGGCAAGAAGGAAAAGAAAGAAAAATCAAACAAAGAAAAAGAAACTCATGAGAACTGGGATTTTGGAAGTAGTTCCAGGTATGGATTAGGAGCCGATGTTGAATCCCCTTTTCTAGCAACTCTAAAGGTGTCTATGTCATAGTGTGCATTATTTTCATGAACTTGTCTTTCTAATTGTTGTATTCTTTGAATGTGAAGAAGATGGCATCATCAATATTTAGAAACTGTGTGACTACTGCTGAAATAGTTGTTATACCTATTATGTGGATGGTGGTTTTCAGTTTGGGCGATACTGCTGGTGTAGCTTATTATGAATAATCATGGTAGCTACTTTTTGTTCTTGTTTTCTGCTTTAATAAAACCAGTCACCTTTCCCAAAAAAAAAAAAAAAAAAGAAAAAAAAAGAAAAGAGAAAAAAGAAAATAAATGGAAGAAAGAAAAGAAAGAAAAAAGAAGTTAGTATAGCCATATGATACCATTCTTCAGAATTCTCAGATCCATTTTGGTGTATTATTGCGTAGTTATAGGCTTATAACACATACAGCTACTTGTGAGTGTGATATGCGCATTTTTTTGTCATTTCATGGAAGACTAGATTAATTATCCCTTGCCCAAAAACTTATTTCTTTACCATTTTATCGAGACCTGATGACAATGGTCATTATCTCAAGTACATCTATTGTTACCAATTGAAGGCATCAACTTGATTTTTCACTTTTGTTTCTTCACTTACAGTCGTCAGCATGAACAGTGGTCTGTCCATTATTCAATCAAAAGGCATATTAAGAAGCCTTTAGAATTGTTCAAAGTATCTTTACATCTAAGCATAATTACATGTACCAATAAATTGTTGCAAACATAGTGACTCGTTTTGCAGATAAGCCCTCTAATTCCACAAGTATTTTTATTCATATACAAAAGCCACCTAATATTATCTACTACATAGTAGTAACATACAACCAATATTGGGGCACCATACCATAAGCTACAAAAATATCATGTCCCCCTAAACAAGGTATTCTCCATTCATAACATATATATATAAATATATATTATAGGTTTTTAATTTCCATTCTCAATCACAAGTACCATTCATTATCCAACTAACTATTAACATCGTTTATAAAAATAAAAGATATCCAACCAATCACGCAACATCAATTCAAAGTTTTGAGAACTTACAATTCGCTTAAGCTTTTAGGTCAATCAAAGAGGAAGGAATTGGACCTGCACGAATGTGATTGGACCTGATATTAGAAACAGGTACATGAGCTAGAAAATTTGGCCAAGTTATACACAGTTGCACATTGGTACACGGTGATTCAACATCATCCGCTTGCTCCTGTCCTCTTAGACCCCCTACATTCATCTTCCCAGTCTTCCCCCATTGCACATTTAGGTTCGCGGCCTGTTTTTCGACTTCATTCCCATTCAGACGGACCGATTGTCCTCTTTCATCCTTTGTCTTATTGAATGTGCCAGCACTTGTGTCATTCCTAGCTTTGTCTGACAATGGCAACCACCGTCTGTGACCCATATAGACATTTTTCTTTTCATACTGGAGTCGCAATGAATCTGTGTTGGGACCACATATAGGACAACCATACTTACCCTTGGTCCTACAACCAGAAATATTACCATATGCTGGAAAATCGTGGATCGTCCAGAGCAGAACGGCACACATGTTGAATTTATTTCCACAATATGCATCGAACGTCATGACCCCTTTCTGCCACAAGTCTTACAGTTCATCAATCAATGGCTGTAAATAAACGTCAATATCCTTCCCTGGTTGTCGCGGTCCCTCAATGAGCAAAGTCAACATGGTAAACTGAGGTTTCATACAAAGCTTTGGTGGAAGGTTATAAGTCACACACATTACAGGCCATGAACTATACGACGTACTTAAATTGCTAAAGGGGTTAAACCCATCTGTGTCCAGACCTAATCGAATATTGCGAGTCTCAGCTGAAAAATCTGGATACTTCTCATTGAGAATCCTCCATGCGATAGAGTCAGCTGGATGCTCCATCTTTTCGTGCTACATTTTCCTGGTTGAGTGCCAGGACATATCTTTCGCCAACCATGGCACACTGAACATTCTTTGTAGCCTTGGTGTTAATGGAAAATATCTTAATACCTTGGCAGGTACTTCAGATGTTTTGTACCTAGAAGTTTTACAATTTGGACAGCTGGTCTTCGTCTCATGCTCTCTCCAGTACAAGATACAGTCATTTGGACAAGCATGGATCTTCACATAATCAAGACCCAACTTTGTAATGATCTTTTTCGCTTGGTAGGTATTAGTTGGGGCCTTGTTACCGGAAGGTAACACTTTCTGAAGTAGTTGAAGGAGCTCTGTAAAGCTTTTTTCGCTCCATCCATGGTTCACCTTTAACTTAAAAAGTTGTACAATGAAAGTCAACACTGTGAAATCCTCGCAACCAGGGTACAACTCAGTCATTGCGTGTCGTAGATTTGTTTCAAACTCATTGGTTTCATCATCCCTAGAGACGCCTTCAACTTCGGAGGTCACGTTCGGCTCATCATGGACAACTTCATCCAGGTTATTACCACCGAGTTCTTCAACAACTGCATTGTGAATCTCATTTAAGTCTTACAAATTGTGGTATTGTTGGGAACTTGATGCACGCTCAATATACTTAGGTGATGCATGCTCACCATGCACGTTCCAAACCCTATATGTTGGGTCGAATCCATTTTTCATTAGATGTATTTCCAACTCGTCGTAAGAAATTGGTATTCGTAAACATCTACAACTGATGCATGGACACGGAATGGTTTCTCTACTAGGAAGATGTTCCCGTGCGAACTTCAAAAAGCTTCTTATGCCAGAAATAAAACATGGATCTAGAAATCTTAGTGTCATCCACTCCCAATTAACTAACGGGTCCATCTTCAACTTGCACCTGACCCATGTTCCAAACAGATCATTTTATTAGTAAGCTCAAAGGTATATTAAGATAAAATTTAAATTTAAAATTAAAATGTTTTAATTGAGTGCATTATACAATTCCAAAGTGTATGTGTATTACACATCACACACTCCCTACGTATCATATAACTCCCCAATCTTTTAATATGCGGCTGCTGCCATAGGCTAGAGTCACAAGAAGTAATGGTGACTCATGTTACTTACATTTGGTGCTCATGCAAGGACAACTTAACCATCCAATTGATATCAACAAGCTGGGTTAAGGGCAGCTTTGTCCAAGCCCACTCAACACTATTCAACTTAAGCCTCAACCTAACCCAGCCATGATGGCTAAAAATGGTCTTCACCTAATAGATGGAGTGGATTTTGTATGTACAACATGGCAGACCTCATAGAGCATCACATGGTATCTACATGTGTAGAAGAGAAATGGGTGCGGGCCAAGGCTATTAAAAGTTGTGAAGGAAGCAGGTTGAATCTTTTTCTATCTCTACCCCAAAGATCATTTGTTTGCTAGAGAGTAGTGGAAAAAAAGAGGAGAAATGATGAGATGCAGCAGCGGTACAATAAGTTATAAAAAAAAAGGAGCTAGGATGCAGCCAATTTCTTCCCACCAACATGTCACATAGGTAGAATATCCACACTACAAAGGTGGGCCACATCTATTATGATGACTTGTTTCCAATATCAGGTAGATCCAGTCTTTGGGTTGGCTGCACTAGTACAATGATTCATACCATTAGTTGTCCATTGGCATTGACGATGTGCCCCACTTTTATGTATGGATAGACCTAATTTTCATGCCTGATGATCATCCAAAACATCGTTGGAGTTGGACCAACCTCTGAATTTCCTTTGGACAAACAAACTTGGCCGAACAATCCTAGATTTCAATTTAGTGGACATCCTTCCATTGAATGTGTATCGTTGATCACTTTTTATGAAGTCTTTCCACTCGAACTGAAGGACATGGATGGGGGACCGAGGATTTTGTGTGTGCCTCTACAACCATGGGCCATCCTTAATAGTGTCCACCCAAGGGTGTAGTCATGATTCACTAATATGTGCACCCAATATGTACTGTGAGGTGCAACAAATTGTGAATCATGGGCTACACCCTTATTCTAGTTTTGCACCATCTAAAAATGGTGGTGACTCATCCTCCTTGCATATGATACATGTACAGCTATCCGAACCATCCAAATTCTAGATCCCTTGTGGATGGAGCATGATTACAAAATCACATTAATTACGCAATCAGATGGTTAATATATCTTCTTAATTTTTCAGTTATGTTCCATCTACAGTTGGATCAGCGATTTGCACAATCACCACCATTTTTTAATGGTGCAAAACTAAGATATGAGTCTAACCAAATAAGCCCTAAAAAAAAAAGATTAAAAAAAAAAAAAAGAACATCACCTGATTGGGTCATGACAAGGGGCCACGGGCCCTTGTGGGCCGTTCTAATCACAGCTAATCCAGTATCACTTCTTCACTGGACCACCATGCTGTCCAGCATGTTGCACCATGTTGTGGGCCCCATCAAGGGTCACACCTTGATATATTTGTCCTATCCACTGTCCATTCATTTATCAGATCATTTTAGGGCGTGGGGCCCGCTATCAAGTGGACCACACCAAAAGGAAATAGATGCCTACTAGCGAAAACTTCCTAAGGCTCTCTCAAATGTTTATTGCCAACCAACCTGCTGTCTGTGGGGCCCGAGCACAATTTCATCCAGGCCATCCTTTGGCGGAGACCACCTAAGGTATAATCCAAATTAAGGTAGGCCCCACATGATGGAAGGTTCACATCAAAGGTCGGCCCTAATGATGAGTGACCCATATCCAAGGCGGGCCCTACATGATGGACGACCCACATCAGTGGTGGGTTCCACATTAAGGTCCACATCAAAGGTGGGCTCCACATGATGGGCAGTGGATATTGACGGTGGGCCCCACTTCATGGATGGCCAACATCAAAGGTGGTCCCTATGTAATGATGGGGGAAATTAAAGGTCGGGCCATAATGATGAATGACCAACATCTAAGATGGGGCACGCATGATGGACTGTCCATTACAAAGGTGGGGCCCACATAGTGAACGGTCTACATCAAAGAACATCTCCTGAAAATCCCCATAAAATGAAAAAGCAATACAAAATTAAACCAAAAATTGGATGCAAACTATAATTAAGAGAGAGAGAGAGAGAGATACCAAATCAAGCAAAGATTGAGATTGAGAGATGGATCGTTCGCCGGATTTCGGGAAGAAACCCAAATCCGACGAGGTCTTCACTGCAGCAACTGACGGAGATTTGGGGAAGAAACCCAAATCCAGCAAGGTCTTCACGGCAGCAACTGACGGAGATTTGGGGAAGAAACCCAAATCCAGCGAGGTCTTCCCGGCAGTAACAGACAGAGATTTGGGGAAGAAACCCAAATCCGGCGAGGTCTTCATGGAAGCAACTTGACGGAGATTTGGGGAAGAAACCCAAATCCGGCGAGGTCTTCATGGAAGCAACTTGACGGAGATTTGGGGAAGAAACCCAAATCCGGCAAGGTCTTCACGGCAGCGACTGACGGATTCTTCACGGCAGCAACTGACGGAGAAGGACAGGGCGAGGGGCGAGTGGCAAGGGGCGAGGGAGAGGAAGAGGGAGAGAGTGATGGAGGAGAGGGCGCGGAGAGAGAGATGGGAGAAGAGAGAGAGAGAGAGAGAGAGAGAGAGAGAGAGAGAGAGAGAGAGATTTGGGGGTTTTCCCCCCAAAACGTGCGAGGGCGCAGGCTGGGGGTTTCCGAAAATAAACTCACCGTGATGATAAGAGTCGTGGGGCCCACCATGATGTATATAGAGTATCCACTCCGTCCACCCATTTTAACAGCTGATTTTAGGGCCATATACGAAAAATGACTTAGATCCAATTCCCATAGACCATTTCAACAATCAACGGTTTACGGAATGATAAGAGGTTTAAATCACAATCTCCCGTGGTGTGGTCCACCTAAGGTTTTGATAAGCCTCTTTTCTTCACACAATACCCCAAAATAAGCTATCAAAATGGATAAATGGCTTAGATCATACAAAAATACTTTTGTGGGCCTCATAGAGTCTTTCAAAGGCACCATCAACCTTAGCTACGCCCTGGAGGGTATTAGGCTGTAGCTACGGATTAAATCCGCAGTAATATAGCTACGAATATAATTCGTAGCAAAAAGGAGCCATAGTCTGTAGCCTTATCCCCTTTTTTTTGTAGTAGCTAGTACCTTCTCTTAGATTTTTAACAGTCACTCAGGTACGCCCATGCAAGGAAATTGGTCGGTGCTCAGGTGGGTTCAACTGCAATATTTATGTAAAATCTACCCTAACCAGCAGGTCCATTAGCACATGTTAGGGCTAGGGCCCAAAAATTAATTAGCCCCCAAAAATTAATTAGCCCCATCTGTGATTCAGGTGAAGCACAAGATTATTAACAATGTACATGGCAATGCTCATTCCCTAACTGTTTCCCTTTGTGTGGCCCACTTGAATAATTGTTGGGATTGATTTTTGCACCCAAAGCCTAAATTTTGGTGTGGCATTTAATGGTGTGAGTGGATTTCATGAACTCATCACAGAAGGACCTATAAAAATCAGGGGTGGATGTCTCTGTCCTTGTTGTTTCCTTTGATGTGGCCCACCCAATTCACAAGTCAGTCTTTTATTTTTTTGCTCTAGCTAAATTGGGGTTACACATCTAATGATCTAAGTGGATTTCACATACAAGTCATGATGGGCCATGCCAAAAATTAAGGCATGTTTCCCTATGTGAACTGTTTTAAAAAAAATAAGAGATTAAAAAATGGAATTTTATAAGAGCTCACCCTTAATTTTTTACTTGGCCCACCATGATGTGTATGTGAGATCTGCTCTGACCATTAGATATGTAATCTCATGTTAGGCTCAAAGCCAAAACATCTGGCTGCCCTATGATTACGGTGGGTCCAGCTAAAGGAAACAATTATGGAGATACGTCCAACCTTGATTTTTATAGGGGGCAGCCCGTATAATTATATAAAATCCACTTCAACTATTATATGCTACACCAAAATTTAGGCTCGGGGCTCAAAGAGCACCATTCATAATTCATGTGAGCCACACCAAAGGAGCTAATTTAAAGGGTGAGCGTTGCCCTATATAGTACTACTTTCAATCATGCCGCCACCCGAATCATCAATGGGGCTGATTTTTGGAACCTAGGCTTAACATGGGGTAACACACTAGCTATGTTGTTAAAATAAATTTCACATAAACATCATGGTGGGGTCCACTCGAGCCACCGGCTCATTTGCTCACATGGCATACCCAAGTTGCCATTAAAAAATCTAAAATCTAACCAAAGGTAGTGGGATGCTAATTAATTAGATTAATGCCATAGCATATTGAAAACCATTTTGAGCAAGGTATCATAATGTAAATTATATATTAATTAGTATGTTTTTAGTAAAATTCTCGAATATTTAAGGGTAGGTTTTGTTGCAACTTCCCATATCTTTTGAATGACGCACGGGACGCTAGTAATAAGTTGGGACTCGATGGTACTGTACAGGGACTGAGGCATGATGCCAGAATCTAGTAATTTTGTGATTGTAACCCTTACAATAAGACCAATTTACAACCCTCTATTTTTGTGACCTATAGCCATAATTAGAATCAAACCCCTCATCCAAGTGGGACGCACACAATGGATGGGTTGGATGTCTGAACGGTATCTAATTAGTGGGCCCTATAAATAATTAAGAACGTTTCAATGAGTGAGCATCCACTCTCAACTGTGAGTCTGGATCCTCTGTTGGCCTTTCCCTGCTTGGTGCCTTTCCATTGGACCACGTCACACTGCATGATGTCACTGTGACCAGGTTGCATTCAGGTGTGACCAGGTTGACATGGTTGCATGCCTATGTGATAACGTGGACCAATAAAAAGGCTCAAGTAGGGTTTTCCTGCTTGGAACCAACATAGGATCCGGATTCCTCAACTGTTGCCTATATTGTGACGTGCCTAAACTATGGATTGACAAGATTATTAGGCCAAGGGTCCACCATGGAAGGGCGCATCTAATGCAGGGTGTGGATGTCCGACACACCATTATGGTGGAGCCATAATGCTCGACCTTATAGGAAAACACTTCCTATTAGGTCAATCTGGTGCCGATTAGATGAGACTTCGGATCCACCAAGGTGAGTGGGACCCCTGACGGTCGAGGCTTACATTGATGTATGTGCCTTAAATCCACACCATCTAATCATTTCAAAGCATATTTTAGGGCACAATCCCAAAAAATGAAGCATGCCCAAATCTTAGGTGGACCACCACAAAAACAATCATGATTGAATCCCCACCATTAAAAGCTTCATGGAGTCCACTATAATGTTTATTTGCCACATTACGAACCAGGTAGATTTTCTCAATTCCCAATGGATTGCATAGTACACAACCTAACTTTTAATGTGTGAAATATCTCTAACCCCACCATGATTTACTTGTTAGATCCACATTGTCCATTAATTTTTGAGCAATGAGGCACATCTAAAGCTTAAGTGGACCACACCACATAAAGTAGTAGGGATTACACAACTACCGTTGAAACCTTCTTAGGGTCCTTTATTTTCCATCTAGCCTCTTGGTAAGGTCACGTAGACCTGGACAAAGCCAAAAAAAAAAAAAAATACCAACTTGATTAGAGCCTTCTCTAGCCTCAGGAAGTTTTCAACATTAGGCATCCAATTCCCATTGTTTCCTGGAGTGTGGTCCACTTGAGCCTTACGACTACCTCCTTTTAATGTATGGATGGTGTGGATCTAATATGTACATTATAATGGGGCCTACAGAAGTCCTACAAATAGACACTTTCGATTTTCTTCTCTCTCACTCGAATGTGCTGCGCACCACTTAAATTTAATGACGTGTGAAATTTAAGTGGGCTTCTTAGATCCACACTGCTCATACTTTTTTTCCCGATGATTTTAAGATATCCACCCAAAAAAAACAAGGTATATCCAAAGCTAAAGTCGACTACACCATAGGAAACATTACAAATTGATGGTTTTTTTATTGGGTTAGTACACACGCCTCATTGTTAGTACACCTACCTACCCCTGTCAGCCATAGTTCAATGTTAGCCACCCCTACTTTTGAGAATCAATGCCATGACCTCAGTGTTGAAACGAGGCTATCCTCACTCAGTCTACCACTTGAGCTATGGATCCGGGTGTGGGATTGATGCTTGCGTTGAAAGCATCTTCGCCCACAAAAGGCTCTGATCAAGCTGATATTTGTATTTTAACTTCATCTAGGTACGTGTGGCCTTATGAATGGGTTAGATGGAAAATAAGCCTCTAGGTTGGCTCTAAGAAGGTTTCAAGCATAGTTTATTCAATAACAACTGCTTTTTTGTGGTGTGGTCCACTTGAGCTCACTTGAGCTTTGGATGTACTTCATTTTTGGGCTCATGCTTGAAAATTATCTGGAAAAATTGATGGATGGTGTAGATCTAACAAAAAATTCATAGTGGGACCCACTAAAGTTCCACAACGTTTAAAGTATTGTGTTGTGTAGAATGCAGTCCATTGGGAGAAAGGAATTCAGCGTATTCTGTGAGCTCCAGTCATCGGAGATGACATGGACTAATGAGAAGCTACTTGGACGCAGATTTCCTTTAGTTCCTTCATTGGGAACCTAGGTCTAGGTGGGGTCCACACTCCGTCCATCAGTTTTATGAGCTCATTTTAGGACATGAGACAAAAAATGAGCCAAATCCAATACTGAAGTAGGCCGAAAATGTGAGGATTAAATGTTCACAGTTGAAATATGCATGGGCCACAGAAGGTTTGAATGAGGCTAATATTTATGTTTTCAGTTCATCCCACTATGAAGACGTTATGAACAGTATTGATGGCATATAAACATCACTGTGGACCTTAGGCAGGTTTCAATGCCTAATGCTTTCGCAGGAAACCCGCGACCAATTTACTGAGCCTTCAACACAGACATTAACTACTACTGGAAAACAAACTCAAGAGCATCCCATTCCCATGCAAACACAGTCAACAATCAACCAAAACCAAAGGTGAAGCCTCACAATCAACCAAACCTATACATATGCATTTGGATTTTCAAGGAGATATGCTTCTACAGCCTTGAACATTCCTGCCATGTTTCCCATCATCTCCTTGGTTTCATCTTCTTTCAGCAGGTTACCTTCTACTGTCTCAAACTCCCCGTGAAACTTGCATACACTTCCGCCATTGATGCCGTCTTTGAACTCCAGCGTAAATGTAGTTGATTTCACTTTCTTCCCGAGTAGGCCACCTTCAATCACGGAGTACTTGAACAAACGGTTATTGTCGTCAACCTCATCTACATGGTCCTTCCAATAGCTGAAGTCCTTGATCGCTGCACATTAACATAACAAACACATTTTTTTATTGAAGTATAATGCTGTTATCAAACTTGTTTAAAGGCATATGAAGTTTTAAAAAAAAAAATTATGTTAGTTACCATCGGTGAAGTTGGACTGTCTGATCGTGCCGACCCCACCATCACCTTTGATAACAACAATGCTTGATATGATTTCAGGCATGAGCTTGGGCATGATGTTGTGGGAGTCCTTCACCATCGCCTTCCATAGTCTCGATGGTGAGATTGGAGAAACGATTTCGTGACCTACCGTACCGGCGACCATGATTTCAATACTATTAATGAGTATAAACGTCTATGGTTGTAGTTTCTGAGTAAGTAGGTGGGGTTGAGCTTGTGAAAAGATGAGACCATGCATGAAGATTTATAGACGCTGAGGGTAGAAAGGGAGATAGAGGATTGAGTTCTCTTTCATAGGATTTAACTCCATTGAATACTTTGAATATTCTTATATATTCCATTCTTAGGCATTGTATGTAGGTTGAGACATGATAATGAAAAATGGAGATCAGATCCCTTGCTTTGTACTGTAGCGAGGTAACATTAATTGGGCTTTGATAAGCTTATACACAGGTACGCTAGCATGGCACATACTCGTGAGATCTAATTTATCCGTCGGTTAGTCTGAGCTCTCACATTGTTTCCGAAAAATAAAATCTGCAATATTGGAAACAGATGGATATATATAGAAGTTTTGTAACCCATCCATCTATATATATCAAGCTATGGTTCACCTGATATGACCGGTGGATCAACCGGATTTTCTGGCCCAAGGCATCAAAATAGTGGTGCCATTCTGATGGATGGACTGGATCTCGGACCTATCGTGCCCTGCTGGCACATGTGTGATGTGTACATCATCTGTATTTCAACGCATGTGAGCTTGTCGAATGTCTAAAATGTTATTACTTTTAAATAATTTTACAAAAAAACTACCTAAATAATTTGAAATTTACATTCCCGTGACATTTTTTAACAGCCGTTGGGATCACGTGCCAGCAAATGGGTCGGCTGCTTAAGTGGGCTCCACAGTGATTTATGAAAACTCTACCCCAACCATTGAGTGCATCACCTCATGTTACGCCAAGGGCCCAAAACTCATCCTTTATTCAAGTGAATTATTTGATTGGAAATTATGTATAGGACAATCATGCGCTCTCTAAACTATTTTCCTTCATATGGCTCACTTAAATTACAAATGGGCCTGATTTTTAGAGCGAAAGCCTAAATTTTATGTGGAATCAAATGGTTGGAGTGAATTTGTTATAATCATTATGGTAGACCTTATAAAAATCAAGGGCCCACTTGACTCACAAATCATGCCCGATATTTTGGCTCTGTGCTTAAATTGGGCTTTTGCATCGAAGGGTCTGAGTGGATTTTACATACAGGTTTTTGGTGGGCTCCAACAAAAAAAAAAGTCCAAGTGTCCATGGGATGCCCCTTTTCATTTTGATGGGGCCCACCCTGATGTTTATGTAAGATCCACTCCACTCCACTCCACAGACAAAAACATCAAGCTGACTCGTGACTCTGGTGGCCCACACTAAAGGAAGCAGTTGGGAAAGAGACATCCACCCTTGATTTTTACGGGGACCACCATTATACTTATAGGAAATCCACTCCAACCGTCAGATATTCCACACAAATATTTAGGCCTGTGTCCTAAAAAAGCATACCCATCCATAATTCTCATTGTCCACACTAATGGAATAGTTAGGAGGCTGAGTGTAACCGTACATTGTTTCCAATCGTGTCATATATCCACCAGAATTACAAATGGAGCTTATTTTTGGGCCTTGGCCTAATATGGAGTGATGCATGTGGTGCTCAGCGTAGATTTTACATAAACATCATCATGGGACCCATCCATCACCACGCACTTGCCCTCATAGTGGCTTGACAGAAGAATGATAATTATATGTATTAATGAGGTAGCGTTTTCAAAATTTTTCAAAACAGGTACTGTAATATTAATTCCATATTAATTAGGTAGTATTTTTTGTAAAATTTCTCAAGTCCAGTAGACTGGACTATATGCTATGGTCCAACCAGTAAATAACCTCCAACATTTCATCTTTATACTTTAACTGGTCCACAGGTAGGCTTATCATGAGAATTATCTTTTGGAATATATAGTTCCCAACAGGCACCGTGGACCACTGTTATCTTTCTCTAATTTCCAATGTCTGCTTATATTATTTTATATGGCATGGCCCATTGTATTTGTACATCGGACTGACTATTGCACCGGGAGATCTTCTTGACAGGAGCAATCTCTTGGAAGGGTTAGATGTCACATGCACCTTATACTTTGAAAGTTACAACAAGTGGACCATAGCTTTTGGTATAACCAGCTGGACTTAAGAACTCTCTTCAAAATATATCAGCATTTGTAATCCCACCATATATGATGTATATGTGAGGGCCAAAAACTCATGTTGACCTATGATTTGGTGGTCCAAACCAAAGAATTGAGAGAGATGTCCAACCTTGATTTTTACGGGGTCCATTATGATGATTTTATAAAATCTGTACTGCAAAACTTAGAGGCCATACTAAAACTTAGGCCTGAGGCCCAAATTTCAGTCCCATCTGAAATTCATGTGGGCCACACGAAGGGAAATAATTTAGAAGGTGAGCTTTGTCATGTATACTATTTCCAATGGTTTGGTCCACAAGAATTATGTATTTTCAGTCCTGAACCTAACATGAGTTGAGGCAGCTGATGCTTGAGGTGGATTTCACATTAATACCATGGGTGGCCCACCCGAGCTGGCGATCCCTATTCTCTAATTTCTAAACGGGTCAAAAGTCCAACCAATTGGACTTGAGACCGACCTGATGGATTGATTAGATCTCACGAGTATATGCCGTGCTGGTGTACATGTGGCATGTACACGAGTTTTATTCCACATGTTTGTGCTCTTATCAACGCCCAATAATCCCTCGCTACAATACAAAGCAAGGGATATGTCTCAACCAACATACAATTCCGAAGAATGGAACATAAGAGAATTTTCAATGTATTATATGGAGCTAAATCCTATGAAAGAGAACTCACTTCTCCCACCTCCTTTTCAACCATCAGAATCTATAAATCTTCATGCATCTTCTCATCTTTTCACAAGCCCAACCCCACCTACTTACTCAGAAACCACAACCATAGACGTTTATTCTTATAAACAGTACTGAAATCATGGTTGCTGGTACGGTGGATCACGAAATCGTGTCTCCAATCTCACCATCGAGACTCTGGAAGGCGATGGTGAAGGACTCCCACAACCTCATGCCCAAGCTCATGCCTGAAATCATATCAAGCATTGTCATTCTCGAAGGTGATGGTGGGGTTGGCACGATCAGACAGTCCAACTTCACTAATGGTAAATAACATAATTTCTTTTTGGTACTTCATATGCCCTTCAAACAAGTTCGATAGCAGCATTATACTCCAACAAAAAAACGTGTTTGTTTTGTTAATGTGCAGCCATCAAGGACTTTAGCTACTGGAAGGACCACATAGATGAGATTGACGACAATAGACGTTTGTTCAAATACTCAGTGATTGAAGGTGGCCTACTTGGGAAGAAAGTGAAATCAACTACATTTATGCTCGAGTTCAAAGATGGCACCAATGGCGGAAGCGTATGCAAGTTTCACGGAGAGTTTGAGACAGTAGAAGGTAACCCACCAAAAGAAGATGAAACCAAGGAGATGATGGGAAACATGGCGGGAATGTTTAAGGCAGTAGAAGGATATCTCCTTGAAAATCCAAATGCATACATGTAGGCTGGGTTGATTGTGATGCTTTCACCTTTGATTTTGCTTAATTGCTGAATAAGTTCCATTTCCATGGACTGTGTTTGCATGGGAATAGAAAGCTCTATAGTTTGTTTTCCAGTAGTTTTATGTCTTCCTAAATAATAATAATCTTTATTCCCCTATATTGTGATTGTACTGGTACATCCGACATCAATTGAAAGAGTCTTAAAGCGGTTGTCCCTTGTTGTTTTTCTTAATACTGCCTTGAGGCCGGATCCACTACAAAACTCTTTGGTTAAGCTGAATCTACGACACAATGTGTGGAACCCACCATGATGTGTGCATGAATTCATCCATCCATTGTGTGTTTCCTATCATTTTCTACTTTGGTCCCATATATATTTTGGACTGATTCAAAATTCAGGTGCATAATAAAACAATTGGGAGGGGAATGCTTGTTATTAAAACCCTTTCAGATTGCCTGTGGGCTTCACTGTGTTTTGTATGATATACCTGACCAGGACAATGGGACACAATAAAAAGAGCCATTTACAAAATGCCTACTATCTTTTAGTCTATTTGCAAAAAACCGACCACTTTTAAAATATTTAAAGTAATCCACCTACCCTTTTGCTCTGTTATCGATTTAACCGCCTGCCATCATATGCGGTTGTAATGGCAAAGGTTCTAAAGCTGTACTTTTAAAATACCCTTCATATAAAACACATAATGTGGCAGACAGCGGTGGTCAATGTTCAAGGATCCCAAGCTCGGTGGGGGCCACTATGGTGTTTGTGAGAAATCCACCCCGTTCACATGTTTTGGCAAATCATTTATGGCATGAACGAAAAAATTAGGCAAATCCAGAGCTTAAGGAGGCCACACAACAGAAAATAATGGAGATTATACATTGACTGTTGAAACATTCATGGGGCTGTCGAAGCTTTGTATCGGGATAATATATATTTTTTTTCTTTCAATTCATCCAGTGGCGATGACCTTATGAATAGTTAGACCACTTTATGAACAGTTTAGATTGCATATATATAAACATCACATTGGAGCCCAAGATGTTTTGAACAGTAGGCAATCCCTTTCTATTTTTTTTCCAGTTCTGTGGTTAACTTCAGTTTCAGATCTACCTTGTTTTTTTGGTCTCATGTCTTAACATAATTTGCCAAAACAGATGATTGGAGTGGATTTGTCCCAAACATTATGGTGGGCCCTACGTATAGTGGGGACAGATAAATCATTCAAACATCACATAAGTGGTAAGGTAGGTGAGGCCCACGATGGTGTTTGTGAAAAATCTACATTGTCCACCCATTTTTCTAGATTGTTTTATAGGTGACTAGAAGCTATATGACACAAAAAATGAGGCAAATCCAATGCTTAAGTGGCCCACGGCAGATAAATCTATTTTACAGTTCTATGATTGACCACCTATGAAACCTTCCTAGATCACCTGCAATTTAGATCTACCTCATTCTTCTAGTTCGTTGCCTAAAATGAGTGTACAAAATGGATGGATGATTTCGATCAATTGAAGAAAGTCAAATTAGTGGCTTTCTCACCATTTTTTTAAAAGGTAAACACATTACTTTAAATAATTTAAAAATAGGTAGATTTTCAAATTTCCACAAAAATACACGAGGCTATCTTTAAACAACCCTAAAAAAACTCACTTCAAAAGTAAGGTAGGCTACACTTGAGTTTATAGCTTTTAGTCATATATTTACATGGTGTGCACTACTCGAGCATTGGATGGGACTTATTTGAGAAGATGAGGAGTCTCACGTGATGCGCAATTAGATATTATATATGTGCATTTGATCATGTTGTAGGTTCAACTTAATAAGTTTTGTGGTGGATATAGCGTGTTGTGGCTCTATGCATGCTGATTATAACAATTCATTGTCAAGAATGCATTATGATTTAGGATCATGCTTGCTTGTCGTTCCAAGTGCGTGAAGGTGAAATTCTTTGTTGTGAAAGAGAATATTCAAGGAAATCACCATTCCCTAGCTCATAAGTTCAAGGAAATTGGTATGTCATGGGTCCCGCTAGCACGATGACTCTCTTTTGAAGTGCGTTAATCATTGAATGATGGACCACATGAAAGCTCCAATAATGCGAACCACATGCTTCATTTTCCAAAGATTTGAACTGTCCATTGTTGGTGTTTTCCTCCTCATGCAAACAGAGGAGAGAAGAATGCACTTTGCTGTCTGACCGGCCGGTGCCCTTGGCCGACCGGCCGGACAAAGTGGCTGGAAACTACAAAATCGCTGGACGATTTTTGTGAAGGCCGACCGGTCGTCCGACTGGCCGGTGGTCCTGGCCGACCGGTCGGCAGACAGGTCAGGTGTTGTGTATTTATACACAGTTCTCTCTGGACAGGCTTTGTGTATGGCCGACCGGCCGGCGGTTCTGGCCGACCAGTCGGAGGTATGTGCGGATTGGTACTGCAGTTTCCAAATCGGGCTAGGACTCTTGCAAAACTACATATATGGAGTTCTAATTCGGGATTTGGGATTCCCACAAGGTGCTCTACACGTCCTAGGTGAGAGAGAGAGAAAAAAGAGAAAGAGAGGAAGAGAAAGAGGGAGAGGAAGCTTGTTGGTAGAGGAGGCATTGCTCGAGAAGGTGATTCCCAGTGCAATGACGTCTCGGCTCTTCAACGTCCTCGTGCTCGGGTGAGATCTCTCAGTTTTCTTATCCTTTCATTGTTATTCATCCCTGTGTGGGTGAAGAAGGTTTGATCCAAGCGGTGTGTGCTTGTGATCGGTTTTAACAGTTCTCTGGTATAGTGGATTGTTGATCCAGACTAGGTCCCGTGGTTTTTACCTCTTTCGAGGGTTTTCCACGTAAAAATTCCTTATGTCGTGTGGTTGTTGGTTTACTCTTGATGATTGCATTATCTTAGTCCATAATTCTAGTGCATTGGGGGGGCGAGATCCTCAGGCTTGTGTGAAACACACCCAATAAAGTGGTATCAGAGAGTTCAGGTTGTTTGAACGGTGTGGGATTGATTCTGAATTATGGAAGGTGGCTCATCAAGGATGATTAGTCTCAATGGATCCAACTGGACCATATGGAAGGCTAAGATAGAGGACTTGCTTTATTGCAAGGACTTGTATGCTCCAATTATAGGCATATCAGCGAAGATGAAGGATATGTCAAATGATGATTGGAAGAAATTGGACCGGAAGGCGGTGGGGTTTATTAGACAATGGTTGGATGATTCGGTTTTCCACCATGTGTCTACAGAGACCTCAGCCGCTAGCCTATGGCTGAAATTACAAGGGCTGTATGAGAGGAAGACAGCCGGCAACAAGATATTTCTGATTAGAAGACTTGTAAATCTCAAGTTCAAGGATAATGGTTCTGTGGCTGAGCACATGAATGAAGTCAGTAACATTGTGAACCAACTCTCCGCTATGAAGATGGTCCTGGACGATGAACTACAGGCTTTGCTATTGCTTAGCTCATTGCCTGATACTTGGGAGACATTGGTGGTGTCTCTAAGTAACTCCGCGCCAGGCGGAAAGATTTCCATGGAACAGGTAACGAGTTGTCTGTTTAATGAGGAGACAAGGAGGAAGTCTCAAGGGTCTACTCAGCAAGAGGCCCTTGTGACACAGGATCGGGGGAAAGGAAAGAACAGAAAGGGCGGGAAAGCCCGAGAGAAATCCAAAGGCAAGTCTAATGTCAAGAAAGACGTTGAATGTTGGAACTGCTGCAAGAAGAGCCATTACAAAAGTAAATGTCGCAAGAAAAAGGATCAGAAAGGAAAAGGGAAGGAAAAAGATGATGAATCAGATTCTACTGTGGTCGCCTCAGATGGCGACATTGTAGTCATTCTCTCAGCGGATTATGATGTTTGTCTCACGGTTGCGAATCTGGACACCGATTGGGTGGTCGATTCGGGAGAATCGTTTCATGCAACTCCACGAAGGGATTTCTTCACAAGTTACAAGCAAGGCAGCTATGGTACAGTGAAGATGTGGAACTCTGGAGTGTCCCAGATTGTGAGAGTCGGTGATATTTGTGTGAGGACTGATATAGGCTGTACATTGGTTCTAAAAGATGTGAGACATATTCCAAACCTTCGCCTCAACTTGATGTCGACGGGAAGGTTGGATGTAGCCGGCTATGAGAGTCGGTTTGTTGGTGGGCACTGGAAGCTCATCAAGGGTTCGATGATAGCAGCAAGAGGGAAGATTTGTTACACCCTATACAAGACATGTGTCAGTATATGCAAGGGTGAGTTGAACGCAGCAGAAGATTCAGCGACAGACATGTGACACAGACGGCTCGGCCACATGAGTGAGAAAGGGCTTCAGCTACTAGCGAAGAAGCACCTTCTTCCAGAGTTGACAGGTACACCTCTTAAAACCTGTATTGATTGTTTATCAGGGAAACAGAATAGAGTTTCATTTGTAAAAACTGCTTCTCATGTTAAGAAAGTACATCCATTAGATTTGGTTTATTCTGATGTTTGTGGTCCTATGAGGACTAAACCTTGGGTGGGGCATTGTATTTTGTCACGTTTATAGATGATGCATCTAGGAGGGTTTAGGTTTATGCTTTGAAATCAAAGGACGAGGTCTTCGGTGTGTTTAAAATATTTCATGCCATGGTCGAGAGGGAGACAGGTAGATCATTGAAGTGCATTCGCACTGACAATGGTGGTGAATACATTGGCGACTTTTATGAGTATTGCAAGTCCTTGGGTATACGGCATGAACAGACGGTACCCAAGACCCTCCAGCACAATGGTGTCTCTGAGCGTATGAATCGTACCATTGTAGAGAGAATCACGTACATATTATCCCATGTGAAGTTGCCCAAGATGTTTTGGGGAGAAGCAATGCACACAACAGTGTATCTGATAAACAGGTCTCCATCAGCCCCTTTGAATGGAGAAGTACCTGAGAAGGTGTGGACTGGACGTGATCCTTCGTACAGTCATCTCAGGGTATTTGGATGCAGGGCATCCGTTCACGTACCAAAGGACGAGAGGTCCAAGCTCGACACGAAGATCAGGCAGTGTGTGTTCTTGGGGTACGGTGATGAGAAATTTGGCTTCAGGTTGTGGGATTCAACCGAGAAGAAGCTCGTTAGGAGCAGAGATGTGGTTTTCATTAAAGATCAGTGTATAGAAGACATTGGAAAGCCAGAGAAGACCCAGCCCAGTTCAGATGAGCTGGAAGATTTGGATCACACTACTCCTCCCGTGGTGCCTGATGACAGGGGAGTACAGCAAGGTGCAGAGGACGAGAGAGTTCCTACAGAAGATGTACAAGGGGAGCAGCCCCCACTTGATCAACCTGTTGAGCCACAGGTGAGGAGGACATCTAGGGACAGGCACCCGTCCAAGAAGTACTCGCCGTATGAGTACATTATGCTTACTGATGGAGGAGAGCCAGAAGATTATTCTGAGGCTCTAGCCGAAGAGCATAAGGGGGAGTGGTTGAAAGCTATGCAAAAGGAGATGAAATCCTTGCATAAGAACCATCATATGACATGGTGAAATTGCCTAAGGGCAAGAAAGCTCTGAGCAACAAGTGGGTGTTCAGAAAGAAGATTGAGCAGAAGAATTCACAGACAAGGTACAAGGCCAGACTCGTGGTGAAAGGTTTTGGTCAGAGGAAAGGCATAGACTTCGATGAGATATTCTCACCAGTGGTGAAGATGACATCCATATGGATGTTGCTTGGGTTGGCGGCTAGCATGGATCTGGAGATAAAGCAGTTAGATGTTAAAACTGCTTTCCTCCATGGTGACCTGGAAGAAGAGATCTATATGCGACAACTAGAGGGGTTCGAAGTCAAGGGCAAATAGTATATGGTGTGTAGGCTTAGGAAGAGCTTGTATGGGCTGAAACAAGCTACTAGGCAATGGTACAAGAAGTTCGACTCGTTCATGTTGACACATGGGTATAATAGAACAGAGTCGGACCACTGTGTGTTCACTCGCATGTTCTCAAATGGTGATTTCTTAGTTCTGGTCTTATATGTTGATGACATGCTTATTATGGGAAAGGACAATCAAGAAGATCATTGACAGGCTGAAACAGGAGTTGGGCAAGTCGTTTGCGATGAAAGACTTGGGCCCAGCCAGACAGATCCTAGGAATGGAGATAACCTGTGATAGAAGCAGCAGAAGGCTTTGGTTGTCACAGGAGAGGTATATTAAAAAAGTCCTAGAGTGGTTCAATATGAATGTAGCGAAGCCAGTCAGTACTCCACTGGATGGTCACTTCAAATTGAGCGACAAGCAGTGTCCCAAGACAAAGGCAGAGGTGGAAGAGATGCAAAAGATACCCTACACCTCGGCAGTAGGAAATTTGATGTATGCTATGGTGTGTACGTGGCCAGACATAGAATATGCGGTTGGTGTTGTCAGCCGGTATCTTGTCAATCTTGGCAAAGAACATTGGGTAGCGGTGAAGTGGATACTATGGTATCTAAGAGGCTTATCCAGGTTGAGCCTATGCTATGGTGACGGAAAGCCTGTGGTAGAGAGTTACACAGATGCAGATATGGCAGGTGACATAAATTCTAGGAAGTCCACATCGGGTTTCATGTTCACGTTTGTTAGGAGAGCGGTTTCTTGGCAGAGCAAACTACAGAAGGTCGTAGCATTGTCGACGATAGAGGCCGAATACATTGCAGTCACAGAAGCATGCAAGGAGATGCTTTGGATGAAGAGGTTCCTACAGGAACTTAGCCTGAAGCAGGAGAAGTACGTGGTCTATTGTGATAGCCAGAGTGCGATACACTTGAGCAAGAATCCAAGTCAGCATTCTAAGTCGAAGCACATAGAGATACGGTATCACTGGATCAGGGATACTTTGGAACAGAAGGTGTTACAGCTTGAGAAGGTCCACACGGACGATAACGGGTCAGACATGATGACCAAGGCTCTGCTCAAGGGAAAGTTTGAGGCTTGTAGAAGTTGGGCTGGCTTGAAGATGGTGAACTCCTCCTGAGTCGGAAAAGGGGGAGATTTGTTGGCGTTTTCCTCCTCATGCAAACAGAGGAGAGAAGAATACACTTTGCTGTCTTACCGGCCGGTGCCCCTGGCCGACCGGCCGGACAATGTGGCTGGAAACCACAAAATCGCTGGACGATTTTTGTGAAGGCCGACCGGTCATCCGACCGGCCGGTGGTCCTGGCCGACCGGTCGGCAGACAGGTCAGGTGTTGTGTATTTATACACAGTTCTCTCTGGACAGGCTTTGTGTATGGCCGACCGGCCGGGGGTTCTGGCCGACCGGTCGGAGGTATGCGCGGATTGGTACTGCAGTTTCCAAATCGGGCTAAGACTCTTGCAAAACTACATAAATGGAGTTCTAATTTAGGATTTGGGATTCCCACAAGGTGCTCTACACGTCCTAGGTGAGAGAGAGAGAAAAAAAAGAGAAAGAGAGGAAGAGAAAGAGGGAGAGGAAGCTTGTTGGTAGAGGAGGCATTGCTCGAGAAGGTGATTCCCGGTGCAACGACGTCTCGGCTCTTCAACGTCCTCGTGCTCGGGTGAGATCTCTCAGTTTTTTTATCCTTTTATTGTTATCCATCCATGTGTGGGTGAAGAAGGTTTGATCTAAGCGGTGTGTGCTTGTGATCGTTGTAACAGTTCTCTGGTATAGTGGATTGTTGATCTGGACTAGGTCCCGTGGTTTTTACCTCTTTCGAGGGTTTTCCACGTAAAAATTCCTTGTATCGTGTGGTTGTTTATTTACTCTTGATGATTGCATTATCTTAGTCCATAATTCTAGTGCATTGGGGGGCGAGATCCTCAGGCTTGTGTGAAATGCACCCAACATCCATCACATGGGCTGTACCAGATGGTTACAATCCAAAGATCTTCTTAGGACATGATGTAGAGCAGGCCGTAGACTTTTTCATGGCCAAGATGGACCAGAGAAAGGCCTATTGGAAGGGGAAGTGATTTGGCTGTTAGGGCCATAAAAAAATCGTATCTCACAGTATATGATTTTGGGGTAGCTTGAGTTACTTAAGCCAACAAACCCCACTAGGCTGGGTTTCTGCATTTACGAGTTTCAATCCGATCAATGGTCATACACCTAGTTTAATTTTGTTTTTATTATAAATAGTAATTTTTAAATCGAGCATAACTTTTGATCATTTGAGTTCTAGAAGTTGTGTCCATCATGAAAAGGTCTTAGAAAAGTTAGGAGAATTACGAGGTTGAGTTGGATTGGAAACTTATTATTTTTTGCAGAAAACCACAAAATCTAGTAGGAATAGAGGTAGTCTATAAATAATAAGTTTATTATTTATAGTAAGTTACGTTTTTAGGCTGTTCGAGTTAGAGTTAAACTCTAATACTCCATATTGATTACATTTTTTTTATTTAAACAGTTGTAATCTCAATTTTAATTATCAATCAATTATTTACTAATTTCTTAGAAATTATTTCTGTTTTAACTTTTTCCTCATGGATTTCGAGGAAGTTCGGTTGAGGAGTCTCGAAAGGCTTATGGATTCAAGGTAGTGATCCGGTGAGGGAGACGGTGATCAACCTTACCACACATACATCCTCCCTACATTAGGACACTACTCAATGGAATTGTGGCAAGGATTATTGAATTGTTTCATTTTATTGCATGCCCCATTCAAAGAAGTGCTCACCTGATTGATAGTTCAGCCGCTTTTTATTATTATTATTTTTTGTACTAAAATAGTAAATGGTGCATGGAGATTTTCTATCATAATATATGATAGAGCTCCATTCCACCGTAAATTTAGTAAATGGTGCATCCATGCCATCAACCTAAAATGTAGTGATCTCTGTTGTGATGGCCTAACCTAAAATAAAAAAAATAAAAAAAAAAAAAAAAAAAAAAAAAAAAAAAAAAAAAAAAACATTCAGAGAATCTATCAATGTCCCTCACTTGTTATTTTTGAAGTGTGTGCTTGGCCCACTTATACTAAGTGGAAAGCCCTGATCACGGTGAGAAATACTTTGATACTCTGACAGAGTGTGTTGAATGATACTCAGGCAGTTAAAAATTACATAGAAATTACACCTGAGATATTGCTTAACCAATCTAATTTTGGGAGCTAAGGGGAGTCCACAATTTAGTAGGCTTAGTTTGAGTCAATGTATGTCAGGTGTGGAATTTTTGAATAACTGCGTATCAAGCCTCAAAATCTTCCAAAGTATGAAAAGAACCGGTAACCCCCAAACTTGCTTCCTTATTTACCAGGAAAGGAACCACTAACGCCCTCAATTAACAAACCCTGGAATTCAATCTCTGTTTCCATAGTTCCTGGCTTTTGTCCTAGTCCTAGGTATTCTCTCTCTCTCAGTGGCAGTAAGGAATTCTTCAATCGGGCTTCTATAATAGGCAAGCCACCCCCCCTATTTCTCTCACGAGAAACTCATGAGTACTTTTTCATGGCTCATCGGATATGATGTGAGCCCAAAATCTAAGCCGTCCATGTGATGCATCACCCCAAAAAATCCCTGAGGCCCATCTTTCAACTTGATCAAGAACTTTGGTGGGCAGCAATAACGTTAAGCAAGAGGCAAATGAAGTGAGGAAACTATTTCCTTCTTTCATGGCCCATCAAAGTTCTGGAACAAGTTAAAAGATGGGCCCTGAGGGTTTTTTGGGGTGCTGCATCACATGGACGGCTCAGACTTAATTTGGGCTCACGTCATGTGCGATGAGCCATAAAAAAAGTGTTCACAACTTCTTATGAGAGAAGTGTGCAGGCGAGCATTCCTCTCTCTCTCTCTCTCTCTCTCTCTCTCTCTCTCTCTCTATATATATATATATATATATATATATATATATATATATATATATATATATATATATATATATATATATATATATATATATATATAGGAAGAGGTATTATGCGCTCGACCTCATGGGAAGTTCACATGAGGTTGAGCTGTGTGGGCCCCATTGTGATGTGTGATGGGCATCCACACCATGCATTTGGTGGGTCCCCGATTGGTTATGGGATATCCCAAAAATCAGCTTTATCCAGAACTCAAGTGGGCCATAACAACTGAAATAGTGTAGCACGATGGATGGTATGGATTTCTCAACCACATCTCATTCGATCCTATAAATGATCATAAAGGTTTCAATGGGTGGATGTCCACTCTTAACTGTTGTCTATGGTGTGGCCCACCCAAGTCATGGATTGGCCTGATTTTTAGGCTCATGGCCCACAACGGAATTTCGCATTTGACTGATGGTGTGGATGCCCATCAAACATCATAATAGGGCCTCCATAGCTCGACCTCATGGAAACTTCCCATGATGTCACCCCTATATATATATTCTTTCGTGCTTTTATTAGGGGTGTCACTGGGCCGAGTTAGGGCTGGGCCAAGCTCTGTCCAAACCCGGCCCGCCTCCCTCCACATATGCCCAATCCTGGCCCGGACCTGTGACGGGCCACAATAGTCTAGCCCAAGCCCGGCCCAAGGTACAAATGCAGGGTCCAGCCCGAACCCGGACCTAACCCAAGCTCGGCCTTTTACATGGAGTGAAATTATCCTTTGTGAAAAAAATCATTAACATACTGTAAAAAATAAAAGGAGTTTTAAGCATGAGATGAATTTTTAGGAAAAATTTGTATACAATTAAAATTTTGAAAGGAGGGTAGATATTTTAATTTAAATTTTAAATTAAAACATATATTCGGGTCGGCCGAGTTGTCGGGCTTTTGAACAGCTAGTCCAAGTCCGGCCCGTTTGAAAAACGGGCTTATACTTTAGGCCCGAACCCGACCCGCGGGCCTGATACTCTAGTCCAAGCCCGGCCCAAGGCGGGCCAAGCCCGATAACCCGTCGGGCCAACCCGGTCCATTGACAGCCCGAGCCTTTATACTTGGCTTACTTTCATACGGGCATGGGCTAGACCCTGTCCCAAAACTTAAGGCCATCTGTTAATTGGTATGGGCTTGGGCTGCCTCTAAGAGCCCATCAGCCCAACCCAAATTCAACTTAGCCCCTCCGTTTAAAGTTTCGAGGATATTTTTGTCGATATGATGCATGACTAGGCACTACTAACAAACATCTCGCACAAAAGAGTATAGTCGGGTTTGGAATCGGGCAGACTGGGACCTGGGCCATACATAATCACCATGGTTCTGGCTCACACCTAGGTTTTACTCTGTGGTCGGGCATGTACAGACCTCAGGCCAGCCCATTGGGAGGGGATTCGAGGCAGCTAATTAAAAGAGGTGATTCAGCTGTTATCTATGGGTAACGTCAGGAAAAGTGATGAATCTAAAGAACTGATAGGGAAGTCAAATGAGTCTGGCTGGTCCAAAGTAAGTGTGGAATGCTCTACAGCCGCAAGGCATTAGGGTATAGGTGGACAGTGGCGAAACAAATCGCTTTTGGTAAGGATTGTATGTTTGCTGAAGTTTCCATCGCTTTAGGGTGACATCCGTCAAGGGATGTATAGGAAAGTTGGTGATGACAATATGGTGCAAGATATTTTACAACTTTTGTTAATCTTGTACTAAGATAGCAAGTGAACACAATTAGAAATAACAACATGGATGAGAGGATGGTAACAGTTCATTTTGATATCAAGAACTAGGCTGAGGAAGAATTTGATTTCAAATACAACGACAAGTACAACATTTTAGTCATGTTTTTTCTCCTTATATTTCTTGTAATTTTAAGTTATTTATAGGAATATCCTCATTTTCTGTCTCCCGCTTTCTCCTAACAGTTTTTAGCATACACAACACATTTTCACTATCCAATAGGATCCTAGCAGATCTTTACCAATTATAAAAATTATTCCAATAAAAAAGTTTCCTTTCTAGAGATCAGCCACAACTGATTTGGATGTTAGTTCTTGTTACTGGATTAACTCGAGAGTTTTGTATTACTTAATTAGTAAACATGTTAAAACTTCTTGATTGCTACAGAAGTTTTGGATCAAGCTGATATTTCTGTTTTCCTTTCATCTAGGTTTGTGCGACCTTTATGAACATGTTGGATGGCAAATAAGCATCTTGGTGGGCCGGGGATGGATTTAGTGGTGGGTGTCATTAGCCCCACTGTTTCCTCTGATGTGGTTTAGTTGAGTTTTGGATCAGCCTCATTTTTGGTACTTGCACCCTAAAATGATCTGGCAAAATGGATGGACAGCATGGATAAAACACGTTCATCAAGGTGGGTCCCACAGAGTTGGGTCACCGCGGATATCTTTAGTGATGGTTTCCATGAAATATGCATTCCCTTTTTAATTAGATCAAGTGTGTCCACTGTGTTTACACCTTGGCTAAAACATCAAGCTGGCCCCATCATCAAGTTGGATCTGCATTGTGAGATGGATGCATGGTCAGAAACAATTAGCCAATGGGTTGACATGAACTATGGACCATATCGAAATGACCACAGGTTGAGCCATTGCTAAGGGAGAAGGCAAATGTTCAAAATGGACCGTTGCACATGCCAATCTGATAGTGTCACTTTCGTAGCACTTCCCACAAATTCGATGGTTTGGACATAGTTTTACAAAATGACTTGGACTCTACGATGGATGGCTTAGGCTCAGACAGTGCCCAACTAGGACCCCTCTACTGACAGTTTGGAACCACATGACCCACCATATTAATCATCTATTTGTATTATAAAATTGCAAATCCATAGATTGTTATTGCCAAATCCATAGATTTACTATTATGATAATCAAATAAGAGATTTTGGAATTTGTATTAACAAGTGTTTGGTTGTAACAAATATCATGAAATTTCATGATATTGTACACCAATTTAGAGTTTTAGATGGATTAATCATCAAATGTCATGATATTTTCTTTTGGGCCTTTCGCCCATCTAACTGGTAATAAGATTAACTTTTACCTTAAAAAAAATGTCATGATATTTAGTAGAACTAAATGCAACACTTAAAACAAAAAAAAAAATCATCACATGAAAATTAAAGCTATTTCCGTCAAAGAATAACAAAGATTTGAAATAATTGTGTGAGAAAAGAAATCAGAGCAAAAACGAAGTACAATGTTAGGAAAAATTACTCCATACGCCCATCAGATGTGGAGATTAAGATCAAGACATCTATGACTCAACATAGAAAATAAAAAAAAACATTGAATGGTCAGATTCCAGGCAATTCCTATCTCATCCTCTTTATGCAATCCTCTTCTTTTTACAAATTACTTGGTCCAATTCACCCCTTTGAAACACTAGATTGTGAGTGGAACCATGAGTGTCCTCATCCCTTATGACCACATTGATGCAGATCCTAATCAAACTGTCATCCCAGAATGTAAAGATGATTTCCTGAACTTGTGATCGAGCCACCACTAACCTATTGAGGTGCCCCACATCGCTTGCTGTTAGATTTTTTCTAATGGGCCATTCTTTGCAGGGCCTCATCAGTTTGGATTCAGTACCAAGATGCGGTAATCTAGTCGCGACGAATGCAATGTCGATCTCAATTAAAATATTCTTCGGAGAATCCTAAGTAAAAAAATTACAAAATAAGAGAGATTGATGAAGTGAAAATGCAAGAAGCTAAATATTATAAAAGAAAGATTGAGAGTGAGAGTTATTTATTTATTATAAGACTAAAAATCCATCGTTTTAAGGCTTTGTTTGGGTTAGGTGTGACTTGGACATGTTGACTGGGCCTTAGTGGGCCACAGTTTCCATGTTCACTTTGGAAATAAAAAATTGGGTCAATCCAAGACTCAGGTAGGCGACAACATAAGGAGTTGGGATGGGACACACAACATTAGTCACTTGTAGGGTAGGGCACAACGTAAGGAAGAGTTGGGATGTGACACCTTCCATTAGTTGTGTATTGAGCCTGCCGTGGTTTATATATGCCATCCAAGCCATTCATATGATTCTTATATTCATAAAAAATCAAGCTATTTTGAAACTCAGGTGAACCACACCAAGTGAATTTAGAGGTTTTAGGAAGATTTTATATTGTTTCATATGGTGAGGCCCACCTTAGTTTTACATCAGTGTGATGTCCACGGTGGGCACCTGATGGACATGGGGGATTTTAACCACATGTATTCATCAATCCAAATCAGCAAATAATAGTCCTGCCTCCCTGTGGCCAACCTGACTTTTGCCTTTCCTATCCATTTGCGGCCCACCGAGTGAAGGGTCAGATAACCCAAGATATTGTGATCTTTGGTCTATTGTCAGTCACTATTTGGCCTACTAAATGAATGGCTCAGATATCGTTGGTGTGTAACAATTGTAAGGCAATTACATAGAACCATTGTTTGCCAAGCACATGCACCCGTTCAAGCACGAAAGATTCTAGCTAACTCCCATGTCGAAGATTGCCAGCATACATCCCCAATTGAGATATATGTACAAGATCTAGACCGCTCATCTAGTAGGTCTGAAGAAAATAAGTGATTATTGCCCATCTTGGACATCCATATTATGAAAATGATGGGTACAATCACAAAGGTCACTATTTAGACTCCTATGATCATCTTGCCATTTATAAGATCCCACGATGGAAATGGGCCAACGGGGCAAAATAACCATAACATCAATTGCTAAAAAACAAAAACAAAACAAGTGTTGGAATATAAGTGAGGTATAATATTAAGAAAAGAGCTAAACCCCATCAAAAGTGGAGATTATGAAAACTAGGGGCTTTAGATATAAGTTCTTGAAGTGCCACACCAGTTCATTATTCTTAATCAATGATAAGGTATAAATGAGGTAACAAAGATCATAAAAATACATCTAAGCATTTGACTATATATTAGATATATCTATCACAAAACATGTATACAAATTACTTTCGGGCTTAAAGCTTAAAAAGAAAATAATGATATGACCGATGTGACAGGAAAAAGAAGATTCATAACAAAGGTATAGTCAAAATAAACCATTTAAAAGATAAAGTTATATTAAGAAAAATATGAGAAGCATAATTGATTTTTTTACATACCATTTTTTTAGTTACCTCCAATATCTCAGTTCTCCTTGACACCATTTGCACAGGAGCAATTAAACATATTTATTCTAGTATAGGGTCAACAAGATAAAAAATTTAAATCATCCAAATTTGATAATTTTAAGAAAATCAAATAACCCAATAATGAAATGTAAATCATCTAAATTTGATAAATTTAATAAAATTGAATAACCCAAAATGAAAATTATCTCTACTCATGTATATATATAAATAGAAGGGAGATAAATGCATTTTTTTTTTATTAGTGTATCACATAAATTTCATGAATTGGGTGAGCACTCTTTTCTCATGATAACTATGCGGACTAGTGTGAATCAAAATGCAAACCAACATGTAATGGAGGTCATTCAAAAGAGTGGGAATAAGAAGGTATGGAAGACTCCTGTGATTATGTGAAACCACGCATACGGTAAATTGGATGGATGGTCTAAATTGGTGTATCACCTTACCAATTGTACCGTAGAGAGATGGCCTATGATACTCAAAAGTCTTTTGATTGGGCCATGTGTCACTTTGAATCATACTTCAAAAACTTTAAAACTTGACTTGATTGGGTTTATAGTCAGGTCAAGTGGACTTGATAGGGTCTTCCATACCAGCACTTCAGGTCAATCACTCTTCCATATGATTAATTATAGTCAGGTCAAGTGGACTTGATAGGGTCTTCCATACCAGCACTTCAGGTCAATCACTCTTCCATATGATTAATTATAAGAGACAATGCCATAAAGACACTTATGTTTTGGTTGAATTGTAAAAAAATGCTTGCTTTCAAACTCTTTCCTAACCCACCTAAGGTTCTCTCAGTTAGCCAAAAATACACCCACCATCTTATACTATTATGTATGGGATACATAATTTTTTAAAAGATATTTTTACCCTCGGGAAAAACCTAAAAAGTCACCTCCTATGCTCTCTCATTTCAGAAGGCCCCAAGCTTGCAAGCAACCCCCCCCCCCCCCCCCCCTCTCTCTCTTAGCCTAATGAAGCCCTCTCTCTTTCCCTCCCACGATCTCGCCGTTGCCCGGATGCTTCTTCTTATTCCACCATCACCCACATTGCTGGTTTGGATGGGCAACTACGTACTACCCTAACCAGGACCTAGCTAGAGACCGAAGGTCCTACCAGGGGATTTCTGTGGCCCACGTGATGTAGATATTTTACCCATGCCGTTAATCCATTTTGACATATTATTTTAGGGCATGCACCAGAAAGGAGTCGGGTTTAAAGCTCAAGTGGACCACACCATAAGAAGCCGTGAGGATTGAATTCCTACCGTTGAAAACTTCTTAAGTCCACTATGATGTTTATTTTCCATCCAACCAGCTCATAAGATTACATAGACCTGTACGAAAGGGAAAACATAAATATGAGCTTGAACCAAAACTTCTCAACCTCCAAGGAAGTTTTTAATGGTCATCTTTTAATCCCCAATGTTCTTGTGGTGTGGTCCACTTAAGTCTTTAATTTGCCTCTTTTTTTTTTTTTTTTTGCTCATCCCTTAAAGGAATCTGTTAAAATTTATGAATGGTGTAGATAAAACATATACACCACGATGAGCTGCATGCATAGAGCCCCTGATAGGACCGTCCATTTCTAGCTAGGTTCGGGTGGGTTAGTACCTAATAGAGCTGATGACAAGACAAGCTACCTCAGTTAGCTTGCTCAACTCGGCTCGAACCAGCTCAATTCGGCTCAATTCAAAGGTTGGGTTCGAACCAAGCCGAGCCATTTTTCTAAGCTCGAAATGATTTTCAAGCCGAGCTCGAGCTAACCCAAGCTTGATTCGGTTTGGCTTGAAGATCGGCACGAATGAAGTTCGATTTGGCTCGACTCGGCTCGGCTCGGCTACCTTAGTTGGAGAAGTGTGCTTTTTCGTCCCACATCACAAGTGAGTAAAGCAATGAGAGGTGAAACTCTCTATAGAAGTAAGTCGGGGTTGTCAATGGGCTTTGGGCTGCCTCTGGGCTCATTTGAAATAGTTTTAGGCTAGGTTATTGGGCTGAGCTAGGCCTATTTAAAAATTTATTTTTTTAGGCTTAAACTTAGCTCGAATTGGGCTCGAACTCCGCTCGAAAGCTCGGTCGGGCCAGCTTGAATATGTAAGTCCAGCTCGAAGGTTGAGCTAAGCTGAACACGAGCCAGACACGAGCCAGGGTGGTCATTAAACGAGCTAGGCTGGACTAGGGCAAAGCTCAGCTCAGCTCAGCTCGTGCTCAGCTCTAGTACCTACTCCGCACCCTTTCTAGAAGGGATTGCATATTTACTAACCAGGTACTCCTCTCTAAGCGTACTGATCAGTAAACTCCATGGGGCCACCTTGATTTATGTATTTTATCCCCTCCGTTCATCCATCTTACCAGATAATTTTATAGATTGAGCCTAAAAATGAAGCATATCCAATTCAAATGGACCACACCACAGGAAACATTGTGAATTGCATTTCTACCGTTGAAAAATTCTTAGAGGCCACAAAAGTTTTGGATCAAGCTGATATTTGTGTTTTCTCTTCATCCATGTCTGCGGAATCTTATGAACAGGTTGGATGACAAGTAAACATCCACTGTGGGCCGGAGGAAGGTTTTAACGATGGAAATCATTGTTCCCATTGTTTCCAGTGGTGTGGTACACTTGAGCTTTGGATATGCTTTAATTTTGGACCTTCCTGAGCCCCACCTTGATGGATATATGTGTCATCCAAATTGTTTATTAGGTCATTCCCACGGGAATGAACTCAAAACACAACAAGCTTATATACGCTGATATCCATATAAATATTTCAACGGTGGTTGTTCAATCCCCATTGTTTCGTCTCGTGCGGCTCACTTAAGTCTTGAATGTGGCTCATTTTTTGTATCATCTCGTAAAATAAACTGGCAGGACGGTTGAACAGGGTGGGTTTTCACAAAGATCAGGGTGGGCCCCACCTAGCTTCCCAGGCGCAGTAAATCCTTTCCCACCAGATTCCGCACTCACAGCCAAGTGGTGCGCCCCTCCGGCACCAACTTCGGTTGGTTAGGTTTTTCAAAAGTTGCGGGCTCCATCCACACTTTTGTAGTCATAATATGAAGGCATGGGCCCAAATATGAGCAGATCCAAATCTCAAGTGGACCTCATCATATGAAACGAAAGGAAATAAACACCTACCCTTGATAATTTATCAGGGGCCAAACAAATTCCATGAAAAAAAAAAGGATTTTAGTGGGGTCCTTAATTTAGGTCCACATCATCTAATGAACAATTTGGATGGCAAAAAAGGATTTATAGTGGGCCCTAATATTTTTAATGGTAGAACTTAAGTTCTGTTGCTAATTCTTATGGGGTCCACCTGGGATTTTGATCCTTTTCTTTTGTGGGCTCATGCTCTCAAATTATAACCCATAAAGGATGGACAACATAAATCAAATAGATGCATCATTGTAGGGCCTACATCGAAACAGAATTAGGTGACTGCATTAGTCAAAGTCAGCACAAGTGTTTTTTTGAGCTAATTTGAAAACTTTAGGCAGGTTTTAGGAAAGAGTTTAAAAGTTAGCTTTTGTCTGAATTCAATTAAACCATAGACTTCTATATAGCTTTGTCTCTAATAATTATTTCAAATTTAATATTGAAACTACTCAAAAAATTAAGATATACTGTACACTACCTCAAATGGGGATTTTGGGATGGATATATTGTAGGCCCACCTTCGATATGGGTCATTCATCATGTGGGTCCCACCTTCAATATGGGTCGTTCATCATGTGGGCCTACCTTGAAGAAATTGTAAAGAGAAGATAAAAGGGTAAGATGGAAATTACATAAAAAGTTTAAGGACAAACTTGTCCAAAAATTAGTCTAAAATGCCTACCCGCTTAAGTTAAATAAGCTCCGTTTCAATAAGTAACCCCTCCCCAACTTATTAAATCAGAGCTTATTTACTACTTTCTAAACAAATAAGCATTTAATTAGACTTTTACCAAACATTCTAAAGGCTTTTTTTTTTTTAATTTTAGAATTAAGCCAATAAGCTTTTATTTGTAGAGATGCCAAACGCCCCCAAATAGTGTGCTTGAGTTGCATTAAATGCACAATGCATTAAACGTAAGTTGCATTAAATGCCATGTCATCTCTAGTGTGGTCTACTTGAGCTATAAATCTTCCTCATTTTTAAGATCATACCTTAAAATGATACGAGAAAATGGATGGACAATATGGATAAATAGATACATCATGGTGGGATACTCACGAAAGATCTAATATGGCTTATTGTCCAACTAGGGATGGACGCAATCCTCTTCCACCTGGATAGAGACGGACAGTCTTGTTAGGGCTTTGTTATGCCCACATTGATATGTGTATCTTATCCAATCCATCCATCCATTTTTAAAGATCATTTTAGTGGATGATTCAAAAAATAGGTAGATTGAAGGCTCACGTGGACCACACACAGGAAACAGTGGTGACAATGACTCCCACTATTAAAACGTTTCTAGGGCCCATACCTTTCAACCTATTCATAAGGTTATATAGATTGAGCTTGGATTAGGTACTATCCCCACGAGGACGCATCGGGAGACGGACGGGTACATGGTAGGTCGATATTGTTGGATAGCAAAGGGCTCGTACCTCGGTATTGATGGAGTGCTGACAGACCCATCACATCGGCAAATTGAGGTGCGAGCCCCCCATCTCTCCACCAATACTGACTTGCCATGTACTCACTGCGTCATAATGGGGGTAGTACCTAATTCATGCTCATATAGATTAAGATGAAGGGAAAACACAAGTATCAGCTTGATCCCACTACGTGAAAAAGCGCTAAATTCGACGGTTCAAAACTGTCGAATTTCCGAAAATTCGACGGTCCGCGCTGTCGAAAAAAGCCGTCGTAGATCAGCAAGTGTAGAAAAAAATTCGACGGTCCATAACCGTCGATTAATATTCGACGGTCCCTAACCGTTAGTTAAAATTCGACGGTCAGTCGGTTAATATTCGACGGTTCTTACCTATCGGTTAATATTCGACGGTCCATGACAGTCGAAACATTTCCACGGTCCGTGACGCTCGAAAAATTTCGACGGTCCACACCCGTCGAACTCGCATTTGCATAATCGGCGGTTGTGAACCGTCGAAAAAAATTCGACTGTCCATAACCGTCGTGTACGGTTCGAATATCATAGAATATTTCGACGGCTGCTAACCGTCGGAAAAATATCGACGGCCCTAACCCGCCGTTTCTGTAAAAAAATTATAGGAAATTTCGACGGTCCTAGACAGTCGAGAAAAAAGTTCGACGGTCCTAAGCCGCCGTTCTGGGAAAAATTATAGGTAATTTCGACGGTCTTGGACCGTCGAAGTTTTGTCTTCACGGAAAAAAATAACCTGTATTTTGGTAGGGGTTGTGCCCCAATACATCCTGTAATTCATAAATAATTTAGAAAACTGCATCATTTACTAACACAATGTACATGTACAATCCTCCACATACATAACACAAGACATCCACAATCCTCCACAATCACATTACATAACCAACACAATCCTCCACAGTCACATTACATAACCAACACAATACAACCACAATCACATTACAATACGACCACAATCCTCTACAATCACATTACATAACCGACACAATACGACCACAATCCTCCACAATCACATTACATAACCGACACAATACAACCACAATCCTCCACAACCACAAACCTCTGCAACCACAATCTTCCACAATCACATTACATAACCAACACAATACAACCACAATCCTCCACAAACCTCCACAACCACAAACTCCCGCAACCATAATCCTCCGCAACCACAAACCTCCGCAACCACAATCCTCCACACCCACAATCCTCCGCAACCACAATCCTCCTCAAATACAAACAATCCATAACCACATTCTCCACTTGTACCAAAGAGTACAATCAACTTACAATATACAATCAACCAATTGAATTTATGTCTGCATGAAAAAAAAATAACCTGTATTAATGAAGGTTGTGCCCCAATACATCTTGTAAATCTGTAATTCATAAATAATTTAGAAAATTACAACATTTACTAACACAATATACAAGTACAATCCCATCATCAAAGGCTTATCACTTCCTAGTTGGTTAAAGGCTTCAATTAATGCAGATCCTGAAACCCGAACCAATGCCTGAGGCGGTTTCTAAACACTGGTCATTTTCTTGCATATTGGTAGTTTGAAACACAACCTGTACAAGCAGCTATTATTTGCAATTGAGCAAACAGATCACTTTTAGTGGTACAAACTTTATTGACATATCCAGTCGGAACCAATTAGCCACACAACACCTGGTATTGCAGGGAATATTCTTAATATCAAATGCATGAGCTATATGAAAGGAGTACACGACGCCTGGTAACTTGAAAATACAACAATATAAGCTAAGCTAAGAAAAGAAAAAGAAAACCCATGGCTGAATGTCCTCATTTTCAGCCATCTTTTATATGGAGCCTGTATAAGCAACCATGAATCAAAACAGTTATGGATGAGCATGTTAGATGGAAAATACAATTGGGTTTTTTTTCCACTTTATTGAACTAATAATAATTTGCAATTTAATTGGATAGTGCATCCAAACACACCTTCAATTGACATAGTTAGATAATAGACATATTTACACATTTATCCAAGTAAAAAGCTACGTACGATTAAAAACTTCGATTGTACACTTTCAGATTTTGAACACAGTTGATCCGTCGGCTCCTATGGTTGGAGAGATGCACACATGTTTTCTTGCATAAAAGCCACTAATCAAGGGCCGTGAAAGTCTGAAAAGAATCTACGGTTTGAAATGGATCCAAAAGCACAGTTTTTCAATTCAAAGAAATCAGGCTTCTGTTTATTCTTACTAAGAAAAGTCTCAATTTTTTCAAGGTTGCACCTAAAAGTTCACGACAATTCCATCAAGGACCATGTTCATGCAATCAGGACCACAAACCTAATCTAATCTCTCACTAATCTATCAATAAAAATTACCTGTTCTTGCTCGATCCTGCCCGCTCGTTGCTGCATCGCAGAAATTATCTGATTCTGCAGTGCCGTAGTTGTTCGCTACCTCATCCAACATGCTTCTCAGCTTTCGATTCTCATCGTTCATCCGTTCTAGCTCGATTTTGAGTGTAATCAACTACAAAACAAATCAAAATCCTAAATCTTAAGAAATAAATAAATAAATAATCAAGCACCTCAATAGATCTTTAATCCAATCCACTAATTCAATGAATCATGTATAGTCACCTTATTCTTGGGTTTCTCTTCAATCACCGATCGACGGCTCCAAGAGTCCAAAGTCCGAAGATGCAATCCGATCTGCAGGACAAGAGATCAGTATCGTTCATCGCTTACTGACAAGGCCATTTGAGCTTGACCCACATGAAATTAGTATCTAGTAATAGCAATGGACACTCAATTTTCATAAATCACCTACATGGGAAAGACTGTATGCAGGTCATTGGTGATCTCCTTAAATTTGTTCATTTTCCATACAGATGGCCCTGTCCTGCAAAATCCAGAATATAACTGCAAGGAACCGGGTTGCACCAGCCACTAACTGCAAGGAAGAAAAATGACCATGAACTTCAGAAACAACACAGTATAAGTGCCTCAGATTTTGAAGTCCCTTTGGAGGATAGTTTGTTTCTTCAAAATACAAAGGCAACTGGACATGGTCAATCATTTCCATTCCCATCTCCTTTGATGGAAATCACAGGAATGCACACATGGAGCTTTGACACAGTATAGACATAACTAAATAATCAACACATAACGGCTAGGGCTACCATTGGACGGGGGCCAAGAAAACCAAAATTCTGGATAGGGCCATGACGAGCCAAGCAAAATCAAATTTTGGAAAACACACAACCCCACCAGCTAAAAATCCAGGCCCACACCAACCATGGCCCAGCCTGTTGACAGCCTAATAGCAGCTTTGTGTAAAGAATTAAAATTTCACTTGTTCCAAGCCTTCATGTCATGCAAAGAAAATGATTAGGTCACAAAAGATTACAGAGTCTAACAGCATCAACATGGCATAAAATGAAGAAAACTTGGTTCAGATGTCTGAATCTCTGATTGAAGCCAACTACTAAAAACAAAAAGATTACACAAAGGAGTGTACACTTGTATTTGATTGGAAAAAGAAGAATACCCACAAGTAAAGAGAGCTCTGCAAAGATTCAAGAACTTACTGGACCAGCCGTTGTACGGTCAAGAGTAATAGCAAAGTACATTTCATTCACCAGTGACAACTTTTCGCACAAGTAAACCTGAAAAATGCAAGCACTAATTAAATTTTCAGTTTTTATATTATGATAATAAATTGAATTTGCAGACAAACAGACATTACTTGAATATTGCATTTGAGCATCCATTGTGTCAGGGGATCACACTAGTGACTAGCCCCATTAATTCATCTGCATGTTCTATATCCGGCACTACTCTATTTTGAAGTACCTAGTGTTGTATTTATTTGTTTTCTTTTTTCCTTTTTTTCTTTTTTAAAGGTAACTCAAGATGTATTAGAAAAAGGAAAAAATGAAAAATCAGCAGCTCAGGATTTATTAGAGAGGCAAAATTAAGAAAATCAACAACCCAAGATAAAAGAAAGAGACTAAAAAGAAAACAAAAGAATCAAAATTGGAACAATCAAAAGGCTTGAGGGCCAAGGCCCACTCAATGAAATCTTGCTTTTGCCAACACCTCGCCAGGGCTGCACTGACAATTTTGAAAGCAACTATTATATCATTCAGCCCAAATTGACCACAAGCATAAGAGATGAGTCTCTACAGAATTTTCCCTTTAGAACCGCACACACCACCATGCCACGCAAGAAAGAACGAATAAATCGAGGGTGGCATGCCCAACAACATTGGAAGAGGTAGAAGAACCTCAACAGCAAATGCTTCTCTCAAACAAGCAATGCAAGAAAAGGAGGTTGCTGTCCCAGAGCACCAAAGGCAAGAGTTGCATACATTTGTTACAAACATGACATCTCCAAAGATTGTTACATGTGAGCACTTTATTCTTGACCAGAAGCCAGCAGAAGGAGATGACTCTGGGTGGTCCTTTATATGGCCACATGAACTCTGAGGAGAGCAAAGCACCACTTTGAGGATCAAACATACAATATTCCAGATCTCTCCAACTTCCAGATCCATCCATCCTCTCCAATTTCCAGTGTAGTATTTGTTTCACCATCTTCATGATCATTTTCAGTATGTAACCTTGAGCGTCACTGTCAACACATGATTGAGTTGGGTCATTGTGATCAATCTAGAGAAATTTGGCCTGCAGCATCCAGCTATAAATCACCCTAGGCTGAGAGAGAAGCAATGCTTAGAAGGATCAAACAGAAAATATTCCAGATCTCTCCAACTTCCAGATAATCCATCCCTCTCCGATTTCCAGTGTAGTATTTGTTTCACCATCTTCATGGTCATTTCACTATATAACCTTGAGCATCACTGTCAATCTAGAGAAATTTGGCCTGCAGATTCAGCTATAGATCTTCTGTAAATGAGAATAATTAAAAGACAATATTCACCTCCGTTCAATTCAACAAATTGTTTTTATCTAGTAGAACTTGCAGGATAGACTCACACTTTTGGGAAAGCAATAATCAAAGTACACTTGTCAGTTAAGATGTTAGAGAAAACTAGCATTATAAAGGACTGATATAACCTTCTGAATCATCTAATTTTAGTGAAAAGCAAACTGCATGCCTCCAATTTGGCCTTCCAAACAGAATCTGAACCCAATCTACTATACCTTTTGAACGTATGCATTAAGCGGAAAAGATCAATAGCCCATGATTACAAATTGAAATCTAATACTGATATGTTAAAATATCAGGCTTTACAATCATTCAGTTTCTAATCATGATTACAAATTGAAATCTAATACTGATATGTTAAAATATCAGACTTTACAAGCATTCAGTTTCTAATCTGCAGTACAGAACCTAGACATACTTCCTAGTGCAAAGTTCAGGGGCAACAATTGGCACCCCCAAGCAATGGACTTCAAAATACAGCATTATTAATCTTTCCATGAAAAATGGGACTTAATTTACTTAGTCGTTCAACTTCAGTTATGGCTATAAATTATCGCCTTAATAGAAAAAAAAACCAAAAACATTATGCTCCATCTACAGAATTATATACAATAAAAAGACAACATTCAGAAATAAAAAGCATTACGCTGTCAAAAAATCAGTTTGCGATACTGGAGCCCTCCCAGGGTGTCCACGTTCATGTCACTGTGGTGGGAGATAAATTGCTTACTCTAAACAATCTAAAGAGGAAACTGTTTCATCTTCCAAACAGGTGTGTGACATGCAACAATGAGGATTAAAATGTGCATCATCTTTTCCTTCCTTGTCTAGTGGCCACCATGATGTAGAACAAATCTCTTAATATGAGGACTGAACCCCTCCACTGGTGTGCACCCAAAGAGGACTGTTATAGGTTAAAGAGGGGCTGCTTGAGGTGGTAAAGGAATGGTGGAATGAAGGGCTTAAAGGGGCAGGTTTATGGAGAAGGTTCTAGAGCTTGAAAGTCAAGGGTTGAAGGTCTGATTAGTAACTTATGAGAAGTAAAATAGAGCAGGAACCCTTATAACTCCTTCATTCCTCCATTCATTTACCACCTGCAGCAGCCCCCTTTAAGCCCTTCATTCCACACCGGCAAAGGTCACCGCTTAAAAAAAATAATAATAATAATAACAAATATATAAAATAAGGGAAAGGAAGTTCTATGGAGGAGGCCGTGGGTGTGGAATATGGAGAGCCCTCTCTCCACCGTTCACATGGCACATGAGTATATCAAATGGAATTATATTTCTTTCTTTTTTTTTTTTTTTTAAACCCTGTTTGGGAGGGGGCTTAATTGTATGAAGATTATCAAACTAGCAAAAAAGTAAGGCTGGTTCAATCATCAGCATCAGTGTGGAACACACCATAGCAAACAATAAGCACCACAAAACCAACAAATTCACGTGTGACCCACCTAGTGATTTGTTTGGACCCCTGATAATCATGGGTGGGTTGGATGTCACACGAAAATCACATCAGCTGGGCCCACTGTGATGTCAGTGTTACATCCACTCCACTCTATCATGTGAGCACGTCATCTCAAACAATCGGCCAGATTCAAAACTCCAAGTGGGCCACTGAAACCTTATTAGGGGCCATGCTTTCTCTTCATCCTGGTGGGGGAAGCTTTCAATAGTAGCCATTTCCATCCCCACCCTTTGCCATGGTGTAGCCCACTTGAGTTTTGGATTGGACGGTAACACAGACAATCATGGTGGCCCCCACAGAGTTTGGGGTTAACAGGAAACTCGTGTCCGTGTACACGTGGCTCAAACTGAACCCACCAAATTACGGGGCCCACTTCACCCACCCTTTCCCATGGTGCGGTCCACTTTAACTTTGGATCTTCATCTTTTTTCTACCCAATGCCCTAAACGAAAACGGATGGACGGCGTGGATAAAATACATATATCACGGTGGGCCCCAAAGAGCTTGAGCATCTCTTTACAAGTTGAATCTGGACCATACGAATGATGACTCCATTTCGCTACACGGCATCTCGCCACCTACGCCGCCACATTGTCAACATGTGGGCCCCATTTTCAAGATTTCACAGCAAAAAATAAATGAAAAAAAATGAAAAAAACAGAGATGAAGGGAGATAAATACCGGCGATGATCGGTGATGCTCCTCAAGATCGGTGATGCTCCTCGACAATTGGCGCCCCGACGAGAGAGAGAGAGAGAGAGAGAGAGAGAGAGAGATTTGGACCGGAGAGAATGAAGAAAGAGGGGAAGAGGGGGGTTTTGAGAGTTGCGTGCGTGCGTGCATGCCATCTCTGTTCCGTCCATATGTTTTTCCAGCTCATTTTAGTGGGCCCACCTAGAATGTATGTGCTTTATCTGTTCCGTCCATATGTTTTTCCAGCTCATTTTAGTGGTTGACCCCAAATTTTAAGCATATCCAAAACTCAAGTGGACCATGCCACGACAAGCAGTGGGAATAATGATTTCCACCGTTGAAACCTTCCCAAGCCCTAAAGTGATGTTTATTTCTCATCCAACCTGTTCATAAGATCACATGGATATGGATGAAGGGAAAACACAAATATCATCTTGATCCAAAACTTCTGTGTCGTCAGATAATTTTTCAATGGTAGACATTCAGTTCACACATTTCTTGTGGTGTGGTTCACTTTAGATTTTGATATGCTTCATTTTTTGGCACCATACCTAAAATTTTCTACTAAGATGGATGGACGGAGTGGATAAAATACTTAAATCACCGTGGGCCCCACAGAGCTTACTCCACACGCTAGCGTGTGCGGAGTTACTCAGCACGCAAATGCTTCAGGGCGTGAATTAGGTGTTACCCCGAGAACAGCTTAGCGGGTGTTACCCCCACCGTATGGCCCACATGGATGATATTTTGTATATCCATGCCGTCCATCTGTTTCTACAGCCCATTTTAGGGTGGCGTTCCAAAAATTATGTAGATCCAAATCTCAAGTAGACCATAACACTAGAAATAGTGTGATTGATTGCCCCACCATTAAAAATTCCTAAGAGCCCACCGTAAGGTTTTTGTAATGTTTATTTGCAATCCAAGCTCTTGATAATGTCAATAAAGTCTTGATCCAAAACTTCAATGAATTATTTAGGGTTCGTTCTGTCTCTGAGGTTGAGCGGGACCACCAACATGTGTCACACCGTTGGGGCCCACGTGCGATGATCAGATCATCCGAACTGTCCAATCTCTGGTGGCTATGAAATCAAGCTCGATTTTTGAAGTTCAATGAGATTCATTAAAAAAATTATTTCCAATGGTCTAAATTTAGTCATACATATAGGGCTCTCAATGGAGCGGGTCAGATCCGAGATCCGATTCGCTCCGAATCCGTTTAATGCGGATTTGGATCTTAAAATAGGTCCGATTAGTTAAATGGACCGGATTTGGATCTTAAAATAGGTCCGATTACTTAAATGGACCGGATATGGATTCACAGGAACATATCCGAGTTCGATCCGAATCCGATTAAGATCCAACTCATTGTCACCTTACTGTATATGTTATATTCATGCTGACTATCCGTTTTACAAATTATTTTAGGCTATGTCAACCATACCATAGTAAATAGTGGGATTTGCATCATTTTTCTACTAAATTAAATGTAGTATATTATATATTTTATATCATATATTTTTTTTAAATTTGTAATGGGGTGGATTCGGACCTAGATCCGACCCGAATCCGATGGTTATATGGATTTTGGATCGGAAATGGATCTAACAATTTATAAATGGATCGGATATGGATATCACATTTTAGATCCGAGTTGGATCCAAATCCGATCCGAATCCATCTACAAATATACGGACTTGGAGCCGAATCCAACTGGATCCGATCCAGATCCGACCCATTGAGAGCCCTACGTACATATCAACGGTCAGAATCATCGGTCTATATTAAGTTCCCAACTGTGGCCTTTCTAAATTGTGCTCTTGGACGCTGGACGGTCTGATCTATGAGAATTTTGAGGTTTGGATATTTTACCGTATGGATGACCCGGTGAGTGGTCTAGATCTCATCCAGTGGACCACGTATCGTTCCTTGCATTCCTCTTCAAGTCGATATAAGCAAAAAAAGCATTAAAAAAGAAAAAAGAAAAGAAACATGCTATTTGCTTCGCACACCGTAGATGTGCAGATGGTGACCAGACCGTTATACCTTAGATAGATAGCAAAGATTAACAATTCTGCATATGACTCATTACCTCTTTTTCAATTGAATGTGGACCGTCGCCAGAATCATCTAACCTCTAACCATTCTTATCTTGAAAATCCAAATATCAAGTGGACCATACCACTAGAAAGAGTTCTGATTGAGTGCCACACCATTAAAAATTCGAAAGAGCCCCATCGTAAGGTTTTGGTAATGTTTATTTGCAATCCAATCTCTTGATAATGTAAATAAGGTCTGGATGAAGCGAAAATTTAAAGATGAGCTTGATCTATAACTTTTGTGGTCCACAAAATGTTTTTAATGATTATTCATCACTCTAATTTCTGTTGGTATGGTCCACTTGAGATTTGGATCTTCTTATCATTTTGGATCACGTCTAAACTTATATAGAAAAACTAATGGACAGGGATATACAAAAAATACATCAAGGTAGGGGTAACATGCACCCACTAGTGGACCACCACGAGAAAACATTAGTGATTGAATGTCCACTATTGAAAACCTCATAGGGCCCACTGTAATGTTTATTTGACATCCAACCTCTTAAATAGGGCAAAAGTCCAAATATCAGCTTCATCCAAACCTTCCGTGGCCCCGAAGAAGCTTTTAATGGTGGACATTTAATTAACATTGTTTCTTGTGATTGGGTCCATCTGATCGAGATTTAGATCTACTTGAGATTTTGACTCATACCATAAAATGATATGGGAAAATGTATAGATGGCGTGAGTGAAACACATACATTATGGTGGAACCATAGAAATGGTACACTTGAGACAAGCAATTTGGAATTTTTAATGGTGAGGCACTAAATTACCATTATTTCTTATGATGTGGTCCACTTTAGATTTGGATCTATCTCAATTTTGGGCTCATACCATAAAATAATTTGAAAAAATGTATGGATGGTGTGGATGAAACACATACATCATGGTAGGGCCCATAGAGCATCGATTAGTACTAACTAGTGGCTAGTCAGGGTCACTAGTTAATCCATGCACACTACTTTAACCGTGTGAGTACCAAGTTGAAATATTTTATGTATATTATATCCCGTTCATCTGTTCTTAAATATCATTTTATGATGCCATACCAAATCTCAAGACTTAAAATCTAAATCTCAACAGCTAAATTAGAGTTTAGGGTCCAATGACTGCACATTTCTTGGATTTTCATGAGGTCAACAAGTCCCAATGCAATTTTGAACAAAACATTTGGATCAATTTAGAATTCTGATCCAGTAATTACTTTATTCTACTCATCAATATCTTCGATTTGACTAGTCACTACTCGCCTTGATCGGATTTCAAATGACAAAGATATTAGGCGGACAAAATTGATCAACAATATGATGGGTCATATCTTGCAATCCAACAGTTAGATTTGACTAAAATTTAATCTAAACGTCTGAAGTCATTTACTATTCAATCTTGACCGATCAGATTGTCCAAAATCTGTCTAGATCTAGACAAACTAATCGTGCCCATTTAAAGAGTGTTTTGGACGGATCTAATTCGTTACATGTCAGATTGGGCTGAATTTTATTTTATAACCTATTCAGCACGTTCCAAATATATTGGACCGTTCAGATCAACTTTACGATTACCTGATTATAGAATTTAATCAATCTCATCATTATAAGTTATTCTTGTAATTACACATCATTATACTTAGGCCCTCATTTTTTTTGTACAAGTGAATTAACTTGTGTGCATGCATAAACCAATATGATAAACTCAATGACTGTAATTTTTTATTTTCAACCATTCAATAAATGTCCACTCATTTCAAATTTCTTAATTTTTTTCAATCTCAAAAAAATATTTTTAAATATTATTTTTCAAACATTTCAATTTTGTTAAAAAGCTCAATTTTTTTTCTTCAAAATCCCAGTCTTTTTTAAAATCTAAATTTTTTTTTTTCCAAACTTTTAAACTTTTTCAAACTTATCGTAAAACATTTTTTTTCAAATCTATCAATTCTATTCAAACATATCAATTTTTTCAAGATGTAATTTTTTTAAATGTTTTTTTATTCAAAATATTAATTTTTGTGTCAAAACCCCAGTGATTTTTTAAATCTCAATTTTTCTCAAATATCGCCCATTTTCTTTTTTCAAAATCCTAGTTTTCTTTATAAAACGTTAGCTATATTTTTTTTAAATCATAATTTTTTTTAATGTTGGATTTTCAAGAATTCGACGGTTGTAGACCGTCGACGTTTTAAAGGCGCTATAATTGACGGCTTTAGACCGTCGATTTTTTTCGCGCGTAAACGAATTTTTTCGCGCGCTAATTTCCCACTGTGCTAATTCGACGGTCCTTAACCGTCGAATTTAAAGCCCTAAATTCGACGTCTTTAGACCGTCGAATTTTTTCGCGTGTTAAATTCGACTCAGATAATTCGACTGTCAGTACCAGTCGAATTTTAGGTCGTAGATTCGACGATTCTGGACCGTCGAATTTTTTCACACGTTAATTTGACTGAGCCAATTCGACTGTCACTAACAGTCGAATTTCAGGTCCTAAATTCGACGTCTTTGGACCGTCGAATTTTTTCTAGCGTTAATTTCGACTGAGTTAATTCGACTGTCACTAACAGTCGAATTTCAGGTCCTTAATTCGACGGGTCAGGACCGTCGAATGACGGAGTCGTATTTAGCGCTTTTTCACGTATTGTCCAAGACTTATGTGGCCCCCCAAAGTGGTTTTCAGTGGTAGGCATTCAATTCCCATTGTTTCCTGTGGTGTGGTCCACTTGAGCATTCGATCTCCCTACACCATGGCCTATTTGAATTTTGGATTCCAGGGTGAAGATGAGGCATCACACCTGATTAACAAGGTGGATCTCATGCATGTGTCTCTCACGTGTGCTTCTCATTAGTAGTAGAAGCGCCCCTTTATGCCTAGGTATAACCAGTTAAATTTAGGATTTGTGGCCCACACGTGACTAGCCTCTGCATGGTGGCAGTGGACATGTATATTTGAGCCCTTCATCAGCTTGGAAACACTAGATCGATACACATCATGTGGTCAGACACATCGTTTCAACATCCACAAATGCACACACATTTTTTCTAGTAAGCTGTGCGATTATTCTTCCGATGTACGGTGAACAGAAGAAGATGCACTGGATGCACGGCTTGGATTGCACATAAACATCAGATGTGGACCTAACAGCTCGAACGTATGATATAATTACCATGCATGTGAACATATGTGATCGTTCCCCCTTCAAATACAATAGAGACAAATGCATGTCGCCTGTGTGGAATGTATTGATATTTGCAATAGATCATCCTCATGGTGGGGCCCATACCAGGAACAGTGCAGATGTACTGCATGTGGGCTAACAAAACCGCATAGACGCAAGATGTTGGCATTGGCGTCACAAAAGCAGAGAGATAGGCAGTAGTTGAACATGCTTATTTGTATAGGGACATTGTATTATCTCCTTACATGTGGGATGATGATTAAAACCGTTGATCTGATTGGCCCAACCATTGAGGGCCATTCCTTGAAAATCTTCCATGTTGGAGGGAAGATATAACCCTTTAATCAATGGCTAATAAATAGATAGTTGCATACAATATAGTAATTATCAACATTCCACGCAAACATTCCAATAACAAAATGGTTGTGATCTTCCAATCTTTTAGGTTTTTTTGAGTCATGCCCAATCCATGGTGCATCTTATAATTCCATAGCATAAATGGGCTGTGTTAGGCTTTCTCTGGTAAGCGAGGTGGGGCCGTCCGTGGTGTTTGTGAGAAATTCACCCTGTCCATTCACTTTTTCAACTCATTTTATGACATGAGACAAAAAATAAGGCAAATAAAAAATTCAAGTGGCCACACGGAAAGAAAAAAAAACCATTTATATGAATAGCCACCATGTATATGACCATAGAAGTTTTGTACCAGGTCAAGCCTTTTGTGTTTTTCAGTTTATCCCAATGGTGATAAACTTATAAATGGTTTGGATGACATATAAAGAGAGTGCGAAGAGCAAATATGGAAAGAAGGATGGAGATGGATTGGAGAAGACAGGCTGTTACTGCATCTGGCTTTAAGAAGGTTAACGTCGGCACCTCTTTTGGGCTTCATTGGATCAAAGACAAGTATAAGAAAGGGACCCAGAAGCACTAATTACATCCCTTATCTGTTTTTTTTTTTTTTTTTTTTTTTTTCATCTGTAATACAATTTCTTTCTTTGTTTATTGCTGTGAATAACAGATGTTTGCATATCCTTTTTAATTGAAATTATTTTTCTATTTGGTTATCAGGAGTTTATCTAAATTAGCCTGCGTTTGTTGCCTCTTTAAAAATCAAAGATTTTGATTTGGGTGTGTTTGGTTGCATCAAATTTCATGAAATTTTGCGACAAATTGGACTAATTATGAAATAATATTTAGAACTTCGAAGCCTTTTAATACAATTGTGCGTCCAAACGTTATCGTTTGGATAAATTGATTTTGGATGATAGGATCTTCTTGTTGGTATAATCTTCACCTGATGGACATCCATTAATTCCATCAAAAGTACAAGTTTCAATCAAAGATCAGTTACCTATGTATAAAGGATGGAGAAAACGTTCAATTTCTCCTATGAACTCAGAAGTATTTAATAATTAAATAAGAATACTCAGGAAGCTCTTTGGGGTGAGGGATTTGGTGCAAGGATTTAAAAATCCATGGATTATTTCACATCTTCCCTATTTTTATTTTATTGAGGATCATCGAGGATTTGCCAAATTTGTGGATTTTCCAAATTGGTACCCTTAGAAATCTATGAATTTGGAGCAAATCCAAATCTCTCAAAGAACTAAAGTTTTTTGCAAATCCACAAAACGAACTAGTTGAAGCTTCATTATTAAAAAATAATGGACTGAGATTTGTTAAATCCATATCTAATGCAAATTCATGAACTGTACGAGTTCATGAATTTTATGAAACCAGTGTCTCATTTTCCTGATCCTAATTAAGTAGGGCCTTACAACAGTGCAAAAAAATTAGATGGAATGGGTGCATTTACTCAGTATATATGTGGGCTCACCTGATGAATGAATTAGTCTGATATAAGCACCCAATGATCTTTAAGGAGGGTCAACCTTCTTAATGATGACGTTGTAGATCATAGTTGTTCATCAGGTGGGGCCACGATGTATATGCCATGGCTAAAATATCAGCCTGGGAGGGATGTGAGAAAACGGGGGATGTGGTGGGCATTCAATCCTTCTTGTGTGATCCCCTAGAGATCTGGATCAACTATATTTTTAAGACCATGCTGCAAAAAAGACCTGGAAAAACGAATGGACAGTGTGAATATACAACACATACATCAAGGTGGGCCCACAGTCAGGGACTCACCCACTAAGCTATTACTGGGACCACTAGGTTTTGGATCAAGCTGATATTTGTTTTTTTCCCTTCATCCAGGTCTATATGACCTAACCAACAGGCTGTATGTCAAATAAACATTAGTGGCCCCAGGAGGATTTTAATGGTGGACATGCTATCAAAACACCACCTGAGATTTAGATCTGCCTCATTTTTGGGATCAACCCTAAAATGATTTGAAAAAATGAATGGACGGCATTGATAAAACACATATATCATGGTGGACCCCACAGAGATCAGGTGGCTAGTGGCAGTGCCACTAGCCAAACCGTGTCAATAATGCAACACCCAGGTCCATAGCTCAAGTGGCAGACTGAGTGAAGATAGCCTAGTTTCAACATTGAGGTCATGGTATCGATTCTTATAGTGGGGGTGGCTAGGGCTCTAAATAATTAGATGATTATGCATGGCCCACGTCCAAGTCTGGTCCAAGCCCAGTAGCGACCCCCCATTTTCATGCAAGCTGTTCATTAGGTGTGCCCAATCATGCATGATATTTATGGGCTCTTAGATACAGCCCAGGACCAGCTTGATTAATAATCGGCCTTACATTTTAGGACAGGGTCCAGCCCCTGGGCCTAGTGTTTCAGTCCAAGCCCGGAATTAAGTAGGCCAAGTCCAAAAGCTTGATGGACCAGCCTGGCCCATTGAGAGCTAGACCCTAGATGTCAGTGAACTGCCCAATCAGCGTCTCCATAGTAATAGGGAAATTATTTAATACTCCGGCAGATTATGAAGTTTGATATGCAGTTACTAAAAAATTGCACACACAACATACATTGGCTCTAAAATCACAATATAGAGGAACAAAGATTATTATTGTAGGAAGACATTAACTACTACTGGAAAACAAACTCAAGAGCTTCCTATTCCCATGCAAGGAAATGGAACTTATTAAACAATTTTCAAGCAAAATCAAAGGTGAAATTCTCACAATCAATCAAAACTATACATATGCATTTGGATTTTCAAGGAGATATGCTTCTACTGCCTTGAACATTCCCACCATGTTTCCCATCATCTCCTTCGATTCATCTTCTTTCGGCAGGGTACCTTCTACCGTCTCAAACTCCCCATGAAACTTGCATACACTTCCACCATTGATGGCGTCTTTGAACGCCAATGTAAATGTAGTTGATTTCACTTTCTTCCCAAGTAGGCCACCTTCGATCACTGAGTACTTGAACAAATGGTTATTGTCATCGATCACATCTATGCGGTCTTTCCAGTAGCTGAAGTCCTTGATGGCTGCACATTAACAAAACCAACACATTCTTGATTGTCATTATTGAACTTGTTTAAAGGCATTAGAAGTACAAAAGAATTATGTTAGTTACCATCGGTGAAGTTGGACTGTCTGATCGTGCCAACCCCACCATCACCTTCAAGAATGACAATGCTTGATATGATTTCAGGCATGAGCTTGGGCATGAGGTTGTGGGAGTCCTTCACCATCGCCTTCCATAGTCTCAATGGTGAGATTGGAGACACGATTTCGTGACCCACTGTACCGGCGACCATGATTTCAATAATATTAAGAGTATAAATGTTTTTGAGTAAGTTAGTGGGGTTGAGCTTGTGAAAAGATGAGAAGATGTATGAAGATTTATAGATGCAGATGGTAGAAAGAGAGGTGGGAGAAGTGAGTTCCCTTTCATAGGATTTAGCTCCATTGAATACATTGAAAATTCTTATATATTCCATTCTTAGTCATATTGTATGTAGGTTGAGACAATTAATTATAATGAAAAAAAAAAAAAAAAGATCCCTTGCTTTGTATTCTAGCGAGGGGATAATATTGAGCTTTGATGAGTGCACACGTGTGGAATAAAGCTCGTGTACATGTCACACACGTGCCAGCATGGCAGATACTCGTGGGATCTAATCCGTCCATCGGGTTTGTCTGAGCTCATATATATATATATATATATATATATATATATATATATATATATATATATATATATATATATATATAGAGAGAGAGAGAGAGAGAGAGAGAGAGAGAGAGAGAGAGAGGTCTCAAGTCCAGGTGGTTGGACCACAGTTTACAGTCTCCTCATAATAGGTTGGCCCCACCATGAGGACAATCGTATGCAGAAATTATCCCTATACAATCATCAAGTGAGCCATATCATAGAAAACGGTATATATCCCACTGGTTGGGCTCATGCCCTAAAATGATATGAAAAAATGGATGGACGGCGTGGATATAAAATGCATAAATCACGGTGGCCCCCACAGAACCCAACACCACCTACCTGGGTGGTGTTAGTGGGGTGTTAGTGTCGCCACCCAATCTGCTTCCCCAGAGAACTATAAATTCATTTGGCGGCCCACATGATTTTGGATCCACATGATTTTTAGTTAATCTGATCATCATGATCAGTTCTACCTGTTGAATGTGCTGGATGTCACACACAAACCATGTGAGGCCACAATGATTAAAATAATAATAATAATAATAATAATAACAAGTAGATATGGCTAAAACTTGGTTTGAGCCCTCATCTCAGTGGGCCCTATATACATGACGTGGGCCTCCTAAGATTTTAAGATTTACCAAATAATAGATTTTAAGATTTGTCACACATTCAAATCCAATGCAAATTCATGAATTTGACGAGTTCAGGAACTTATGAAACGCAGGGTCTCATTTTCCTGATCCCAAGCAGAACTTTAATATATAGTACTGGAAATTAGTTACATAGAATGTTACCGTGGATTGAAGCCTTAAAACCAAGATGCTAAAAACTAGGCCCACATTAAAGATAATTAGATGCTGAAATCAAGTAGATCCATTCTTCAAGTGGGCCATGTGGGCCCACCTGATGAATGGATTAGTCTAATATAAACACTCATTGATCTTTTAAGGTGATTGATCTTTTAAGGTGGGTTTACCTTCTTAATTAATGATGACCCCATAGATTATGGTTGTTCATCAGGTCCGCCCACCATGTATATACCATGGCTAAAACATCAGTCTGGCCCCATCCTCAAGTGGGATATGTGAGAAAACAGTGGATGTGGTGAGCATTCAATCCCTACTATGTGGGCCACTTGAGATTTGGATCAGGTATATTTTAGGACCATAGCTTAAAATGAGCTGGAAGAACCGATGGACAGCCTGATATACAATACATACATCAACTTGATTCTAACAGTAGGAAAAAGACTAATTTGATTACAACCCTCTGTTTTTTTATGAGCCATAGATCCCATGGTTTAGAATCGTCATATCAAAGTGCTACCTTCAAACCACAAACAATACAAAGTGGAATCTAACTCATATATGGTTCAAGATGATGATTTGATCTATTTTGGTTATCAGCTTAATCTGGATCTTCCATTTTACACACTATCAATGGGCTGTTTAGGATCATCGGATTGGTATGATTATGGCACCATGGCTTGTACCTATTTAAATGTAGAATGGAGGGTTTAGATTGACAATCAGGTGTTCCAGGTGTTGCAAGGGAGTGGATTAGGTGAGCTTACCCAAGACGGTGCGGCCCTTATTATGCGCCCACCTTGATGTATGTATTCTGTATCCACGCTGTCCATCCATTTTTTCAAATCACAGGAAACAGTGGTGATTGATGTGGTCTACTTGAGCTTTGGATCAGCCTAATTTTTTTTGCACTCAAGCCCTAAATTGATATGGCAAAATGGATGGACGGCATGGATAAAACACATTCATCAAGGTGGGCCCCACAGAGTTGGGTCACCGTGGATATCTCTAATGACGGTTCTCCATGAAATATGTATTACCTTTTTAATTACATCAGGTGGGCCCACCATGTTTACACCATGGCTAAAGCATCAGGCTGGCCCTATCATCAAGTGGGATCTGCTAACAAATGGGGCGACGTGAACTATGGACCATATCGAAATGATCACAGGTTGAGCCATTGCTAAGGGAGAAATTAAATTTTCAAAATGGACCATTGCACGTGCCAACCTTGGACTGTCGCAGCATTTCCCACAAATTTGATGGTTTTGACATAGTTTTACAAAATGATGGATACCTTGGACTCGATGATGGATGGCTCAGGCTCAAACAGTGCCCATCTAAGACCCCTCTAATGGAGAGTTTGGAATCACATGACCCACCATATTAATCATCTATTTGTATTATAAAATGGCAAATCCATGGATTTTCTATTCTGATAATCAAGATTTTGGAATTTGATAGGTCCAAATTCCTTTCCCATAATAGATCATGGTGTGGGGCACAATTACTGACCATCACAAGTAAATTTTCAATAAACATATTTTTAATTACTGTCTTAAGATGTGTTTGGTTGTAACAAAATATTATGAAATTTCATGATATTGTGCACCAATTTAGAGTTTTAGATGGATTAATCATGTCATGATATTCTCTTTCGGAACTTTCCTTCACCTAGTAATAAAATTCCTAGTAATAAAATTCCTTTTTAACTTGAAAAAAAAAATGCCATGATATTTAATAAAACTAAATGCAACACTTCAAACAAAAAATTATCCACATGAAAAATAAAGCTATTTCCTTTAATGAATAACAAAGGTTTGAAATAATTGTGTGGAAAAAAAAGCAAAACATAAACCATATACATTGTTAGGAAAAAATGTATTTTATATGCCCATCAGATGTGGAGATCAAGATCGAGATATCTATGACTCAACACAGAAAATAAGAAGCATTGAATGGTCTGATCCCACGCAATTCCTATCTCATCCCCTTCATGCAATCCTCTTCTTTCTACAAATTCCTTAGCCCAATTGTATTGGATGACATACGTATCATTATTCATCCACCTCTGGAACACCATACTGTGAGTGGAACCACGGGTGTCCACATCTCTTATGACTACATTGACGCAAAGGTCTCCATGATCAACCATCCTAGTCAAATTGTCATCCCAAAATGGAAAGATGCTTTCATAAACTTGTGATTGAGGCACCACTAATTTGCTGAGGCAGCCCACATCACTTGCCGTTAAGTTTTTTCTAATGGGCCATTCTTGCCAAGGCCTCACCAGTCTGATTGGATTCGGTCTCAAGATGCGGTGGTCTGGTTGCAGCAAGCTTAATGTCAATCTCAACTGTAATGACTCATCAGATAATCCTGTAAGCAAAAAATTGCAAAGTTAGAGAGATTGATGAAGTGAAAATGCAAGAAGCTAAATATTGTAAAAGAAAGATTGAGAGTACGAGTTATTTTATTTATTATGGGGACTCCAAAACTACCGTTTAAAAGTTTTTATTGGAGTCCGGTGGGCCATGGTTTCCATGTTCACTTTAGAAATAAAAAATTGGGTGGGGTCAGTTCAAGACTTAGGTTGGCCACGACATAAGGAGTTGGGATGGGACACAAACATTAGTGGCATCTAGAGTATAGGGCACAACGTAAGGAAGAGTTGGCAGTGGGCACCTGCCATTAGTTGTGTATTGAGGCTGTTGTGGTTTATATATGCCATCCAATCCATTCATTTGATTCTTCTCATAAAGGTCACAATATTCTTCAACAATCAAGCTATTTTGAAAGCCAGGTGGACCACAGCAAGTGAATTTAGAGGTTTTAAGCATATTTTTTTATTGTTTCATATGATGAGGCCCACCTGAGTTTTACATCAGCGCGGCGCACCTGATGGACGTGGGGGATTTTAACTACATGTATCCATCCACATCAACAAATAATCATGCCTCCCTGTGGCCCACCTGACTTTTGCCTTTCGTATCCATTTGCGCTCCACCAAGTGAAGGGTCAGATCACCCAAAATATCACGATCTTTGGTCTCTTGTCAGTCACTATTTGACCTACTAAATGAATGGCTCAGATATGGTTGCTGTGTAACAAGTGTAAGGAAATTGCATAAAACCATTGGTTGCCAAGCACATACACCCGATCAAGCATGAAAGATTCTAACTACATAAAACTGAAATTAGTCCCATGTAAAAGATTGCGAGCATCCTTGCCCAACTGAGATATATGTACAAGATCTGGACCGCTCATCTTAGTAGGGGTGCATTTGGTGAAACTTAATTTCAGAACTTATCATTGAAAAATATTATTTTCAGAGATTTTAGTAATTCAGATCATTTGGTAACTAAAAGAATTTAAGTGCTTAATGGTAAATATCACTTAAATTTGAGGATATTTTTAGGCCACCGCAGCTTGAGTTAAAACTTATCATTGAGTACCCCACCATTAAAAATTCCTATGTTCCATCTCCACTATTAAACAATTTAATATTTCTTTTAATTTAATTTTATGCATGCCACGTCTACAATTTTTAAGTACCTGTACATTAAGTAGGCTAAGAGATTGTACAATGCCATTTGTACAAGTGGGTCAAGAGATTGTATATGTGTGACCCACTACTTTGATGGGACATGATTTTTTTTTTTTTTTTTTTTTTTTTTTTTTTTTACAACTAAAGCATTTCTTATTAAAGGTTATGAGTCAAAAGTATATTAGCTGGGATTCCAGAGATGAGTGGTCTAATATCGTCCTTGTGTGAGACATCATAGTCCATTAATCGAAGGGTTATAATTATTCTATCAAGAAAAGCATAACACATGATCCATTAATTTGGGGGTCATATTTGAAAGATATATGTGGATTAGGCATAGGTGTGCCAAATTTGTAGCAAGGCAATAACATATTTTGTCTTTATATTTTATAAATGATATAAATTAAGACAATAGGAGGCAAATACGACAAAGTGTCAACTTTCAGACATTTATGGTTTGTTTTTACCAAACAAGTTTTTGTGAAAAAATACTCATTTTTAAATATCAGGACTTTTTTCAGAAAAATTACCAAATAAATTTTTCAATACTTGTAAGTACTTAAATTAAGTTTCAGATCTTATTTTTTAATTTACCAAATAGCACCTAGTTTGAAGAAAATTAAGTGATCATTGCCTATCTTGGACATCCATATTAGATGGGGTCAATCACAATGTCAATTGCTAAAATAACAAAAACAAAACAAGTATAGGAATATAAACGAGCTACAATATTAAGAAAAGAACTAAACCCGAGATTAAGATTGATACCTCTATGGTTCAACACTGAAAATAAGAAGCATTGATGAGTCTGGTCCCAAGCTATTCCGATCTCGTCTCCTTCTCGCAATCCTCTCCTTCTTACAAATTCCTTGATCCAATTTAATTGGAAGACATACATCTTATTACACCTCCACTTACGGAACACCATATGAATGGAGACGCCAGTGTCCACATCCTTTATGATTACACGACGCTGATGGCCACGATTGAGCATCCCGATCATGCCCTCATCCCAAAATCGAAAGATGCTTTCTCGAACTTTTGCTTGAGGCAATGCTAGTCTGCTAAGTTGGCCGACATCGCTTGGTGTTAAGATTTTTCTAATGGGCCACTCTTGCGGGTGCCTTATGATTTCGTCAGCATTCGGTTGCATGATGCAGCGGCCTGATCATAGCAAAATCAGTTACAATCACAACTCTAATTATATTCTTAAAAAAACATGAAAAATAAGAATCATATTTTGAGAGAGTGAGAATTAATATATTAAAAGAAAATAAAGGGTCAGGATGACTCAAATATTGTGATCGTTACACTGTTACTCATTAGGTATTGGACATACTAAATGAATGGCTCAGATTTCATTAATGCATAACGTGTGTATAGTAATTACATATAAGCTTTAGTTATGAAACAAATGCACTGAACCAACTTTGGAAGTAGATTGTCTATTAATACTACTGCCAGTGACAACCACTGTTTGTTAGTGCTCGGTTGGCCCCACCCTGATGTATCTATTTTACCGACATTGTCCATTAATCTCTGTGGTTCATTTTATGGCAGGGAGCTCAAAAATGAGTTAGATCCAAATCTCATGTGTTCCACATCACATGAAATAGTGGTGATTGACCCCACCATTAAAAACTTCTTGGAGGCCACAAAAGTTTGAACCAAGCTGATATTTGTGTTTTCCCTCCATCCAAGTGTATGTGACGTAGCTAATCAACATGTTAGATGACAAATAAACATTATAGTGGACCCTAGAAAGTTTTTTATGGTGGGCATTCAATCACTACTATTTCCTGTGGTGTGGTCGACCTGAGATTTGAATCTGCCTGTTAGCCCGCATATTAATTGAGACAGGCTTGGACCATATACAAACAGCCTGTTAGCCCCACGCCCATCTGGTCCACAGGTGGGTCCACTGTAATGTTTAGGTGAAATCCACCTTGACCGCCAGGTGGGGCTATGATCATAGGCCCCACTACATAAAAGGCCACTTGTGTAAGGCATTCATACCATGATGATCATAGCCCCACTGTAAAGATCATCTCTTTGGGCTGATCCACTCACTAAGTTTGCTACAATTGTATGTTCGGTGTTATAGTGGGTGATCCATTTATTTATGAAGTGTGGCCATCTAGTGAGTGGACTCACATTATCTTTATGACACATGATCTTTACTTATTTTGCACTTCTTGTTGCTTACCCCTATCCCACGGTAAGGGTAACACCCACTTATATGTTTCCCGGGTAATATCTATGATCCGCGCCCTTTTCTACTTGGTTTATAACTTATGGGAGTGGATTAGGTGAGACCCGGACACACCCAAGACTGCGTGACCCTTGGCTTGGAGTCCACCTTGTTGTATGTATTCCATATCTACGCCGTCCATCTGTTTATACTAGACCATTTTAGGGCATTATCCCAAAAACTAATTAGATCCAATTATCCGGTGGACATTACAATGAGAAACAGTGGTGATTGACTATTAATAGTCAATACAAGTTTTGGATCAAGCTGATGTTCGTTTTTCCTCCTTCATCCAGGTTTATGTGACCTTATCAATTGATTGGATGACAAATAAACACTATTGAAACATTAAGGTGGGCCCAATGGAATTTATAATGATAATGCGATTCAATCACCACTGTTTTCTATGGTATGGTCCACCAGATAATTGGATCCGATTCATTTTTGATTTAGTACCCTAAAGTGATCTAGAAAAAAAACATATGAACGGTGTGATAAGGAATAAATACATCAAGGTGGTCCCACGGAAGTGCGGTCGCGGGTATCTCGCAATCCGCTCCCATTACTCGGATGCGGATTGTCTGCCGTAGTCTTTAGGCAGGAACTTCCAGCGTGGGTAGCTTAGAGATGGCACACCCTAATGTTTGTGAGAAATCCACTTCATTCATCTTTTTTTTTTTTTTTTTTTCCTGATCATCCATACCATTCATAAGTTCCCTGCTGTGATTAGCTGAGAAGAGAAAAATATTAGCCTCATCCAAAATTTCTATAGCCCCGTGAATGTTTCAAAAGTGGATGTTCAATCCCCACTATTTCATGTTGTACAGACCACTTGAGTTTTGGGTGTGCCTGGTTGTTTAGCCCATGTCCTGATATGATCTGGAAAAACGGATACATAAGATGGATTTCCACAAACATCATTGTCGGCCCACCTAGCTAGCCATTGCGAGAGGAAGAGGATAGCGTACTGAGTAACTCCGCACGCTAAGCGTGCAGAGTAAACTCTGTGGGTCCCACCATGATTTACGTATTTTATCCACTCCGTCCATCCATCTTAACAGATAATTTTAGGTAGGGTGCAAAAAAACAAAGCATATCAAAATCTAAAGTGGACCACATCACAGGGAAAGTGTGAATTGAATGTCTACCATTGAAAAATTCTCAGGGGACACAGAAGTTTTGGATCAAGCTGATATTTGTGTTTTCCCTTCATCCATGTACATGTGATCTTATGAAGAGGTTGGATGACAAATAAACATCACCGTGGGGCCTGGGAAGGTTTCAACGGTGGAAATCATTATTCCCACTGTTTCATGTGGCATGGTCCACTTGAGATTTGGATATGCTTAAATTTTGGGCTCAACCCCTAAAATGAGCTGGAAAAACACATGGACGGAATAGATAAAGCACATACATTCTAGGTGGGACCAACAGAGTTTACTCCGCATCCGCACGAAATCCGATTTCATCTCAAGAAGCTTTGCAAAATGCTATGCAGGCAATTCGTGTCCCATTTATTCTTACTAGGTAATATACAATGCCTTCTAAAATAATAGAATACAACTAAGCTTTCAATTTGTCCAGGTTGTACACTTATTTCATGATCAAAGACGTTCATATGACGGAACTCTGTGTGGATGGGTTAGGATTTAAAAAAAAAAGAAAAACCCATATGCAGGCCACGATATGAACCGCTTTTCTTTACATTCCCATTGATTGTTTACAGTTAAGTATTTTGTTCAGTACCATTCCTTTGGAAGAGACTGATGGAATTATGTGATGGACATCTATTTTAAATCCTTTTCCACTGACCATACAGTAAATTGGATGGATGGTCTAGATTTTAAGATAGAAAAACTTATCATACAAGTAATAAAAAAATAATTTTTAAATACATAAAAGAATTCTACGCAAAAGAAAAAGGGTGGCTAGTTGTTATGAAAATCGAACTCGGAGTACTAAAGATTACAAAACCAAAAGTATAAACAGGAAAATTAATCACGTAATATATAGAACACTCATCTCAATAAAAATATAAATCTAAAAGTTGAATATTCTTAATTTTCAAGAAATAAAGAAAAGAATAAGAAAATAAGGAAACATGAAAAATAAATAATCTTGAATTTTAAGAATGAAAAGAAGAGTGCAAGAAAGCTTCATGTGAGAAATTACTCACCTGGGAAAATATATAGCTCAAAACGGGCCAAGCCCCCCCTCTCTCTCTCTCTCTCTCTCCCTCCCTCCTGGAAGCCTCTGTCCTATTGTTTCTAAAACGAGCAGGCTCCTCAACATGCTACCACCCTCTTACTTTCCTCATACACATGTGATATATAAGGTATGGATGATGGACACTCATGGGAAGAACCTGATCGTCCTAATACTTCGGAGATATTTCCTTTTGAATATGGGCCGTTGACGTTCTCTGCCTCACACCGTCCATTTGCAGCCATGAATCAACATTTGTTTAAGTCTACGCTGTGTGCTTTATCTCACGTAGATGAACTGTCGAGAATCACCGATCTTACATGCATTGCCGTGTCCTTTTCCAACTTCGACGCGGATTGCCTGCGAAAGCCTTTCGCAGGCAACTCCTGCGCTCGAAATCTAGGTGCGGAATCTAGGTGCGGCCCACCTTGATGTTTGTGAGAAATCTATGCGGTCCAACTGTTTTGTGAGATAATTTTAGGCGTTGCCACAAAAAATAAACAGGACATAAGACTCAAGTGGGCTGCACCAAAGCGAAAGGTGGATTGGGAAATTCCTACCGTTGAAACCTTTATGGGGTTCACAGTGATATTTATATGCCATCCATACCGTTCATAATGTCATTCCTACTGAGATGAACAACGCCTAAAATGATCTCACAAAACGGTTGGATGGCATAGATTTCTCGCAAACATCATGGTGGGCCCCACCTATATTCCGAGCGCAGGAGATGCCTTTTGGTATGTTATGAACGCGGATTGCGTCCTACTCTCGCCCGTCTCCAGCTGGGAACGGGCAGGAGCTTTAAGTGGCCACCGTGGTGTATGGCGTGGTGTATGGGATTATATATATATATATATATATATATATATATATATATATAGAGTCACTCTCAAGTCCAACCGGTTGGACCACAATTTGCAGTCCACCCAGTAGATTTTTTCCAACCTGTTAAGTGCCTGTGAAATCCAATCCTCCTATTAGGTTGGCCCCACCATGAGGATTCCCTAGTTCAAAAATCAGCCCTATCTAATCATTAAGTGAGCTACAATATAGAAAACAGTGTATAGCCATTGATTAATAGCAAAATTCAAGTGTGGTACACTGGGTCAATGGATGCAGCTGATTTTTGTATGAATTGTACCTTGTGGTGGGGCCAACTTATTAGTAGGATTGGATTTCACAATCAGTTAACGGGTTGGAAGCAATCTCCTGGGTGGACTGCAAATTGTGGTCCAACCGATTGGACTTGAGAGTGCCTCATATATATATATATATGTCTACTTTTTCTGTAGAGGATTGCCATTCATGGTCCATTCATTTTTCTGTGGCATTTTAGGAAGAGGACAAAAATTTAGGCAGATGCAAGGCTTAACTAGACCACACCACAGGAAGCAGAGGTGATAATAATTCTCACCGTTGAAACTTTCCTAGGGCCTACCGTGATGTTTTCAATAAACCGGGAGGAAGAGAAAAAACAAATATCAGGTCTATCCAAAACTTGTGGCCCAAAATTTTTTTCAACGGCAAGGGTTTAATCCCCGTTGTGTGGTCCACCTGTGTCTTGGATCTGCGTTAGTTTTCGTCCTGTACCCTGGAATGATACCTAAAATGGAGGGACCATGTGTGGATAAGAGCCATACGTCAAGGTGGCCGGCCTCACCCAAAACGGTGTGGCCCCTTCCGTGGGGCCCACCTTGACTTATGTTTTATGTATCCACTCTGTCCATCCGTTTTTACGTATCATTTTAGGGTATTATACAAAATATTAATCAAATCCAATTATCATGTGTACCATACCATAAGAAACGGTGGTGATTGACGGTGCTACCATAAAAAAACTTCTTAGAGAGCATTTTAATGTTTATGTAGTGTTTATTTACCATCCAATATGTTGATAAGCTCACATAAGCCTGGATGAAGTGAAAAAACAAATATCATCTTGATAAAAAACTTCTATGCCCATTAATGGTCAATTACCACTGTTTATTATGGTATGGAACACCTAATAATTGAATAATCTTCGTTTTTCTTTTCATAATGTCCTAAAATGATATGGAAAAACAGATGGACGGCGTAGATAGATAATATGTACGTCACGGTGGGCCCCACGGTAAACCCATGGTAGGGGCTGCACCGTCTTGCGTGAGGCCGGGGTCTCACCCAATCCGCTCTCGTTATAACGGACGCGGATTATCTACTGAACCCGACAGTAGCCATTCTGGCTACTGAAGTGATGTCACCATGTTCTTTGGACCCTTGTATCCACACCATCCATCCATCTTGAGAGATCATAGCATTATCCAAAGAATAAGGAAGATCTAAATTTCAAGTGGACCTCACAACAGAAAACAGTGGGGACAGTGACGCCAACGTTGAAACCTTCCTAAGGCCCACCATGATGTTTATTTGAGATCCAACCTGTTTATAAGTTAACACAGCCATGAAATAAAGGAAAAGACAAATATCAGCCTGATCGAAAACTTCTGTGGCCTAATGAAGCTTTTAATGGTTGGCGTTCAATCCCTAATATTTTCTGTAGCGGGTATACATCTGAGCTTTGGATATGACACATTCTTTGGTCCTTACCCTGAAATGAGGCTTGATACACAGTTACTAAAACATTGCTAAAACATTGCACACATGACATACATTGATTCAAATTAAACCTGCTAAATTGTGGATTCACATTAGCTCCCAAATTGATGGAGCAATCTTGTGGGTGAAATTTCTAAGTGCCCGAGTATGTCCATCACACTCTGGCGCCAGAGTATCAAAATATTGCTCACCCAAATATGATAGAGGTCCTCCTTCCATCATGATCTGGGCCTTCCATATAGTGGCCCATTCACATACTTCAAATAGGTGGCATTTGACAAGCGAAGATTGTGATGGACAGTTCAAATCATTGGAACATGAAGCAGGTGGTTACATCTAGCGATTTATTGATTTTTGTGTTGGACGGCTCCTTTTTGTATGTGGAATACAGTGCTGCGTGTCACAGCTACGGCTCCAACAGAAATTCCTGCAACCCTAAGTTCTGTGGGCCCCACCATTGTATCTTTGTTACATCCACTTTGTCCATCGTTTTTCAATCTGATTTCAGTACATGATCCCAAAGACAGGCCGAAAATTCAAGTGGGCCACATCACAGGAAGTAGTGGAATGGAAACACCCAATGCTGAAACCTTCCTGGTGCCTGTCCCACAGATCTTTGAACCAGCTAGCTGGCTGCTGTTGAGGTCATCAGCCAAACTGCCTCCATGAAGTCATAATGCATATTTCACATATATCTGTCCAAGCCTGGCCCATAAAGTAAAACGTTGGCTTGAGCCCAGGCTGGACCTGCCAAGGGCCAAAACAGACAGATGTGAGCTTGACCCATGATGATTATGCACAGCCTGAAGCTGAACCCAGCCACCCACATCAGGTTTTAAGCATGATTTTACACTGTTTCCTGTACGTGGGGCGACTTTGAGAAAGTGACAGGTTTTGTTAGCCAATGGATGTATAGAGTTTTTTTTTTTTTTTTTTTTTTGGGGGGGGGGGGGGGGGGGGGGGGGGAGCTTGTCTATTTTCTCTCCTCTATACAGTGTTTTGCAGTGTTTGAATTATCTCTAACATTATCTCTATTTCTAGCTCAGCGATACCGATAACACTAACAGTATAAAAAATTCTACATATCGGCGATGTATCACTAAATATCGTCAATGTATCGATATCTCAATATTTTCATCTGTGTAAATTCCAGGTGTTATTTGTATTGCTAATGCATTGATACTGCTAGTGTATCACCAATACTTTTTATTGTGTAAATTTCAGGTGTTGCTTGTATCATTAATATATTTCCAATATTTCGATGATATCGCAATGTATTGATATTTCAAAAAAATCTCTATGTTAAAAAATTCCCGTTTCATATTTTTTTTATGGGCACATGGTTGTATGCAACGTTCAATTTATCAAATAATACTGATAGTAATGATACGCAACAATATTACTGATAATATCACAATAATATCATTATCGTGACATGGCAATAGACCACAATCTTTAGTTTCTTTTTCAGTTGTTGATGCTTTGTTGGGAAATATCATGTATTGATGTTATTCTGAAATATCAATGGATGTTTGGATGGAAGGTCAGATATTAGATGGATAGATGGGATGGATGAGATGGATGAGCTGGTTGGACTGATTTCTTACAACAACAAATTCTTTTATGCCCCCATTAAATAGAAATGTATTATTTATGCATTCTTTTTGCGATTTTTTTATTCCTAAATTCCTAAATATGCAAATATGTGGATTTTAGCTCTCTTGAGGTTTCACTGAAAAATTCGTCAGTTTTTCCCATTTTCCCCACATTTCCAGTTATCAATGATATCATCGACAATATTGATATTGTTTCTATATCCCTGCCAGCGAAACTTGTAGCGATACCGAAACTTTGAACACGGGTGTTTTGCACCTTCTTGGCACTTTCTTCTTCTTATAAAGTTACCGCTAGCTTTAAATTTGATGACCATCCAAGTACCAAAGTGTAAGTTGACTGTTGATCTCATCAAATTTAGCATCAAACCATGGATCTGGTCCACACCATCAATTCAGACAACCAGAACAGTTGGACTGGTCAGATCTTTGATTGGCCAGCTTGTGTGACCTTCTGGTTGCGTCAAAGACCTAGTTCTAGAAACATCATAAATTGAAAAGCCCATGTTGCAGTGCAGCTCAAGATCTAAATTGTCCAAATTTAACAAATCTAAAGTAGAAAATGATTTCAGGACCTATATTTGAATGTCACAAATTTAAAATTATTAAAGAATGTATATATAGAACTCCTTTGTATATCACTCTTGATTTCAAATACTACTTTCAAGAGCTATAGGATCCCGATGCACCAGTTAGTACAATTGAGGCTCATGGTTTGGTGACCAGGCAGTTGATCTGATGGGCCCCACTTTGGACAGATTGACCTCAAAACCTCAAAGATTAGAACATCCTAACCCACCCATGAGAAAGCCACAAATAGACTGTTAAGAAAAAGATACAACAATTGCTGGAGAAAAAGATTAAATAATGATTAGCATCATTCAATCCAGAAGACTTTTGGACCATCTCTATCCATGGTGGCCATTGGCGAGATCCGGAAGCTGCGTCTTCATCAGCAGGTGTGGAGTGGACACATATTCAACAGAGCCGCCTTCTCTAGGGAGGCAGTAATGACTTAGAGACTCTTCTGGTGAGTGGGTCTAAAGGTGGTTTGGGGGCAGTGATAGAGGTATCTCCAATCCAGGTGTCAAGATAAAATTGCTATGGTAATCAAGGTACTAGGGAAGGTGTTTTATCCACAAGGGACAAGAAAGGAGAAGCTGGAGGGGATCATATTCCAATGGCTCAAGGTATGAAGTAGGGCAGGGAGGCTTTGGGGAAAATTGGAAAATTATTGGAGGTGACCTTCGGGGATTGCGAGGATGATTAACATTGCTCTGTTTCAGACTATCAGAGAAAGGGGTGCGCAGAGGGGGCAAGAAGCTGCTTTGGTTGGTATGTTATGGCCCGTTTGGCATCTCTTATCTAATCCAATAAGAGCTTTTCAAATAAGAGCTTCTCTAATAAGATTTTTTGTTATAGCTCTTGTTTTACAATAAGCTTGTTTGGTAAAACACTTTTCAGAACTGAAAAAAGTTCTTATGTGGATTAAGCATGTTTGATCAAACTTTTCAAATAAGGGCTTTTTTCAGGTGTAGTTGATGTCATTTTAAAAAATTAGAATTCCATCAATGTGGACGGTTTTAAAGGAACTTCACAGCAGCCTACATGCAGTGGACATGCTTAGCCCACTTGATGATTGAAGGGGCCTAATTTTTTTGTATGGTAATCTTCACCGTAGGGTTACAACTTACGCACTGCTTAGACGTTCCTTGCATTTGGGTCATGGTCTGTCCACTGTGTGGCCCAACAGACCAATGGTAGGGACCACTAGGGACCAACGTGGGTCAAAATCAAATCACATTTCAACCTGAAATCAAGTTCTTCTCATGCAGTTGTGATCAACCAATACAGCTTTCAACAGTCAAAACCTGATGTGATAAGAGTACCATGTTTGTTCAGTTACTGGCAGTGTCAAGAAAGCTACTGAATGTGGTAGGAAGTGATTGTTATGAATTTACAACAAAAAAAAAAAAGTGATAGATTATGGAATGCCAGATGTAGATAAATCTTAACAATGATGCTGCTAAACTCACCAACCCCATGAGTAACAGGGGCCGATGACTTCAAAAACAAAATTTGTAAAAAAGCTACAAAAGAAGCATATACAAGGAACAAAACAAATATCAGTTCAAACTCCTTGGGAACACAAATCACTCTTTCAGGTTGGTCACCATTTAGCAGTTAGAAATTAGCAAAAGTAAAAAACAGATGACCTCAACCCACTGGTCCATAGGGCATTTCTGAATTTTACTAGCTAGGAGCCTAGGATCGACACCAAATGACTCCAATCAAGGAACATAGACCTCCATAAGAACTTTTGATCGAAATGGTGGATTGTTTGGATATGCAGCCCCATATGGACATTTGGTTAAATATATTGTGCAGTCACTTTGTTCTGAACTGACCAAGTGTTTGGGACCGTGCCCAAAATGAACTATAAACACACCCCACTGCAATTCAAAGCAGAGAAGCATGGATTTGTTGCGTTAGCAAAGACAATTATAGTTTTTCATGCAACTCAAAGTAGGATGGGATAGGTGTGCACGATCTATGGGCCTATTTGGTAGATGCCTCAGATCTCATTTTTATTAATCATAATCACGTATTAGAAATCATTTTTATTTTTGGTAATGCTAAAAATAATCTTGAAAACCAAAAATCATGATCTCTAATACATATTTATGATTATAGGCTGAGGTTCTCTGCTTCTAACTTAAAGTGAAATCCTCTCCTGAACTTTTGCATTGGGGCAATGGTTGGTTTAAGGATGTTATAGGAACTAGAGAGGTATCCTTATAGTCTGAAATTCTTCACTTTGGTCCAAAGAGGACAGTTGGCTGGGGATTTTTCCCTTAATGTTCTCTTCTAAGATAGAAATTTCAGATGTTGCCAGGATATTTGCAGCAATCCTAAAAGGGGGTCTTTTTTAAAGCAAGATCTTATGTTTTAGAATGGGTAGTGACTACTTCTTAAGTAGAGGCTTGTAGGTGTGGGTTCGTGCCTGCCTCATGTTTTGTGAGTTTGTATTTTTAATTCTTCGTATTCTTTCAGCTTTGCCGTTTTCATCAATAAATTGTCATCCTTCAAAAAAAAAAAAAAAAAAAAAAATCCCCACATCTCAACCATCATTATCCATTCACCAAGCTTACAAATTAAAAAGAAAACATGTCGACAAGCAGAATGATATGCATTTTAAGTCCCTAATGAGGGGTTTTCAATTTTGAAACCCTAATTGGGGATTTTTAGTTTTCAATCTCTAATCCACATCGTACCAGACTAATTAGGGACTGAAAATTGCAATTCCCTAATCAGGGATTCGACATTGCAGAACCCTAATTAGGGATTGAAAATTGAAAATTCCCAATTAGATTCACCATTACAAAACCCCAATTAGGTTTCCACATTTGACACTGAAAATCCCTAATTAGGCTGATTGAAAAGGAAAAAAAAAAAAGTTCCACATTACATTCACCATTACACAACCCTAAACAGGGTTTCGACAGTCAACGTTGGAGAGAGACCTGCAGCGATTCACGAGGCTGGCCATTTTCGCAGCTCGCTAGCAGCGCTGTGGAACCGGCACTGTCGTGGTTTTGAAGAGAGGGTGGTGCTGGCCGATTTCGCCGCTGGATAGGGGCCCTGTAGTGGTTTTGGAGAGAGAACAGAGGGGTAGAGAGGCGTGGGTTCCTTTGGCGGGACAGAGAGAGAGAGGCACGTGCACATTCAAATCCCAATAAGTGGAATAACGACGGACGTCCGTGAATATACGTACCTTTATAATATTCATGAAAAGAAACTCTTACAAAACAAAAGCATGGAAACAAAAATGCGTAAACGTAGCGCAACTGCTGTAACCGTATTAGAGTCGCAGCTCAAGATCTACAACTCCACGACTCAAGACCGTAAATAACAAGCATCCACGATTACAGTCCCATATCATTCCAATCTCGTCTCCAGCACTCAATTCTCTCCTTCTAACAAATTCCTTCATCCAATTCGATTTAATGATATACATTCCATTCCCCCACGTGCAGAACACCATGTCATGAATAGAGTACCAAGTGTTCACATCCCTAATGACAATGGGAAGTTGATGGTCACGGTCGAACACTTTGACCATATTCTCATCCCAAAATGGAAAGATGTGATCTCGAACTTGTGCTCGAGGCAAATTTAATCTGCTAAGGTGGTTAACATCACTGGCAGTTAGAGTTTTCCTAATGGGCCAATCTTGATGGATGACATTCAATTGCATACCCAGTTGCAATGGAAATAGTTGTAATCCAGAAAATTCTGAAAAAAAAGTTACAAAGTCATATTAATAGAGTGAAAATGTAAGAATTGATAAAGCTGTGATCTATTAATTATAAATGTGTGACCCATATGATGAGTAGAACAGCTAAATTTCATGACAGCTGATCTTCCTGCGACATTATTCAATTACACTAATCAAAGAAATATACAAAGGGAGAAAGATGTTACCAGCCATCATGAACTCTTGATCTGGCAGGTTCTTGCAGTTATCCTGGACTCCTTTTCTAGGAGGAACTTATTTATACTTGAGGGTCTAATGGTTGGGGCCTACTTAGAGAAATTCAAAAGTTGTGGTGGTTAGGGCCTACTTAGAGAAATTCAAAAGTTAGGATAGTTGGGGCCCATTTAGAGAAATTCCTTTCATTTTTAAAGAGAGAAAAGTATTACCACACCACCACTTTTAAGCATCCGGCCAAATTTGTGTGAACCATCGTAATGCATTTGTTTAGCATGCCGTCTATTCCTTTTCTAATATCATGTTAAGTCATGGACTAAAAAATGAGGAAGATCCAATGCTCTGTTGAACCACACTAGAAATGACTCTTGCATTTAATGCAACCAACCCTACTATTTGGTGTGGTCCACTAGAATGACAGATCTACCTCATTTTTGGGCTGATCCCTTAATATGATCTTAGAAAAGGAATGAAGGGTGTGGATAAACAAATACATCATAGTGGGCTACCGCACAGATTTGATCGAACCCTTAATTGTCCTACCCGAGTTGGACAAAATTCCACTCCTTTGCAAAGATAAAAGGTTGCTCCCTACTAAATATAAAACGAAATTCCACTCCTTTGCAAAGATAAAAGGTTGCTCCCTGATAAATATAAAATGAAATTCCACTCCTTTGCAAAGATAAAAGGTTGCTCCTGGATAAATATAAAACGAAATTCCACTCCTTTGTAAAGATTAAAGGTTGCTCCCTGATAAATATAAAACGACAGAACTAAAAGACCGCTTCTATACGAAAGACAAAAGGATAAAGCGGAGAAATTTTAAATATGAAACCACAAAGCTAAAAGATCGCTTCTACAAGAAATACAAAAGGACAAAGTGGAGAAATTTTTTGCTACACCAACGTGTTAGCTATGCATCCAGAGAAATACAAAAGGACAAAGCAGAGAAATGTTTTGCTACATTTAGCTACGCCGGGTGTAGCAATGACGCCACCATAATGTATGTGTTGTATCCAAGCCATTCATCCATTGGTGAGACCATTTTACCACACCTCCACTTAGAGAAATTCAAAAGTTAGGATAGTTGAGGCCCATTTAGAGAAATTCCTTTCATGTTTAAAGAGAGAAAAGTATCAGCTCACCTTCACTTTTAAGCTTCTGACAATATGTGAACCATCGTAATGCATCTATTTAGCCATGCCATATATAGCTTTTCTAAGATCATGTTAAGTCATGGACTCAAAATTGAGGAAGATCCAATGCCCTATTGGACCACACTACAGATGACTCTTGCATTTAATGCAACCAACCTTACTATTTGGTGTGGTCCATTAGAACGACGGATCTACCTCATTTTTGGCCCCATCCCTTAATATGATCTTAGAAAAGGAATGAAGGGTGTGGATAAACAAATACATCACAATGGGCTCCCACACATTTGATCGAACCCTTAATGGTCGTACCCGGGTTGGACAAAATTCTACTCATTTGCAAAGATAAAAGGTTGCTTCCTGAGAAATACAAAATGACAAAGCTAAAAGGTTGCTTTTATAAAAAAATACAAAAGGACAAAGCAGAGAAATTTTTTGTTACACCAACGTGTTAGCTACGCCTCTATGAGAAATACAAAAGGACAAAGTGGAGAAACTTTTTGCTACACCAGCGCGTTAGCTACGCCGGGTGTAGCAATGACCCCACCAAGATGTATGTGTTGTATCCAAGCCATTCATCCATTGGTGAGACCATTTTACCACACCTCCACTTAGAGAAATTCAAAAGTTGGAATAGTTGGGGCCCATTTAGAGAAATTACTTTCAAGTTTAAAGAAATAATAATATTATCACACCTTCACTTTTAAGCGTCCAACTAGATTTGTGTGAACCATCGTAATGCATCTGTTTAGCCATGCCACCTATACATTTTCTAAGATCATGTTAAGTCATAGACTCAAAAATGAGGAAGATCCAATGCTCTATTGGACCACACTCTTGCATTTAATGCAACCAACCTTACTATTTGGTGTGGTCCACTAGAACGTCATATCTGCCTCATTTTTGCGCCCATCCCTTAATATGATCTTAGAAAAGGAATGAAGGATGTGGACAAATAAATACATCACAGTGGGCTCCCACACAGATTTGATCGAACCCTTAATGGTCCTACCCGAGTTGGACAGAATTCCACTCCTTTGCAAAGACAAAAGGTCGCAAAAGGACACAGCTAAAAGGTTGCTTCTATGAGAAATACAAAAGGACAAAGCGGAGAAATTTTTTGCTACACCGGCGCTAGCCACACCGGGTGTAGCAATGACCCCACCATAATGTATGTGTTGCATCCAAGCCATTCATCCATTGGTAATGGTGAGATCATTTAAAGGCATGATACAAAAAATGAGACAGATTCCAAGCCATGTAGCCACAAAAGATGGCTTGCTGGAGAAAAAACGCAGAGCAAATGGGGAATGATTGCTGGCAGACAAAGCAGATAAAATTTTTACTACACCCATGCGTTAGCTATGCTAGTTATGTTGGGTGTAGCAGTGACCCAACCATGATGTATGTGTTGTATCCATGCCGTTTATCCATTTGGTGGGATCATTTTAGGGCATGATACAAAAAAACAAGGCAGATCCGAAGCTCAAATAGCCCTAAGAAGTTTTTAATGGTCGGCCTTCAATTGCCATTATTTTCTGTGTTGGGTCCACTTGAGCTTTGGATCTGCCTCATTTTTTGTTTCGTGCCCTAAAATGATATTAACAAATGGATGAACGGTGTGGATTCAACACATAAATCATGGTGGGGTCATAGCTACACCAATCGTAGCTACCGCATGGGCTCACTATGAGAATACTGAAAAAAAAGGGGGGGACTAATTGCTGGTAGGACACGGATTAGCCAGTGACTATTACATTATCAAAATTCCCTTCTGAAAGTGACAGTGGGACCCACCATGATGTATGTGTTATATCCTCCATTTATCCATTTGAAGAGATCATTTTAGGGAACTAGCTAAAGAACGAGACAGAATCAAAGCTCAAGCCGACCCCACCGTAAAACAATGGAGACAATGGAGACAATGGCACCCATGGTTGAAACCTTCCTAGAGCCCACCATGATGTTTATTTAGATCCAACCTATTTATAAGTTCCAACAGGCATGGGCTAAGATAAAACAAAACCATTAGCTTGATCGAAAACTTGTATAGCCCTTAGAAATTTTAACTGGTAGGCATTCAATCACCACTATTTTCTGTGGTGGGGTCCACTTGAGCTCTTGATCTGCCTCTTTTTTTGGCTTGTGCCCTAAAATGATCTCTTCAAATGGATGGACCGTGCATACAACACATACATCATTGTGGGTCCCATAGAACTTGGTGAAGTAACTTGGATTGGGTGGGGTGGGATTGGGTACTACACCTAGCTAAGCAGATGGGTCTGACCCTGTTCGTACAATAAGCTAACCAGAGCTCCGTTGAGTCGGGCGCGGATTTCCTGCGAAAGCCTTGCGCAGGAAGTTCCTGCGCTGGGAACCAAGGTGGGGCCCACAGTGATGATTTTTGATGAATCCACCCCGTCCATCCGTTTTGGGAGCTCATTTTAGGACACTAAAACGAAAATGAACCGGATCCAATACTCAAGTGGGCCTAAAACGTGAGGATTAAACGTCCACAGTTGAAATATTTGTGGGGCCACAGGAGTTTCGAATCAGGATAATATTTGTGTTTCCAGTTCATCCCAGTAGTAGTGACGTTCTGAACTGTATGGATGTCATATAAACATCACTGTGGACCCCAGGGAGGTTTCAACGGTAGTAATTTACCTACCCACCTTTTCCTTTAGTGAGGCCCACTTGCGTTTTGGATCCGGTTCATTTTCGTTTTAGTGTCCTAAAATGAGCTCCCAAAACGGATGGACGGGGTGGATTCATCAAAAATCATCACTGTGGGCCCCACCTTGGTTCCCAGCGCAGGAACTTCCTGCGCAAGGCTTTCGCAGGAAATCCGCGCCCCGTTGAGTCCCACCTTCATTTATCTATTTATACACGCTGTACATCCATTTTTTATATCATTTTAAGGTATGAGCCAAAAAATGATGCAGATTCTGTTGAAAAAATGTTGTTTTGAAAAATATTTTTAAAAGAAAAAAAGACGTTTGGTTTTTTGTCCCATATCGGATGGGAGAAAAGTTTTTTACCTCTTTATAAGTAGGGTGTTGTGCACCTTACTTATTTATGGTGGAAGAGAGGGAGAATGGTGGCTTGCGTGTTCCAGTGCGAAGCATTGGAACACCGCGCACGCGCACGCGCACGGGCACGGGCTCGGTCTCGGTCTTGGGCACGGGCACGGGCTCGGGCTAGGTGCGAGGGCGTGGGCACGTGAGGCAGTGTGGCTGTAGAGGCGCTAGTGGCGCACTTGGCACTTCGCACGTGCGCATCGTGTCGCAGATGGAACAGTAGTAGGTCAGGTGGCTGGGTTCAGAACAGAGGAGGTGCTGTGGGTGGGAGGTCTAACAGAGAGACCTCTCTGCTTTTTATAAAGAGCTGCAGGGCCAATTATAGGGACTTGTGTAACTGCTCATGCAGTAACGGTCCAGACCATGCAGTAACAGCTGCATGTGGCTAGCCCAACAGTCAGAAACGGCTAGCCATTGAGTCTAAACGGTCAGCATGCAGGTGCATAACTCCCACATGCACAACAGTCAGAAACTGCCATAAACGGCTAGTTTCTCACAACAGCCAGAAAACGGCTAGTGCCATTATGGCTCTGGACCAAAACTGCCAGCCACCCTTGCCTATATAAACCGGACAGGTCTGGTTCATTCCAACACAACAACAGCAAACGCAACTATCACTACTGAACCAGCACCCATCTGAAACTATTAGCCTCTCGGTTTGGTTAATTCAAACCAAGCCACTTAGACCAGCGTAGTGGTCTACTGTTACAAGAAGAAGACCTCCATTCTTGTTCTCTCTTTCTTTTCTTCATCTGCCAGAGTGTGTTACTGAGTTCCATAGTGGTTTCTTCGTTTTTTGCTGAACGCAGAACCACACAAGGCTCGTCGTATCCTGGAAGCAATCCGCCTGCAACCTATCAGCAGACTCAAAATAATTTGAGTAGGGGCGAATTACGCTTTAAGGACAGCGTGATTTTCACGTGCTTCAGCCTGTCCTTATTCTCGAATTTTCCAATTTATTTATTTTTTAAAGATCAGAAATTTCTCAACAATCTTAAAGCGTAATTTTTCTGATATGGAAACCGAAGGGGTATCATCAATCAAACTGATGAACCAGGATCTGATTCGTCTGGACCGGTTCGATGGAACCTGTAAGAACCCACATTCTTGTTAGCAAGCATACACACTTGTACGCCTTGAACCTTAGATTCATAACACTTGTAAGACACTTCAGGAAAATATCTTCATTAGTTAGTCTAGTAGGAGGATCGAATTTCGAGGACGAAATTCTGTGTAAGGATGGTAGAATGTAATACCCCGAAAATTTGGACGCACGAGTAAGTACACGAGGGCATGTTCACATGTGAAAAAGTTAAATTCTAGGCTGTGTTGTTCACACGCATACACACACGTATATACTTTTATACGATTTCTAACACTTTTTAAAGCATTTGAAAACTCAGTATCTCTAGCTAAGTCAATAAACTGACCCTTAGAATAACCTATCGTGGCTAGGCCAGAAGATTTAACCATCCACCTCAATTTCGAATTACGCGATCAATATAAACCGCTGTACATCATCCTGTATACATGTCTGTCCATAAACATGACCCGTACATTGTGTCCATCACAAGACATGCTTAGACCAGTGATTACTTGGCCCTATGAACCTGCTCGGGTGCGTTTGTAACACCCTAGGAGTTTTAGAATAATAGATTAGTTAATTTGTAAATTAAATAACTTTAATATTGGTAAATTCATATTAAACAATCCATAAGGATTATAGTATGATCCTTTCGTTAGAGTGCTCAACATGAACACTAAAATAGTGTAGAAGTGGCAGGTTCCACATAATCTACAATAAATCAGAAAAATATGCTATTAATTGAACTCAAGTTATAAGACATTTGCATGGATCATGATTTCTGGTGATCATTACCGTACAAAACTCTATACAATAGTTCTAGGACACGATCCAACCATACATGTCAAATTTCAACCCTCCGATCATCCTACAAGTACCCTAATAAGAAATCGAGCCATAAGTGGGCCATCTGAACTCGGATCTGCCTCATTTTTAGTGTCATACCCTAAAATAACGTGGCCTACCTGATGAATGGAGTGGATTGTGCATATACATCAAGGTGGGACCCACGTGTGTAGTGCAACGGCCGGACTCGCGGTCAACCCGCGTTGACCGCGTTTCACGCGCACGCGGACGAAGCTTCTTCTCTAAAACGCTGTAACAGCGGCAGCATCGCCGCTGCCGCCATTAACAACCTACATCGTCCATATCGGTGGCCCCATCAGTCGATCTAATCCGTTCATCAGGTGTGCGCCTCACCCAGACATTAGAGGTAGGTGGTCTCAACGTCTTCGGTCGACTATATGGATCACTTCAATCCACCATTCTAACGCTAGATGATCTAGATCCACCTCCCTGGTGTGCATGGACCTCTCAAATCTTGTGTATAGCGTCGTGTGGACCCCACCTAGGTCTCCAACGTTTCAAGTTGGCTTGGGTTGCAAGTCGCGGAGTCCGAATCCAAGTCAGATTCGAAACCAACTAGCGTGCGTGCGGGCGTGTTTGCTGGCTATAAAGGGCCGGCCCTTCTACTGCATCCTTTCAGAAGAAACAGTAAGAGAGTCAGGGAGGGAGAGCTGTTGGAGAAAGAAAGAGAGAAGTTGGAGAGAGAGAAGGAGAGAGAGTGGGTCGTTGGAGAGAGAGAGAGAGCGAGAGAAGTAACAGCATGTGCTGCTGTTGCTGTTGATGCTCGGACTCCTGCTGCTGTTGCGGCGGTTGTTGTTGTTGCGGCTCTTGCTAGGGCAGCAAGAAAGAGAAAGAAAAGAAGAAAGAGAAATAGAGGAAGAAGGAAAAAGAAGAAGAAGAGAAGAGACGAGAGAGAGAGAGAGAGAGAGAGAGAGAGAGAGAGAGAGAGAGAATGCGGGGCTGCTGTAGTTGTGGGGACAGCGTACCAGTCACATTAGAGAGAAGGAAGGAAGAAAGAAAGAAAAGGAAGAAGAAGGTATGGGAAAAAAAAAAAGAAACAAAGAAGAAAGCTTGTGGTTGAGCTAACCTAGCGAGTTGACTCGCTGAGTCGACTCAGATTCGAACCAGGGTTGTTTTTGAAAGCATAAGACACGTAACTGCGGTGAGTGATTCATCTCATGGTTTTTCTGGTTAATTTTTCTTGCTTCTCTTGTTATTATGCTCTAAGTCTTAGTTCTTTCTTTTATTGCTTAACAATTGGGTTTTGGGTAAGGAATCCGTCTCCAATCCGCTTCCTTAATCAAGTCTTAATATGGTCTTTATTCTTCTCTCTCAATTGTAGGAGAGTTTTAGGTATGGGACCCACTTTAACCTCTATTCTGTCATTCGTGATGTTTTCCCAAATTATCCTATCTACTTGTACATATCTAGATGTTAGACGAACTTGTCATAGGTTACCTTACACATTCTAATAATTTTTCCAAATTATTCTAGGCTTCCTTAATCTACTACCAACCAAATGTTTAGACAAAGAACTACTTAAACAAAGATGACACATGCATGGTGTGATTGGAATTGAATTGAGATGCATTGTATGCTTGAAACTATGTTTTCATGATTCATGACATTCATATACATTCTTATACACAACGACAGAACAGGAGCATGGTTGATTTGACTCCTGGCGTGCATGGTTGATTTGCCGCCTCGCTGTACCGGTTAGGTGAGCATGGTTGATTTGCGACAGGTTCCTAATGTTCAGTGGCAGCGAGTTCTGGTCGTTTCACTTATTGAGCATGGTTGATTTGCTCGGTTGGATCAATGGTGCATGGTTGATTTGCCCACTGGCGTGCATGGTTGATTTGCCGCCTCGTTGTACCGGTTAGGTGAGCATGGTTGATTTGCGACAGGTTCCTAATGTTCAGTGGCAACGAGCTCCTAGACGTTTATTGCTCTCGCACCTATCATAACATACATGACATCATGATCATTATGTGACATTTATAATAATTCATAAAGTGTATCAATCATAACGTTATCCTTGTATATTTCATACAATTCTATCCGTTGATGATTCATCTCCTATCTCTTATTAACTGGAATATTACCTGTGATGGAAATGACCTCACTGGGCTTTTAGCTCACCAAAATCACCACAGTTCTTGCAGCTTCACAGGAAGAAAAAGTCATAGACGGAGCAAAATACTCAGAGGGTCACATATCACACGAGCGTCGAATGTAATCGATTTGTTTTAGTTTTGTAAAATTCAATGTAACAAGACATTAGTGGAACAGAAACTTTATATTTGGGATTTATTTTAGTTATGCGATGTGTGGAATGGAATTTCAAGGAATCTATGCTCGAATTTTCAATTCACACCCTGGAACTCGGGCTTCGGGTTGTTGTACTCGGGTTCCGAATTTCAGGGCGTGACAGAACCAATTTCTCCAGATGGCAGGACAAGATAAAGTTCCTGCTTACGGCGTTGAAGATATTCTATATCTTAGACCCGAACTTGAAGCCGCTTCCTCCAGCTACTGATACAGACACGACTGAGCAGATCAACGCACGCATCAAGAGAGAAGAAGATAATCTGCTGTGTCGAGGACACATTCTGAACACGCTATCTGATCGTTTGTATGATCAATACACCAGAACTGAATCTGCCAAAGAAATTTGGACCGCTCTCGAGTTCAAATTCAAGACCGAAGAAGAAGGTACGAACAAATATCTGATAGCTAGCTATTTCGACTACACCATGGTAGATAACAAATCGCTGTTAGCCCAAATCGAAGAACTACAGCTAATTGTTGGCAAAATTAGTGCCCTAAAAATTGATATCCCTGAAGCTTTCCAAGTCGGGGTTATTATCGTAAAATTGCCCCCGAGTTGGACAGAATACAGGAAGAAACTGCTACATAAAACCGAAGATTATTCACTGGAACAAATCCAGAAACATATCCGAATAGAGGAAGAATCCCGAAATCGTGAGAAGAAAAATGAAAATGGGAATTCCTCATCCAAGGTGCAAGCAGTAGAAAGTACCCAAAACAAGAATCCCGAGAAGAACGGTTCCCTGAAACCCAATAAAGGGAAATTCAAGAAATCACAGAAGAAGAACGGAAAGTTCAAAGGCCCTTGCCATGTCTGTGGGAAAACCGGGCATTATGCTCGAGTATGCCATCTTCGAAAATCGAAAAATGAGGCAAGTGCAGTTGAAGAAGACATAGTTGCCATGATCACTGAGGTAAACATGATCCAAGGCAAAGTACCCGGTTGGTGGTATGATACAGCAGCCACAGTCCATGTAAGCTATGACAGATCAGCCTTTAAAACTTATGAGGACGTGACCGATGGTCAAGAGGTCCAAATGGGTAATGAAGTCCGATCGAAGGTCGTAGGTAAAGGAACCGTGGAACTAGTCTTTACCTCTGGAAAGAAATTGATCCTAACTAATGTACTGCATGTCCCTGACATGAGACGAAACTTAGTTTCTGGGGATCTTCTGGGAAAACCTGGCATACGGGTAGTGTTTGAGTCGGGAAAACTGATTCTATCCAAAAACGGAAATTTCGTTGGTAAGGGATATGCTTGTAATGGGATGATAAAATTTTCCTTGAATGAAAGTAACTCTTCTGCGTATATGATTGAATCTGTAGCATTGTGGCATGGTAGATTAGCACACATAGGTTATAGTACCTTAAAATTCATGTCTAAGAATGGCTTAATCTCATACACAGATAGTCAAAATGAAAAATGTGAAGTATGCATAAGTTCCAAATTTACAAAGAAACCTTTTCCTAGTGTTGAGAGATCATCTCAAATATTCGACCTAATACACACTGATATCTGTGAGTTAAATGGCATTCTTACACGTGGAGGAAGAAGATACTTTATAACCTTTATTGATGATTGCTCCAGATATGTACAAGTATATCTTCTAAAGAACAAAGATGAAGCACTCAGCATGTTCAAGATATATAAAGCAGAAGTGGAAAATCAACTAAATAAGAAAATAAAAGTTCTTCGTAGCGACAGAGGAGAAGAGTATTTTTCAAATGAATTCTCTAACTTCTGTGAAGAACATGTCATAATACACCAATGCACTGCGCCGTACACACCACAACAAAATGGTATAGCTGAACGGAAAAATAGAACCTTAGTAGAAATGGTCAACTCAATGCTAATACAAGCAAAGTTGCCACTAGAACTTTGGGGAGAAGCACTTCTCGCAGCGTGCCACATCCTAAATAGGGTTCCTTCTAAGAAGTTTAACACTTCACCATATGAGGTATGGAAAGGTAGAAAACCTAATCTAGGATATCTTAAAGTGTGGGGGTGCCTCGCATATTGTAGAATGCCTGATCCCAAAAGAACTAAATTAGGATCCAGAGCTATTAAGTGCGCCTTTGTAGGGTATGCACAAAATAGCAAAGCATATAGACTCCTAGACTTAGAGTCTAATACCATCATAGAGTCTAGAGACGTTGAGTTCTTTGAAAACTCACTATCCTTAGAGTCAAAGGATAATGAAATCCAAACTCCAACAGAGAAACTTATGGTAGAAGCTCAACATGAAGTTGAAGCTCCAATAGAACCACGTAGGAGTCAAAGGGTAAGAGTAGAAAAGAGTCTTGATCCTGAACAGATAGACTCTCAATGTATCTCTTTTGATCTCATAGAAGGAGATAGAGAGAATGTCATTAGAAAGATACCTATAGTTATGACTATAGAAGATGATCCAACAACCTATAGAGAAGCTGTAACTTCTAGATATTCAGCTTTTTGGAAAGAAGCTATCAATGATGAGATGGATTCGATTATGTCAAACCAAACCTGGGAACTGGTGGATCTACCTCTAGCTTCTAAACCCATAGGGTGTAAGTGGGTATTTAGAAAGAAATATCACACTGATGGGACTATTCAAACCTTTAAAGCTAGACTAGTAGCCAAAGGATTTAAACAAAAAGAAGGAATAGATTATTTTGACACATACTCACCTGTGGCAAGAATAACATCTATTAGAATTATGTTTGCTTTAGCATCCATACATCAACTGTATATACATCAGATGGATGTAAAGACTGCTTTCCTGAATGGAGACCTCGACGAGGAGGTATACATGGAACAACCTGAAGGGTTCGTTCTACCAGGAAATGAGAAGAAAGTCTGTAAACTAATTAAATCATTGTATGGACTAAAACAAGCACCTAAACAGTGGCATGAGAAGTTTGATTCTAAAATACTTTCTCATGGTTTCATGCATAATGTAGCAGACAAATGCATATATTCCAAAACAAGTAGTAACTATATAATTGTTATTTGTTTATACATTGATGACTTGTTAATAATAAGTAACAAGATGAAAGGTGTAACTGAAACAAAGAAGTTTCTGTCTTCCATATTTAAAATGAAGGATCTTGGACAAGTTGATACCATTCTAGGTATTAAAGTTAAAACTCATAGTGGGGGTTATGCGCTATGCCAATCTCATTATATTGAGAAAATAATAAACAAGTTTAAACACCTGAATATTAAAGAAGCGAAAACCCCATTTGATCCAAGTATCAAGTTAAATGAAAATACTGGAAGAACAGTTGCACAATTAGAGTATGCGAGTGTTATAGGAAATCTAATGTATGCAATGCAATGCACTAGACCAGACATCGCATATGCTGTGAGTAAACTAAGTAGGTTTACTAGTAATCCCAGTGTAGAACACTGGAAGGCAATAGGAAGAGTACTTGGTTATTTAAAAGCAACCAAAGACTTAGGGTTATTTTACTCAGAATTTCCAGCTGTACTGGAAGGATATACCGATGCAAGTTGGATATCGAGTGCAGGTGACAACAAATCCACTACTGGATGGGTTTTCACCTTAGGAGGTGCAGCTGTATCTTGGGGATCCAAGAAACAAACCTGCATAACTCACTCAACTATGGAGTCTGAGTTCATAGCCCTTGCTGCAACAGGTAAAGAGGCTGAGTGGCTTAGGGATCTTCTTTTAGAAATTCCATTCTATGCGAAGCCGATACCGGCTGTTTCGCTACATTGCGATAGTGAAGCCACATTAGCTAGAGCCTACAGCGGCACGTATAATGGGAAATCCAGACATATAAGTCTGAGACATGACTATGTAAGACAACTGATTCAAGATGGAATCATTGTAATATCTTATGTAAAGTCAAGTAATAACTTAGCTGATCCTTTCACTAAACCTCTAACGAGAGAGGTAGTAAGGACAACATCCAGAGGGATGGGGTTGAAACTCTTTTCAAAAGATTTCATCAGTGATGGAAACCTAAGTCACTAATACGTGAAAAGTTTCAGTACTAAATTATAGATATATACCTCATCCAGGATTATAGTGTTGGCCGTTACAGAAAGAGGGTTGAGTCTCAGAAACTCTTAATGTAGTCCAGTCTTAAGGACAAGTGTCTGAAAGTAACGGAGACACTGGAATGACTTCACCTATATGAACGTAGAGGTGGTGCCGCCTCTCATGAGAATGAGAGTTTTCTCGGGATCGTTCATGAAACAGGATAAGCACAAGGCCATTAAATGTGCTAAGCAAGAATTGTGGGAACTCAAATAACACTTAGAAAGTATGTGTGTGGTATTTTCGGTCCTGTTATCTAAAAATAACTGGTTCAAAGCTGCGGCTACCAGAAATTTCGATGGGTCTTTGAAATATTTACACTAAGGAACGATTCAAATCGAAAGATATCTTTCTTTATGCATATAATCTTTTTTACTCTGGCAGACATCCATTTTTCTGTTTTAAAAATTGTTTTTAAAAACAAGTGGGGGATTGTTGAAAAAATGTTGTTTTGAAAAATATTTTTAAAAGAAAAAAAGACGTTTGGTTTTTTGTCCCATATCGGATGGGAGAAAAGTTTTTTACCTCTTTATAAGTAGGGTGTTGTGCACCTTACTTATTTATGGTGGAAGAGAGAGAGAATGGTGGCTTGCGTGTTCCAGTGCGAAGCACTGGAACACCGCGCACGCGCACGGGCACGGGCTCGGGCTCGGGCTCGGGCACGGGCACGGGCACGGGCTCGGTCTCGGTCTCGGTCTCGGTCTTGGGCACGGGCACGGGCTCGGGCTAGGTGCGAGGGCGTGGGCACGTGAGGCAGTGTGGCTGTAGAGGCGCTAGTGGCGCACTTGGTCTTGGGCACGGGCACGGGCTCGGACCATGCAGTAACAGCTGCATGTGGCTAGCCCAACAGTCAGAAACGGCTAGCCATTAGGTCTAAACGGTCAGCATGCAGGTGCATAACTCCCACATGCACAACAGTCAGAAACTGCCATAAACGGCTAGTTTCTCACAACAGCCAGAAAACGGCTAGTGCCATTATGGCTCTGGACTAAAACTGCCAGCCACCCTTGCCTATATAAACCGGACATGTCTGGTTCATTCCAACACAACAACAGCAAACGCAACTATCACTACTGAACCAGCACCCATCTGAAACTATTAGCCTCTCGGTTTGGTTAATTCAAACCAAGCCACTTAGACCAGCGTAGTGGTCTACTATTACAAGAAGAAGACCTCCATTCTTGTTCTCTCTTTCTTTTCTTCATCTGCCAGAGTGTGTTACTGAGTTCCATAGTGGTTTCTTCGTTTTTTGCTGAACGCAGAACCACATAAGGCTCGTCGTATCCTGGAAGCAATCCGCCTGCAACCTATCAGCAGACTCAAAATAATTTGAGTAGGGGCGAATTACGCTTTAAGGACAGCGTGATTTTCACGTGCTTCAGCCTATCCTTATTCTCGGATTTTCCAATTTATTTATTTTTTAAAGATCAGAAATTTCTCAACAGATTCATCAACAAATGGACCACACCAAAAAGTGTGATCTGGTTGCATTAAATGCACAATGCATTAAATGTAAGTTGTATAAAATGCCAGTCATATCTAGTTATGTGGTCTGGTGTGTTCCACTTGAGCATTGAATTTTCCTCTTTTTAGTACCATACCTTAAAATGATCCAAGAAGATGGATGGAAAACATGAATAAATAAATACATTAAGGTGGGATAGTCACGGAAGATCTAATATGGCTTATTCTCCAGCCAGGGATGGACGCAATCCGCTTCCACCAGGCTAGGGATGGTTGGTCTTGTTAGGGCTCTGTTATGCCCACCTTGATATATGTATCTTATCTAAGCCGTCCATTCGTTTTTAAAGATCATTTTAGTGCATGATTCAAAAAATAGTCAAATTGAAGGCTCAAGTGGACCACACACAGGAAGTAGTGGTGACAATAACTCCCACTATTGAAACCTTTCTAGGGCCCATTGTAATGTTTATTTACCATCCAACCTGTTCATAAGTTTATATAGATCACGATGAAGGGAAAACATAAGTATCAGCTTGATCCAAGACTTATGTGGACCCCAAAGAGGTTTTCAGTGGTAGGCTTTCAATTCCCACTGTTTCCTGTGGTGTTGTCCACACAAGCTAACGAAAATAATAATAATAATAATAAAAAACACTGCAGCATGGCCTACTTGAATTTTGGATTCCAGTGTGAAGATGAAGCATTACACCCGATGAACATGCAAGGTGGATCTCATGCACTTGGCGCTCACGTGCGCTTCTCATTAGTAGTAGAAGCGCCCCTTTATGCCTAGGTATAACCAGTTAAATTTAGGATTTGTGGCCCCACATGTGACTAGCCTCTACATAGTGGCAGTGACATGTATATTTGAGCCCTTCATCAGCTTAGAAACACTAGATACACATCATGTAGTGAAAAAATCAAGTCCCTCAACTACTAGGTAGGTCAGACACATCGTTTCAACGTCCAAAAATGCACACACATTTTTCCTAGTAAGCTGTGCGATTATTCTTCCGATGTCCGGTGAACAGAAGAAGATGCACCGGATGCACGGCTTGGATTGCACATAAACATCAGATGTGGGCCCTAACAGCTCCAACGTATGATATAATTACCATGCGTGTGAACATGTGTGCAAAAACAATAGATTGTTTAAATTTCACAAATGCATGTGGCCTGTCCGATGGGTGGAATGTATTGATATTTGCAATAGATAATCCTCATGGTGGGGCCCATATCAGGAACAGTGCAGATGTACAGCATGTGGGCTAGCAAAACCTCATAGACGCAAGATGTTGGCATTGGTGTTGCAAAAGCAGAGAGATAGGCAGTAGTTGAACATGTTTATTTGTATAGGGACATTGTATTATCTCCTTACATGTGGGCCGTGCTTTAATGATTAAAACCGTTGATCTAATTAGCCCCAACTATTGAGGGCCATTCCTTGAAAATCTTCCATGTTGGACGGAAGATATAACCCTTTAATCAATGGCTAATAAATAGATAGTTGCATACAATATCGTAATCATCAACATTCCACGGAAACATTCCAACATCAAAATGGTTGTGATCTTCCAATCTTTTAGGTTATTTTGAGTCATGCCCAATCCATGGTGCATCCTATAATTCCTTAACATAAATGGGCTGGGCTAGGCTTTTCTGGGAGTTCTTGCTCTGGTAAGCATTGATGTTTGTGAGAAATTCATATTATCCATTTATTTTTTAACTCATTTTAAGACATGAGACAAAAAAAATTAAGGCAAATAAAAGGTTCAAGTGGCCACACAAGAGAAAACCATTTACATGACCATCGAAGTTTTGTACCAGGTTAAGTCTTTTGTGTTTTTCAGTTTATCCCAACAGTAGCAAACTTATAAATGGCTTGGATGGCATATAAAGTTAGACCCATAAAGGTTTCAAGGTAGGCATTTCCTATGAATACCCCAATCCATATCTCAAGTCGTAGACTTGATTGAAAGATAACCTCGTTTCACGCTAAGGTCCTGCTATGGACTCAGATGGGGGCCCCAAAGTGGGGGTGGCTAACATTGTGGTGTGACTAACAGTATGAGTCAGTGTACTAACAGTGGGATCTGTGTGCTAATCTTTACCACTAAGGGGAGCCATCCGGCCGATCCCTGAGCAAAATGAACAGTCCATTTAAATAAAAATGCCAACTGTCCAAATTCAACGTTAAGAATAGACTGCCCGATTAGTGGACCATATTGATGGTATTCTTAACGATGGGGCCCAGCATGTGCTTGGCTCAGATTTTTGAGATAGACATGGTGGGCACATGTAGTACGGATGTAATTTTTTCGGACAGAAATACCCCTGTGAAAAAAAATATATATTAATTTGGAAATGTCCTATTTGCGTATGGTAAATCACTGCCGTCCGCTTAACAGTGTTTGGATATACCTTTGGAGACTATTGTAAATTGAAAATAATTAATTACCCGGTGATGGACCACCACCTCTACACAGATGACTGTATATAATGCAGGGGCGTCCCAGGTTTACTTAGACGACTGATCCGATATGGAACGTGGTATATATGTATACGCGTAGGTAAGTTTCAGCTGATAAATAAATATATGATACTGGGTAAATTATACACGGTTTGTACGTGTGGTTCACTATGAGAAAAGAAGTGAAATGTTTTATGTATGTAGATATGGTTATTTATGCAAAATGCAGGGATTAATATGAGAAAAGTTATTGGGTCTGGAGGGGGCTCCGACCGGTCAGTGGTGAGACAAACGTGAATGGTTTTTTATATTTTTCCTCTGAATTGTTTTTGTGCTAACTCTGTCCAGTCGGACGTGTACGCAATTTCTTACGCAATTACGTGGATCTGCGTAAGATGTTTCTAAATTCGGTTTATTTGCTATATATATGGCATGTATTCGGACTTAGAGGGTATTCTAAGATGTCTAAGGTTTCCTAAGTGTGTTAGGAAGATGGGAAAGTGTTTTGAGAGAGAGAGAGAGAGAGCTTGGGTTTTCTCTATGTTTTCCTTGCTTGTGTGCTATCAATCTCTGTAATCTTTTGGAATCATAATGGATCGCTTTGTGCCGTGGTTTTTTACCCATTTAGAGGTTTTTCCATGTAAAATCGGATTGTCTCTTGTGGTTGAATGCTTGTGTAGTGTGATTGCATTGTGTTTATTGTTTGATTGTATATTTTGCTGTGTGTTGTTCGGCTTTTGCTTTCACAGCCGGCGTTCTTATTCCCAACAAGTGGTATCAGAGCTAAAGTTGGGGTGGAGTACAATAAGGATCTGAAACAAGAATATGAGATCAAGCATGAAATTCGAAGTGTAGAAGTTCTCCGGCAAAAATAACTTTGAACTATGGAAGGTAAATGTTGAATCCTTCCTAGTTCAGCAAGGGCTTGATGAAGCTCTTAGAAAGCGACCTGAGGCAATGAAAGAGGATAAGTGGACGAAGCTCGACAAGAAGGGTAGAACCTCGATCTTGTTGTGCCTGGCGGATGATGTCTTCTATCACGTCACAAAGGAGATGACAACTGCTGATACGATGACGAATTTAGATAAAGTCTATGACAAAAAATATTTAGAGAACCATCTGTTGATGCAGTTGTTCACCTCGAGGATGGCGGAGGGGGCGGATGTGGATGACCACTTAAGCATGTTCAATCGGTTGGTTTGCAAGTTGGTGGAGATAGACGAGCCGATGAAAGATGAATATCAAGCATACATCTTGTTGAATTTTCTTCTAAATTCATATGAGTCATTCAGGGACTCTGTGTGCACAGGGAGGAAGACTATAAACGTCGAGACCGTTATCTCAACTTTTCAGTCGAAGGAGATGAGAAAGAAAAGCGGTGACGTAGGTTCTCGTTCTTCCTCAGAGGCACTGATTATGAGGGGAAGAAGTTCGGAGCATGGTGGAGGATATTTTAAATCGGGATTTAAAGCCAAAAGCAAAGGGAAAGCTAATGTGCAGTATTGGAGTTGTGGTCAGGAAGGCCACATGAGAGGGGATTGTCAGAATTCCAAGTTGAAGTAAAAGAAGTATGAAAATTCTTTTAGAAATGGAGTTAATACTATAGATGATGGTGGCGATCTTTGTGAAGTTCTGACTGTATTGGGCAAATAAATCTCATGGTAGAGAGTGAATCCTGGATTCAAGGGCTTCATATTATGTTTGTTGTGACCGGAGTTCATTCACGACATACAGGGAGTATGGTGGTAAATCGGTGTTCGTGGGTGATGGTTATGCTCACAAGGTGATGGGTATTGGTACGGTATGCATTAGGATGTTCGATGGGATCGAACGAGTTCTGAAAAATGTGAAGCATGTCCCCAAGATGAAGATGAATGCGACCTCTCTTGGTGCACTCGAGGCGAAAGTGTGTGTGTGCATCGGCCGCGATTGTTGTCGTAAAGTGATGAAGGAGGCACTCGTGTGGATGAAGGCACAGAAGTGTGGCCATCTTTACAAGTTTATCAGGAGCACAATTCAAGGTGGAGCTGTGGGATCGGTAGCGGGATCCACGGTTGATCATATGTGGAAAGTACCTAAGGGCTACATGAGAAGAGCGGAAAATGGCGTGAAAGTGTAAGGTTAGGGTTGATGGAGGCATGAGAAGCGGTGAAGCTATGTTGAAGTTGAGATAACGAAAATAGCAATAATGTTTTAATTCGACGTTTGAAGCCTCGATGGAGATTGTTGGAAGAGCCTTTAAACTGTGCACGATTTGGGTGCTTAGACCGGTTGGACGATCGGTCTATGCGTTTAGCCCAGATGCACAGTAAGAGGCGCTGGACATTTTTCATGTACCCTAAACCGGTCGGGTAACTGGTCTGCAGGGGGCTCTGATCAGTCGGTGGTGAGGCAGACGCGAATGTTTTTTTATGCTTTTCCTCTGGACTGTTTTTGCTAGCTCCAACCGGTTGGACGTGTACGTGTTTTCTTATACACTTATGTGGATTTGCGTAAGATGTTTCTAAATTCGATTTGTTTGCTATATATATGGTATGTATCTAGACTTAGAGGGTATCCTAAGGTGTCCAAGGTTTCCTAAGTATGTTAGGAAGAGGGGAGAGTGTTTTAAGAGAGAGAGAGCTTGGATTTTCTCTATGTTTTCCTTACTTGTGGGCTGTCAATCTCTGTAATCTTTTGGAATCATAATGGATCGCTTTTTGCCGTTGTTTTTTACCCATTGAGAGGTTTTTCCACGTAAAATCGGATTGTCTCTTGTGGTTGAATGCTTATGTAGTATGATTGCATTATGTTTCTCATTTGATCGTATATTCTGTTGTGTGTTGTTCGGCTTTTGCTTCCGCTGCCGGTGTTCTTATTCCCAACAAGGTTCACATCAAGGTGGCCCACTTAATGCACAGTTCCAATCAAAAGTGGCTCCCATATGATGAATGGCTCACATGAAAGTGTGGCCAAGGATGATGGACCTTTCACATCAAGTCGGCCCAAGTGATAGATGGTGGACAAGGAAGGTGGCCCCATATGATGGACGACCCATATTGATAATGGGGCACCATATAATGAATGGTCCACATCAAGGTGGACCCACATAATGGATAGAGTGGGCCTCACATTATGGATGATCCACATCAAAATATGGCCCCTCATGATGGATATTCCACATTGAGTGGGCCCCATCTAATTATGGATGGTCCACATATAAGGTCTCATATGATGGATGACTCATATTAAAAGTGGCCTAACATGATGGATGATCCACATAGAAGGTGCACCCCATACGATAGATGGTGGACATCAAAAGTGGGCTCCAAATGATGGACAACCTATTTAGAAGGTGGGGCCCACACGATGGACACATTAAATGTGGACTCCACGTGATGGGTAGTGAGCATTGAAGGGCCCCACATAAAGGACAATTAGCATGGATGGTAGGCCTCACATAATGGATTACCTATGTAACGCCTTGAAATTTCAACTCTCATGGACAGCACGATGGGTCTAGTTTTCGGGTGTTAGCTCATGTGTGTTAACGTCACTATTCCACACACTCATATTGTATTTATATACATCCATGTCATTCAAGCATAATGACAGAAATTAAAGATCTTATTCCATAATCTTCTACTCTAAGTTCGAAATCAAATGTAAAACATGTCTAAACAAAAGTTTCACTTAATGTCTCCATAAAAGAAAACTTATTACGAATTTAAGGAAATAAATTTATTCTATTAAAGGAAGTAAATGAATCACCATCAAGCTACATAGGCTTCATCGTCCGCCATTTGCTGCCACGAGTCTTCATATTCTTCGCCCTGCAGATCGGGCTTGCCTCACGGATCGTCACCTGTAATGTCTGATGGTGTTTTAAAAACACTGTCCCAAGAGGACGTGAATTGCTCGCGATCAACTCAGTGAGGATCACCCACTAAGACTATACAATAATATCCAAACACAATGCATATATCAAACAAAACATGCAAAAAGAAAATATCTTGATTAATGTGATGCATGAAATGCATGCTCTGGCTCAGGCACCTTGACCAATGAGACGGGATTATTCCACTCTTCTCATCAGCCATTAGTTACCAGAGGTTCTAGTTAGGACGGGATCACTCCACTCTTCCCATACACCAATATCCAGTTAGTGAAACGAGCCCATATACACTTTCACTAGCAGGCGATGAATGCATGATTTAGTTCCACATTTATTTAAGTAGTTTATCATCTAGCAGTTTTAATGATGTTCACATTCCAAGGTCACTCTTTATCCCATTCATGGTCCGTCATGACGTAGAATAGACATTTCCTCTTAATAGGGGCCAACCACGAAAAGGTGTACACATCTTAGTCAAGATGAGACACATGGCACCCAAAACACTCGTATTTGTTTCAAGAGTCCATCATTTACACATTTACATGGATCCTTGGCAATTCATTAACATCACGTTCATGGTCTTGTCAAAATACATCACATGGGTTTCTTATGAATCAATTATTCTCCACACATAAAATTATACTATCCATGGGATAAGAGCTTCCATTATGACGACATCCATACATACAAACATTCTCACACATGAATCATAATATTCATCTTATATATATGAACAAACATATTGAAGCATGGTGCATACATAATCTCATATACACATGTAACCAATCATCATTCTTTCCTTGACCATCACATATAATACATAATCTATATAAACCAAAATTTCAGCGAATTCATATTAAACATATTCATCAATACACGGTTTCATAGAGGATTCACAACCATTCATGTTTTCAAGTGACATTCAACAAACCATAACAACAAGGCTTAGTTTTGACATACCATTTGATATTGTTGCAGTTAGGCTTAAAAGGAATCCTCACCTTAGAGTTAGAATGATTTGAGTTATTGATAGGGTGCACCTCTTCTAAATCCTAAACCTAATATGATTATAGCAACACATAGTTAGGAATTATTTCGGCATGATATTCATTATTATGATCATCTAAAATTAGGTCCATCATAAGGTTAAGGTGTAGGCTGGATATAGGGGATAAATACCATAGTGGATAGGGCTTACCTCTTAAGAATTTGGATCCCGGCTGAGTCGACTCGGTTTGATCAAATTCTTCTTCTCTTCCTCTCTTTCTTCTTCCTTCATTTTTCCTTTCTCTTTCTTCTCTTTTTCTCCTCCTCCTTCCCTGGAAGGAGTTCCAACAGCAATATCGCCCCTTCTCTCTCTCTCTTTCTCTCTCTGACGATCTTGGAGGCGGCATGGACGAACAGCGGGTTTTTATAACTCTCTCTCTCTCTCTAACGATCTTGGAGGCGGCATGGACAAACAGCGGGTTTTTATAACTCTCTCTAGTCGGTGGCTAGGGTTCGGATGAAGCTTCTAGGTTCTTGTTTCGTAGTTCAACAAGGAAACGGTGGGAAGATCATATCTCTCTACACATCGACTCCCTATGCACGAGGACCGTCCAAAGAGTAGGTAGGGTCCACAAAAAGGTTTTAGAAGTGGTCTCGTGTGCCTATGCAGAGTGGTGGATCGGATCTTGATCCTTCTTCTTTCGGACGATAGTTTGGAACGAGCCGTACAGGTGACAGTCGACGGAGATTTTCAAACGGACTACGTTTGGCTGGCACACGATTCGAATGGACGGAGTGGATTTGGCAGTGGGGTCCACTGAGAGGGGTAGCGTGCGATGCACGGGCGAACATCGCCATCTGCTGTTGACGCGAAACGAAGAAGACGGGGGGGGGGGGGGGGGGGGGGGGGGGGGGGGGGGGGCGTTGTGCACACGCGGTACGGAAACTGCGTGCGACTTGCGTTCTCCGCAGGTGGGGTCCACTGAGGTAGATTGGGTGAGGTAGATCGGGTAGATTCGGCCCACTAGATGTGTTGACAACATAAAATTATCTGTCGACAAGAAATTTGGGTCGAATCCGAGTTGTAGTGGGCCGTCTATTGATCATTTTCTGATTAGGGCACTTGCACAATGATTGGGGAGCTGATTTTCGACGTGTACGGTTATTTTGTGTTAGATAGGCCATACATGAAGTTTAGGGTCCAAAATGATCGTGGAAAACTAGGTTCCTTAAATGGTGGGATTTAGGTAGTGGCGTTTTTGTAAGTTTTGAAAAATGGTGAGTTTAACAAGATTCAGCAGTTCTAGACTGTTTTAGGGGCTAATCTGAGCAACTTTTATAAGTGGGCTCCCCTTAGATTCCCCACGGTTGAATAGATATGAATTTCTCAAGATTAACGATTATATTTTTAAAAGAAATCGAAATTAAATAGAAGAAAATAAAGAGAAAATATGGGGTGTTACAACCTATATCAAGGTAGGCCCCACATAGCTGATGGTCCACATCAAAGGTCAAACCCTAATGATGAATGGTCCACATCCAAGATGAGCCTTGCATGATGGACGCCCCACTTTGAAGGTTTGGCCCACAGAATGGATGGTCCACATTAAAGGTGAGCTCTATATGATGGATGATCCACATCTAATACGATGGACAATCCACATCCAATGTTCTACATAATGAACAACTTAAATGTCTCAAAACATGAAGATTGTAGCTATCCCATTCTTTTGCCATTAATTTGGGGCACCATTTATCTATGGTGATAACCACCAAAACAATAGTTTGGGTTACTCTTGTAATAGAGTTGTTGTAATTTCTAAAAATGAGATAAGCTACCCCTAAAAAATCTCTTATTTAAATATTTTACCAAATGTGCTCATTTTAAATAAGAGTTTTTTTTTCAATTTAAAAAAATAAATAAATTTACCTAACAAGCTTATTTTAAACAAAAGCTTAAAAAAAGAAAAAGAAAAAAAAAACAGAGAGAGGGAATCTCACCAGATTGGAGTAGACATGCCAAATGAGGTTAGATAAGCACATAACATATAGGAGTGCCTCGCTTGCAAGCCGAGCTGGAAGATGCCTAGGCGTTTCAACAACAGGACTCAAGCTCTAGTGCTAAGGAGACATACTAACCCCACTGGTGGGTGGGTGCATTGTGTGACTAACTGTGTGGGTTTGTCACCCAACTAACAGCGTGGGTACGTTGCACGACTAACAAAAAAATAAGAAGAAGAAGAAGAAGAAGAAGAAGAAAATAAACATAAAATATAGGCTGCCACAATCATCCAAATGAAGAGGTCCCCATCACTCGCGTCTAATCACTCATGGTGACACGGGATCAGGCCACTGGTGGCAATGACCATTTGGACATCGGTGTAAGGGACGCTATATTGGACAATCTCCTCCTTGTATGCAAAGGTGTGGAGTGGAAAGGGCAGAGGGCCCTCTGTAATGGACAACCTCCACTCATTCGTGACCTTACAAAGAGTGTAGTCCTGAAATAAACGAGTCTAAGATCCTAAAAGATCAATAGCTGGTGAGTAGTTCTCTCTCCTTGTATCTTTCATTATTTTGAATTGTTAATTTCATGTTGTGTGATTGGGTAATGTCACATAATTAAAGGTCACCTGTAACAAAGATAATTAGGCCGGTCCACTCATTGGATGGGCCAAATTAATGAAATCAATGGACCACCGACTATACGATTCAACATACTGGTGTGACCCACCTAGTGACTGGATCAGCACAAATTTTCTAAAGGATTGATCTTCATGGTGGGCCCTACCATCTTCTTGGCATGTATAATGTATGTTTTAAACAGATTACCCGTTAAGCAGTGATCAATTTCATGCACTCACGGGTCCGAGAAAACTGATCACCTGCTGCAGTGGGCTGTATGCTAGTTTGTCATCCAGTGCCATATTTCTGGTCAACATGCCACTTACACAAGGTACTCCTGTGATAATTACTTAAATTAATGTAGTTTATTGGAAACCATTTTGAAAAATGCAAACTCAATATGAATTAGGTAAACTTTCTTATTGTAAAATTTCATTCGGTCTCACCAATATACTAATTAAAAACCACCTAATTAATATAGAATTTACATTTTTTGGTATTTTTTTCATTACCTATTAGATATCTAAGTAATTATCATTCTAGTACCTTCTCTTAAATTTTTAACTGTCACTCGGGTACGCCCATGCAAGGAAATTGGTCGGTGCTCAGGTGGGTTCAACTGCAATATTTATGTAAAATCTACCCCAATCATCAGGTCCATTAGCACATATTAGGGCTAGGGCCCAAAAATTAATTAGCCCTCAAAAATTAACTAGCCCCATCTGTGATTCAGGTGAAGCACAAGATTATTAACAATGTACATAGCAATGCTCATCCCCTAACTGTTTCCCTTTGTGTGGCCCACTTGAATAATTGATGGGATTGATTTTTGCACCCAAAGCCTAAATTTTGGTGTGGCATTTAATGGTGTGAGTGGATTTCATGTAATCATCACAGTAGGACCTATAAAAATCAGGGGTGGATGTCTCTGTCCTTCTTGTTTCCTTTGATGTGGCCCACCCGGATCACAAGTCAAGTCTTTTATTTTTTTGCTCTAGCTAAATTGGGGTTACACATCTAATGATATAAGTGGATTTCACATACAAGTCATGATGGGCCATGCCAAAAATCAAGGCGTGTTTCACTATGTGAACTGTTTTAGAAGATGAGAGATTAAAAAATGGAATTTTATAAGAGCTCACCCTTGATTTTTTACTTGGCCCACCATGATGTGTATGTGAGATCTGCTCTGACCATTAGATATGTAATCTCATGTTAGGCTCAAAGCCAAAACATCAGGCTGCCTTATGAGAGCGGTGGGCCCTGCCAAAGGAAACAAATATGGAGATACGTCCAACCTTGATTTTTATAGGGGGCAGCCCGTATAATTATATAAAATCCACTTCAACTATTATATTCTACACCAAAATTTAGGCTCAGGGCTCAAAGAGCCCCACTCATGATTCATGTGAGCCACACCAAAGGAACTAATTTAAAGGGTGAGCGTTGCCCTATATAGTACTATTTTCAATCATGGGGCCACCCAATCATCAATGGGGCCGACTTTTGGAACCTAGGCTTAACATGGGGTAACACACTAGCTATGTTGTTAAAATAAATTTCACATAAACATCATGGTGGGGTCCACTCAAGCCACCGGCCCATTTGCTCCCATTTGCTCACATGGCATACCCAAGCTGCCATTAAAAAATCTAAAATCTAACATAAGGTAGTGGGATGTTAATTAATTAGATTAATGCCATAGCATATTGAAAACCATTTTGAGCAAGGTCTCATAATGTAAATTATATATTAATTAGCATGTTTTTAGTAAAATTCTCGAATATTTAAGGGTAGGTTTTGTTGCAACTTCCCATATCTTTTGAATGATGCAGGGGACGCCATTAATAAGTTGGGACTCGATGGTACTATACAGGGACTGAGGCATGGTGCAAGAATCTAGTTAATTTTGTGATTATAACCTTTACAATAAGACCAATTTACAACCCTCTATTTTTGTGACCTATAGCCATAATTAGAATCAAACCCCTCATCCAAGTGGGACACACACAATGGATGGGTTGGATGTCTGAACGGTATCTAATTAGTGGGCCCTATAAATAATTAAGAACGTTTCAATGAGTGAGCATCCACTCTCAACTGTGAGTCTGGATCCTCTGTTGGCCTCCAAGCTGGGAAACCTGCTTGGTGCCTTTCCATTGGACTACGTCACATTGCATGATGTTAGTGTGACCAGGTCGCATTGAGGTGTGACCAGGTTGACATGGTTGCATACCTATGTGATAACGTGGACTAATGAAAAGGCTCAAGTAGGGTTTTCTTGCTTGGAGCCAACATAGGATCCGGATTCCTCAACTGTTGCCTATATTGTGACCTGCCTAAACTATAGATTGACAAGATTATTAGGCCAAGGGTCCACCATGGAAGGGTGCATCTAATGTAGGGTGTGGATGTCCGACACACCATTATGGTGGAGCCATAATGCTCGACCTTATAGGAAAACACTTCCCATTAGGTCAATCGGGAGCGGATTAGATGAGACTCTGGATCCACCAAGGTGAGTGGGACCCCTGAGGGTCGGGGCTCACATTGATGTATGTGCCTTAAATCCACACCATTTAACCATTTCAAAGCATATTTTAGGGCACGATCCCAAAAAATGAAGCATGCCCAAATCCTAGGTGGACCACCACAAAAACAATCATGATTGAATCCCCACCATTAAAAGCTTCATGGAGTCCACTGTAATGTTTATTTGTCACATTACAAACCACCTAGATTTTCTCAATTCCCAATGGATTGCATAGTACCAACCTAACTTTTAATGTATGGAATGTCTCTAACCCCACCATGATTTACTTGTTAGATCCACATTGTCCATTAATTTTTGAGCAATGAGGCACATCTAAAGCTTAAGTGGACCACACCACATAAAGTAGTAGGGATTAAACAACTACCGTTGAAACCTTTTTAGGGTCCTTTATTTTCCATCTAGCCTCTTCATAAGGTCACATAGACTTGGACAAAGCTGGAAAAAAAAAAAAAAAAAAAATATTAACATGATTAGAGCCTTCTGTGGCCCCAGGAAGTTTTCAACATTAGGCATTCAATTCCCATTGTTTCCTGGAGTGTGGTCCACTTGAGCCTTACAACTCTCTCCTTTTAATGTATGGACAGTGTGGATCTAATAGGTACATTATAATGGGGCCTACAGAGGCTCTACAAATCGAAACTTTTGATTTTCTTCTCTCTCACTTGAATGTGCTGTGCCCCCCCACAATGATGTATTTCTTAGATCCACATGCATTCACTTTTTTCATATGATTTTAAGATATGCACCCAAAAAAACAAGGCACATCCAAAGCTAAAGTGGACTACACCATAGGAAACATTACAAATTGATGGTTTTTTTATTGGGTTAGTACACACGCCCCATTGTTAGTACACCCACCCAGCCCTGTTAGTCACAGTTCAATGTTAGCCACCCCTACTTTTGAGAATCAATGCCATGACCTCAGTGTTGAAACCAGGCTATCCTCACTCAGTCTACCACTTGAGCTATGGATCCCAGTGTGGGATTGATGCTGGCGTTGAAAGCCTCTTCGCCCACAAAAGGCTCTGATCAAGCTGATATTTGTATTTTAACTTCATTCAGGGATGTGTGGCCTTATGAATGGGTTAGATGGAAAATAAGCTTCTAGGTTGGCTCTAAGAAGGTTTCAAGGATAGTTTATTCAATAGCGGCTGCTTTTTGTGGTGTGGTCCACTTGAGCTCACTTGAGCTTTGGATGCACTTCATTTTTGGGCTCATGCTTTAAAATTATCTAGAAAAATTGATGGATAGTGTAGATCTAGCAAAAAATTCATAGTGGGACCCACTAAAGTTCCACAACGTTTAAAGTATTGTGTTGTGTAGAATGCAGTCCATTGGGAGAAAGGAATTCAGCGTATTCTGTGAGCTCCAGTCATCTGAGATGACATGGACTAATGAGAAACTATTTGGACGCTGATTAATTTCCTTAAGTTCCTTCATTGGGAACGTATGTCTAAGTGGGGTCCACACTCCGTCCATCAGTTTTTGAGCTCATTTTAGGACATGAGACAAAAAATGAGCCAGATCCAATACTGAAGTAGGCCGAAAATGTGAGGATTAAATGTTCACAGTTGAAATATGTATGGGCCACAGAAGGTTTGAATCAGGCTAATATTTGTGTTTTCAGTTCATCCCACTATGAAGACGTTATGAACGGTATTGATGGTATATAAACATCACTGTGGACTCAGGGAGGTTTAGATGGTAGGAATTTTTCTGCCCACCTTTTCCTAAAATGACCTCACAAAACGGATGGACAGGGTGAATTTCTCACAAACATCACAATGGCCCCACCTAAGTTCCCAACTTCCTGACTAAGGCTTTCGCAGGAAATCCGCGTCCAATTTACTGAGCCTTCAACACAGACATTAACTACTACTGGAAAACAAACTCAAGAGCTTCCCATTCCCATGAAAACACAGTCAACAATCAACCAAAACCAAAGGTGAAGCCTCACAATCAACCAAACCTATACATATGCATTTGGATTTTCAAGGAGATATGCTTCTACAGCCTTGAACATTCCTGCCATGTTTCCCATCATCTCCTTGGTTTCATCTTCTTTCAGCAGGTTACCTTCTACTGTCTCAAACTCCCCGTGAAACTTGCATACACTTCCGCCATTGATGCCGTCTTTGAACTCCAGCGTAAATGTAGTTGATTTCACTTTCTTCCCGAGTAGGCCTCCTTCAATCACGGAGTACTTGAACAAACGGTTATTGTCGTCAATCTCATCTACACGGTCCTTCCAATAGCTGAAGTCCTTGATGGCTGCACATTAACAAAACAAACACATTTTTTTATTAAAGTATAATGCTGTTATCAAACTTGTATAAAGGCATATGAAGTTTAAAAAAAAAAAAAAAAAAAAATTTATGTTAGTTACCATCGGTGAAGTTGGACTGTCTGATCGTGCCGACCCCACCATCACCTTTGAGAACAACAATGCTTGATATGATTTCAGGCATGAGCTTGGGCATGATGTTGTGGGAGTCCTTCACCATCGCCTTCCATAGTCTCGATGGTGAGATTGGAGACACGATTTCGTGACCTACCATACCGGCGACCATGATTTCAATACTATTAATGAGTATAAACGTCAATGGTTGTAGTTTTTGAGTAAGTAGGTGGGGTTGAGCTTGTGAAAAGATGAGAACATGCATGAAGATTTATAGACGCTGAGGGTAGAAAGGGAGATAAGAGGATTGAGTTCTCTTTCATAGGATTTAGCTCCATTGAATACTTTGAATATTCTTATATATTCCATTCTTAGGCATTGTATGTAGGTTGAGACATGATAATGAAAAATGGAAAGATCCATTGCTTTGTATTGTAGCGAGGTAACATTAATTGAGCTTTGATAAGCTTATACACGTGTAATAAAGCTTGTATACATGTGAGATCTCATCTATCCATCGGTTAGTCTGAGCTCTTACATTGTTTCCGAAAAATAAAATCTGCAATATTGGAAACAGATGGATATATATAGAAGTTTTGTAACCCTCGATCTATATATATCAAGCTATGGTTCAGCTGATATGACCGGTGGATCAACCGGATTTTCTGGCCCAAGGCATCAAAATAGTGGTGCCATTCTGATGGATGGACTGGATCATGGCACATACATGTGTGATGTGTACATCATCTGTATTTCACACGCATGTGAACTTGGCAAAGGTCTAAAATGTTATTACTTTTAAATAATTTTACAAAAAAACTACCTAAATAAGTTGAAATTTACATTCCCGTGACATTTTTTAACAGCGGTTGGGAGCGCATGCCAGCAAATGGGTCGGCTGCTTGGGTCGGCTGCGTGATTTATGTAAATTCTACCCCCAACCATTGGGTGCATCACCTCAGATAATGCCAAAGGCCCAAAACTCATCCTCGATTCAAGTGAATTATTTGATTGGAAATTATATATATGAGGATCATCGCTCTCTAAACTATTTCCCTTGATATGGCTCACTTAAATTACAAATGAGCCTGATTTTTAGAGCGCGAGCCTAAATTTTGTGTGGAAACAAGTGGTTGGAGTGAATTTCTTATAATCATTATGGTAGACCCTATAAAAATCAAGGGCCCACTTGACTCACAAATCATGCCTGATATTTTGGCTCTGTGCTTAAATTGAGCTTTTGCATCTAAGGGTCTGAGTGGATTTTACGTACAGGTTTTTGGTGGGCTCCAACAAAAAATTAAGTCCAAGTGCCCATGGGATGCCCCTTTTCATTTTGATGGGGCCCACCCTGATGTTTATGGACGATCCACTCCACTCCACTCCATAGACAAAAACATCAAGCTGAGTCGTGACTTGGAGGCCCACACTAAAGGAAGCAGTTGGGAAAGAGACATCCACCCTTAATTTTCACGGGGCCCACCATTATAATTATAGAAATCCACTCCAACCATCAGATATTCCACACAAATATTTGGGCCTGTGTCCTAAAAAAGCATACCCATCCATAATTCTCATTGTCCACACTAATGGAATAGTTAGGAGGCTGAGTGTAACCGTACATTGTTTCCATTCGTGTCATATATCCACCAGAATTACAAATGGAGCTTATTTTTGGGCCTTGGCCTAATATGGAGTCATGCATGTGGTGCTCAGCCTAGATTTTACATAAACATCATGATGGGACCATCCATCACCACGCACTTGCCCTCATAGTGGCTTGACAAAAAGAATGATAATTATATGAATTAATGAGGTAGCGTTTTCAAAATCTTAATTTTAAAACAAGTACTGTAATATTAATTCCATATTAATTAGGTAGATTTTTTTTGTAAAATTTCTGTCTTTTAGTATGAAGTCTCAAGTCCAGTAGGCTGGACCATACATATGGTCCAACCAGTAAATAACTTCCAACATTTCATGTTTATACTTTAACTGGTCCACAGGTAGACCTATCATGAGAATTATCTTTTGGAATATATAGTTCCCAACAGGCAACGTGGACCATTGTTATCTTTCTCTATTTTCCAATGTCTGCTTATATTATTTTATATGGCATGGCCCGTTGTATGTGTACATCGGACTGACTATTGCACCGGGAGATCCTCTTGACAGGAGCAATCTCTTGGAAGGGTTAGATGTCACATGCACCTTATACTTTGAAAGTTATAACAAGTGGACCATAGCTATGTCAGAAGTAGATACAGGGAGGATCTAATGGGCGATTCGACCGCGGCTCCTTCAGCTCAGAGATCGTCATTCTGGAAGGGTATCGTCAAGTTGTTCCCGAAGCTGGAGGCGAACGTAGCTTGGCTGATTGGGAGCGGGGAGATAAACCTTTGGGAAGAAAACTGGTCAGGTCTAGGCCCCCTCGCCTCCAAATGTATCTTCCCTCTGTCGCAGCAGCTGAAACAGTTGCAAGTGAAAGATCTGATAGACACAGAAGGTGTCAGGAGCAATTCTCCAGCCCTGCAGGTGCTACCGCAGCCAGTCATCTCCTTCATTCGGCAAAAGGGCTTCTGCACGTCTCAAACTCAGGACTCCTGCATCTGGACAGGGTCCCCCTCAGGGAACTTCACCACGTCCTCAGCGTGGAATTTGTGCAGGCAAGTAGGGGTGCGTAGGAGTTGGTCAAGGTGGGTGTGGCATGCGAAAACTCCTCCAAAAATTGCTGTCTTCATGTGGAAGCTGATCCATAAAGCCATCCCTGTGGATGATAGAGTGCAAGCTAAAGGAATATCCCTAGCCTCCAGTTGCAGCTGCTGTGGCCCTCCAAGGACCCCCAGCGTGGAGACTCTGGACCATTTATTCGTGGACGGTGGAATAGCTTCCAACATATAGAGTTACTTCAGCCCTCTCATGGAGATATCCATCATCAGAGGTCAATCGGCGTTGGAAAGGGCCTTGCAATGGTGGAGTGGGGCGTCCGCCTCGGATAGTTGGGGAATTATAACAGGCATCCTCCCTTCTATCATCATGTGGGAGATCTGGAAAGCGAGAAACGAAAAGAAATACGAGGATGTGAATGCTGGAGAGGATAAGGTGATCCTCAGGATTAGATTTTGGTTGTCGCATATTGCCAAGGACCTCCCTCCTCCGAAGACGGCAAGCCGAGCGAAGCTTGGGACCATCTAGGATCTGGGGCTCATCTTCCAAGCCGAGAGTAGGAGGAGATCTAGCGTTGTCAAATGGGTGAGGCCTGTCGAGAGATGGATCAAGATCAACGTTGATGGATCGTCTAGAGGAAATCCGGGCCTTTCAGGGGGAGGTGGGGTTGGAAGAGACTCAAATGGTACATTCCTATTTGCCTTTTCCAGTGGGTATGGGCTAGGCTCTAATGGCATAGCAGAGCTGTGAGCTATCTAGGAAGGGCTTTGCCAAGGGGTGGAGCGGGGTTTCACGAGAATAGTCGTTGAAAGCGACTCGAAAAGCATGGTCAATGCGCTCTCTAAGAAAAAGATTCCTTCCTGGAAGATGTGGTACTGGTGGGCAAGAATTCAAAATCTGTGCAAAGAAAGGACCGTCATCTTTTCTTTCACTCCAAGAGAGGCGAATGGAGTTGCTGATTTGCTTGCCAAGGAGGGAAGTGGTTCTCAGGCTAAGAGGTTTTTTGAGGAAGTCGCTCATCTCCCGGCCAAGGTCCGAGGTGAGCTGCTTATGGACCGTGTGGGGCTGGGCAATATTAGGACTACTTCTCTTTAGCTTTTGTATAGCCTTTTACAGGATAGGTGGCTCGAGCCGTTTTTGTGATCTTGGGCTACCCGAAGTCAAGCAGGTCATGTAGCCTTCCTTTTGCTAAAAAAAAAAAAAAAAAAAAAAAAAAAAAAAAAATGGGACCATAGCTTGTCTAACCAGCTGGACTTAAGAACTCTCTTCAAAATATATCAGCATTTGTAATCCACCATATATGATGTATATGTGAGAGCCAAAAACTCATGTTGACCTATGATTTGGTGGTCCAAACCAAAGAATTGAGAGAGATGTCTAACTTTGATTTTTACAGGGTCCATTATGATGATTATATAAAATCTGTACTGCAAAACTGAGACGCCAAACTAAAACTTAGGCCTTAGGCCCAAAATTCAGTCCCATCCGAGATTCATGTGGGCCACACGAAGGGAAATAATTTAGAAGGTGAGCTTTGTCCTGTATACTATTTCCAATGGTTTGGTCCACAAGAATTATGTATTTTCAGTCCTGAACCTAACATGAGTTGAGGCAGCTGATGCTTGAGGTGGATTTCACATTAATACCATGGGTGGCCCACCTGAGCTGGCGATCCCTATTCTCTAATTTCTAAACGGGTCAAAAGTCCAACCAATTGGACTTGAGACCCACCTGATGGATTGATTAGATCTCACGAGTATGTGCCATGCTGGTGTACATGTGGCATGTACACGAGTTTTATTCCACATGTTTGTGCTCTTATCAATGCCCAATAATCCATCGCTACAATACAAAGCAAGGGATATGTCTCAACAAACATACAATTCCGAAGAATGGAATATAAGAGAATTTTCAATGTATTAAATGGAGCTAAATCCTATGAAAGAGAACTCACTTCTCCCACCTCCTTTTCAACCATCAGAATCTATAAATCTTCATGCATCTTCTCATCTTTTCACAAGCCCAACCCCACCTACTTACTCACAAACCACAACCATAGACGTTTATTCTTATAAACAGTACTGAAATCATGGTTGCTGGTACGGTGGATCACGAAATCGTGTCTCCAATCTCACCATCGAGACTCTGGAAGGCGATGGTGAAGGACTCCCACAACCTCATGCCCAAGCTCATGCCTGAAATCATATCAAGCATTGTCATTCTCGAAGGTGATGGTGGGGTTGGCACGATCAGACAGTCCAACTTCACCAATGGTAAATAACATAATTTCTTTTTGGTACTTCATATGCCTTCAAACAAGTTCGATAGCAGCATTATACTTTAACAAAAAAATGTGTTTGTTTTGTTAATGTGCAGCCATCAAGGACTTTAGCTACTGGAAGGACCACATAGATGAGATTGACGACAATAACCGTTTGTTCAAATACTCCGTGATTGAAGGTGGCCTACTTGGGAAGAAAGTGAAATCAACTACATTTATGCTCGAGTTCAAAGACGGCACCAATGGCGGAAGCATATGCAAGTTTCACGGAGAGTTTGAGACAGTAGAAGGTAACCCACCAAAAGAAGATGAAACCAAGGAGATGATGGGAAACATGGCGGGAATGTTTAAGGCAGTAGAAGGATATCTCCTTGAAAATCCAAATGCATACATGTAGGCTGGGTTGATTGTGATGCTTTCACCTTTGATTTTGCTTAATTGCTAAATGAGTTCCATTTCCATGGACTGTGTTTGCATGGGAATAGGAAGCTCTATAGTTTGTTTTCCAGTAGTTTTATGTCTTCCTAAATAATAATAATCTTTATTCCCCTATATTGTGATTGTAGTGGTACATCCACATCAATTGAAAGAGTCTTAAAGCGGTTGTCCCTTGTTGTTTTTTTTAATACTGCCTTGAGGCCGGATCCACAACAAAGCTCTCTGGTTAAGCTGAACCTACGACACATGTGGAACCCACCATGATGTGTACATGAATTCATCCATCCATTGTGTGGTTTCTATCATTTTCTACTTTGGTCCCATTTATATTTTGGACTGATTCAAAATTCAGGTGCACAATAAAACAATTGGGAGGGGGATGCTTGTTATTAAAACCCTTTCAGATTGCCTGTGGGGCTCACTGTGCTTTGTATAATATACCATCCAATCCATTTAGAAGATGTACCTGACCGGGACAATGGGACACGATAAAAAGAGCCATTTACAAAAAGCCTACTATCTTTTAGTCTATTTGCAAAAAACCGCCCACTTTTAAAATATTTAAAGTAACCTTCCTACCCTTTTGCTCTGTTATCGATTTAACCGCCTGCCATCATATGCGGTTGTAATGGCAAAGGTCCTAAAGCTGTATTTTTAAAAGACTAAAATACCCTTCATATAAAACACATAATGTGGCAGACAGAGGTGGTCAATGTTCAAGGATCCCAAGCTCGGTGGGGGCCACTATGGTGTTTGTGAGAAATCCACCCTGTTCACATGTTTTGCCAAATCATTTTATGGCATGAACCAAAAAATGAGGCAAATCCAAAGCTTAAGGAGGCCACACAACAGAAAATAATGGAGATTATACATTGACTGTTGAAACATTCATGGGGCAGTAGAAGCTTTGTATTGGGATAATATTTTTTTTTTCCTTTCAATTTATGCAGTGGCATATGACCTTATGAATAGTTAGGCCACTTTATGAAAAGTTTGGATTGTATATATATAAACATCACATTGGAGCCCAAGAAGTTTTGAACCGTAGGCAACCCTTTTCTATTTTTTCTAGTTCTGTGGTCGACTTCAGTTTCAGATCTACCTGGTATTTTTTTTTTTTTTTATCTCATGTCTTAACATAATTTGCCAAAACAGATGGTTGGATTGGATTTCTCCCAAACATTAATTATGGTGGGCCCTACGCATAGTGGGGACACACATCACATAAGTGGTAAGGTAGGTGAGGCCCACGATGGTGTTTGTGAAAAATCTATACTGTCCATCCATTTTTCTAGATCATTTTAGGGTATGACACAAAAAATGAGGCAAATCTAATGCTCAAGTGGACCACAGTAGATCAATCTATTTTACAATTCTATAATTGACCGCCATTGAAACCTTCCTAGATCACCTGCAATTTAGATCTCCCTCATTCTTTTAGCTCATTGCCTAAAATGAGCGTACAAAATGGATGGATGACTTCGATCAATTGTAGAAAGTCAAATTAGTGGTTTTCTCAGTCTTTTTAAAAGGTAAATGCGCTACTTTAAATAATTTAAAAATAGGCAGATTTTCAAATTTTGACCAAAATACATGAGGCTATCTTTAAGCAACCCTAAAAAAACTCACTTCAAAAGTAAGGTAGGCTACACTACTGAGTTTATAGCTTTTAGTCATATATTTACACGGTGCGCACTACTTAAGCATTGGGTGGGACTAATTTGAGAACATGAGGAGTCTCACATGACGCGCAATTAGATCTTGTATATGTGCACATGATCATGTTGAAGGTTCAGCTTAATCTATAAAGTTTTGTAGTGGATATAGCGTGGTGTGGCTTTATTGATGTGATTATAACAATTCATTGTCAAGAATGGATTTTGATCTAGGATCGTGCTTGCTTGTAGTTTGAAGTGCGTGAAGGTGAAGATCTTTGTTGTGAAGGAGAATATTCAAGGAAATCACCAATCTCTAGATCATAAGTTCAAGGAAATTGGCATTTCATGGGTCCTGCTAGCACAATGACTCTCTTTTGACCGCATGAAAGCTCCAATAATGCAAACCACATGCTTCATTTTCCAAAGATTTGAACTGTCCATCACATGGGCTGTACCAGATGGTCACAATCCAAAGATCTTCTTAGGACATGATGTAGAGCAGGCCGTAGACTTTTTCATGGGCCAAGATGGACCAGAGAAAGGCCTATTGGAAGCGGAAGTGATTCGGGCCGTTAGGACCATAAAACAATCGTATCTCGTAATACAGGATTAATTATGGAACATATAATATATGATTTTGGGGTAGCTTGAGTTACTTAAGCCAACCAACCTCACTAGGCCGGGTTTCCCATGCCGGATTTGCGAGTTTCGATCAGATCGACGGTCATAAGCCTAGTTTAATTTTATTTTTACTATAAATAGTAATTTTTAGATCGAGTATAACTTTTGATACTTTGAGTTGTAGAAGTTGTGTCCACCATGAAAAGGTTTTAAAAAAGTTAGGAGAATAACGTGGCTGGGTTAGATTGGAAACTTATTATTTTTGGCCGAAAATCGAAGTCTAGTAGGAATAGAGGTAGTCTATAAATAATAAGTTTATTATTTATAGTAAGTTATGTTTTTAGGCTGTTCGAGTTGGAGTTAAACTCTAATACTCCGTCTTGGTTACAATTTTTTATTTAAACAATTGTAATCTCATTTTTAATTATCAATCAATTATTTATGAATTTTTTAGAAATTATTTCTTTTTTAATTTTTCCCTCGTGGATTTCGAGGAAGTCCAATTGAGGATTCCCGAAAGGCTTGTGGATTCAAGGTAGTTATCCGATGAGGGAGACGGTGATCGACCTTACCACGCGTACATTCTCCCTGGATCATCAGGACACTACTCAATGGAATTGATGGTAAGGATTATTGAATTGTTTCATTTTTTATTGCATGCCCCATTCAAAGGAGTGCTCACCAGATTGATAGTTCAGCTATTTTTTTTTTTAACTAAAATAGTAAATGGTGCAAGGAGATTCCGAGAATCTATCAATGTCCTTCACTTGTTATTTTTGAAGTGTGTGCTAGGCCCACTAAGTGGAAAGCCTTGGTTACGACGGAACGACCGTTAAGTGGACCGTTAAGTGGAATGCCCTGATCTTGATGAGAAATACTTTGATACTCTGACAGAGTTTGTTGAATGATATTCAGGCAGTTAAAAATTACATAGAAATTACACCCAAGATATTGCTTAACCAATCTAATTTTGGGAACTAACGGGAGTCCACAATTTAGTAGGCTTAGTTTGAGTCAATGCATGTCTGGTGTGGAATTTTTGAATAACTGCGTATCAAGTCTCAAAATCTGCAAAGTACGAAAAGAACAGCTAACCCCCAAACTTGCTTCCTTATATACCAAGGAAAGGAACCACTAACACCCTCAATTCACAAACCCTAGAATTCAATTTCTGTTTCCATAGTTCCTGGCTTTTGTCTTAGCCCTAGGTATTCTATAATAGGCAAGCCCTACCCGCCCCCCCCAACACACACACACCCCACAACATTAAGCAAGATGTAAATCAAGGGAGGAAACTGTTTCCTTCTTTTATGGCCCATCAAAGTTTTGAAACAAGTTGAAAGATAGGCCTTGAGGGTTTTTTGGGGTGCTGTGTCACGTACGCGGCTCAGACTTTGGGTTCACGTCATGGGCGATGAGCCATAAAAAAGTACTCACAACTTCTTGTGAGAGAAGTGCGCAGGTGAGCATTCCTCTATATATGTACATATATATGCGAAAAGGTACTATGACACTCGACCTCATGGGAAGTTCACATGAGGTTGAGCTGTGTGGGCCCCACTGTAATGTGTGATGGGCATCCACACCATGCATTTGGTGGGTCCCCTATTGGTTATGGGATATCCCAAAAATCAGCTCTATCTGGAACTCAAGTGGGCCATAACAACTAAAACAGTGTAGCACGATGGATGGGATGGATTTCTCAACCACATCTCATTCGATCCTATAAACAATCATAAAGGTTTCAATGGGTGGATATCCACTCTTAACTGTTGTCTATCACGTGGCCCACCCAAGTCATGGATTGGCCTGATTTTTAGGCTCATGGCCCACAACAGAATTTGGCATTTGACTGATGGTGTGGATGCCCATCACACATCACAATAGGGCCCACATAGCTCGACCTCATGAAAACTTCCCATGATGTCACCCCTATATATATTCTTTCGAGCTTTTATACTTGGCTTACTTTAATACGGGCATGGGCTAGACCCTGTCCCAAAACTTAAGGCCATCTGTTAATTGGGATGGGCTTGGGCTGTCTCTAAGAGCCCATCAGCCCAACCCAAATTCAACTGAGCCCTTCCGTTTAAAGTTTCAAGGATATTTTTGTCGTTATGATTCAAGGTAGTTATCCGATGAGGGAGACGGTGATCGACCTTACCACGCGTACATTCTCCCTGGATCATCAGGACACTACTCAATGGAATTGATGGTAAGGATTATTGAATTGTTTCATTTTTTATTGCATGCCCCATTCAAAGGAGTGCTCACCAGATTGATAGTTCAGCTAATTTTTTTTTTAAAACTAAAATAGTAAATGGTGCAAGGAGATTTTCTATCATAATATATGATAGACCCCCATTCAACCGTAAATTTAATAAATCGTACATCCATGACATCAACCTAAAATGTAGTGATCTCTGTTGTGAATGACCCAACCTAAAATTAAAAAAAAAAAAAAAAAAAATTCCGAGAATCTATCAATGTCCTTCACTTGTTATTTTTGAAGTGTGTGCTAGGCCCACTAAGTGGAAAGCCTTGGTTACGACGGAACGACCGTTAAGTGGACCGTTAAGTGGAATGCCCTGATCTTGATGAGAAATACTTTGATACTCTGACAGAGTTTGTTGAATGATATTCAGGCAGTTAAAAATTACATAGAAATTACACCCAAGATATTGCTTAACCAATCTAATTTTGGGAACTAACGGGAGTCCACAATTTAGTAGGCTTAGTTTGAGTCAATGCATGTCTGGTGTGGAATTTTTGAATAACTGCGTATCAAGTCTCAAAATCTGCAAAGTACGAAAAGAACAGCTAACCCCCAAACTTGCTTCCTTATATACCAAGGAAAGGAACCACTAACACCCTCAATTCACAAACCCTAGAATTCAATTTCTGTTTCCATAGTTCCTGGCTTTTGTCTTAGCCCTAGGTATTCTATAATAGGCAAGCCCTACCCGCCCCCCCCCAACACACACACACCCCACAACATTAAGCAAGATGTAAATCAAGGGAGGAAACTGTTTCCTTCTTTTATGGCCCATCAAAGTTTTGAAACAAGTTGAAAGATAGGCCTTGAGGGTTTTTTGGGGTGCTGTGTCACGTACGCGGCTCAGACTTTGGGTTCACGTCATGGGCGATGAGCCATAAAAAAGTACTCACAACTTCTTGTGAGAGAAGTGCGCAGGTGAGCATTCCTCTATATATGTACATATATATGCGAAAAGGTACTATGACACTCGACCTCATGGGAAGTTCACATGAGGTTGAGCTGTGTGGGCCCCACTGTAATGTGTGATGGGCATCCACACCATGCATTTGGTGGGTCCCCTATTGGTTATGGGATATCCCAAAAATCAGCTCTATCCGGAACTCAAGTGGGCCATAACAACTAAAACAGTGTAGCACGATGGATGGGATGGATTTCTCAACCACATCTCATTCGATCCTATAAACAATCATAAAGGTTTCAATGGGTGGATATCCACTCTTAACTGTTGTCTATCACGTGGCCCACCCAAGTCATGGATTGGCCTGATTTTTAGGCTCATGGCCCACAACAGAATTTGGCATTTGACTGATGGTGTGGATGCCCATCACACATCACAATAGGGCCCACATAGCTCGACCTCATGAAAACTTCCCATGATGTCACCCCTATATATATTCTTTCGAGCTTTTATACTTGGCTTACTTTAATACGGGCATGGGCTAGACCCTGTCCCAAAACTTAAGGCCATCTGTTAATTGGGATGGGCTTGGGCTGTCTCTAAGAGCCCATCAGCCCAACCCAAATTCAACTGAGCCCTTCCGTTTAAAGTTTCAAGGATATTTTTGTCGTTATGATTCAAGGTAGTTATCCGATGAGGGAGACGGTGATCGACCTTACCACGCGTACATTCTCCCTGGATCATCAGGACACTACTCAATGGAATTGATGGTAAGGATTATTGAATTGTTTCATTTTTTATTGCATGCCCCATTCAAAGGAGTGCTCACCAGATTGATAGTTCAGCTAATTTTTTTTTTTAAACTAAAATAGTAAATGGTGCAAGGAGATTTTCTATCATAATATATGATAGACCCCCATTCAACCGTAAATTTAATAAATCGTACATCCATGACATCAACCTAAAATGTAGTGATCTCTGTTGTGAATGACCCAACCTAAAATTAAAAAAAAAAAAAAAAAAAATTCCGAGAATCTATCAATGTCCTTCACTTGTTATTTTTGAAGTGTGTGCTAGGCCCACTAAGTGGAAAGCCTTGGTTACGACGGAACGACCGTTAAGTGGACCGTTAAGTGGAATGCCCTGATCTTGATGAGAAATACTTTGATACTCTGACAGAGTTTGTTGAATGATATTCAGGCAGTTAAAAATTACATAGAAATTACACCCAAGATATTGCTTAACCAATCTAATTTTGGGAACTAACGGGAGTCCACAATTTAGTAGGCTTAGTTTGAGTCAATGCATGTCTGGTGTGGAATTTTTGAATAACTGCGTATCAAGTCTCAAAATCTGCAAAGTACGAAAAGAACAGCTAACCCCCAAACTTGCTTCCTTATATACCAAGGAAAGGAACCACTAACACCCTCAATTCACAAACCCTAGAATTCAATTTCTGTTTCCATAGTTCCTGGCTTTTGTCTTAGCCCTAGGTATTCTATAATAGGCAAGCCCTACCCGCCCCCCCCCAACACACACACACCCCACAACATTAAGCAAGATGTAAATCAAGGGAGGAAACTGTTTCCTTCTTTTATGGCCCATCAAAGTTTTGAAACAAGTTGAAAGATAGGCCTTGAGGGTTTTTTGGGGTGCTGTGTCACGTACGCGGCTCAGACTTTGGGTTCACGTCATGGGCGATGAGCCATAAAAAAGTACTCACAACTTCTTGTGAGAGAAGTGCGCAGGTGAGCATTCCTCTATATATGTACATATATATGCGAAAAGGTACTATGACACTCGACCTCATGGGAAGTTCACATGAGGTTGAGCTGTGTGGGCCCCACTGTAATGTGTGATGGGCATCCACACCATGCATTTGGTGGGTCCCCTATTGGTTATGGGATATCCCAAAAATCAGCTCTATCCGGAACTCAAGTGGGCCATAACAACTAAAACAGTGTAGCACGATGGATGGGATGGATTTCTCAACCACATCTCATTCGATCCTATAAACAATCATAAAGGTTTCAATGGGTGGATATCCACTCTTAACTGTTGTCTATCACGTGGCCCACCCAAGTCATGGATTGGCCTGATTTTTAGGCTCATGGCCCACAACAGAATTTGGCATTTGACTGATGGTGTGGATGCCCATCACACATCACAATAGGGCCCACATAGCTCGACCTCATGAAAACTTCCCATGATGTCACCCCTATATATATTCTTTCGAGCTTTTATACTTGGCTTACTTTAATACGGGCATGGGCTAGACCCTGTCCCAAAACTTAAGGCCATCTGTTAATTGGGATGGGCTTGGGCTGTCTCTAAGAGCCCATCAGCCCAACCCAAATTCAACTGAGCCCTTCCGTTTAAAGTTTCAAGGATATTTTTGTCGTTATGATTCAAGGTAGTTATCCGATGAGGGAGACGGTGATCGACCTTACCACGCGTACATTCTCCCTGGATCATCAGGACACTACTCAATGGAAGTGATGGTAAGGATTATTGAATTGTTTCATTTTTTATTGCATGCCCCATTCAAAGGAGTGCTCACCAGATTGATAGTTCAGCTAATTTTTTTTTTTAAACTAAAATAGTAAATGGTGCAAGGAGATTTTCTATCATAATATATGATAGACCCCCATTCAACCGTAAATTTAATAAATCGTACATCCATGACATCAACCTAAAATGTAGTGATCTCTGTTGTGAATGACCCAACCTAAAATTAAAAAAAAAAAAAAAAAAATTCCGAGAATCTATCAATGTCCTTCACTTGTTATTTTTGAAGTGTGTGCTAGGCCCACTAAGTGGAAAGCCTTGGTTACGACGGAACGACCGTTAAGTGGACCGTTAAGTGGAATGCCCTGATCTTGATGAGAAATACTTTGATACTCTGACAGAGTTTGTTGAATGATATTCAGGCAGTTAAAAATTACATAGAAATTACACCCAAGATATTGCTTAACCAATCTAATTTTGGGAACTAACGGGAGTCCACAATTTAGTAGGCTTAGTTTGAGTCAATGCATGTCTGGTGTGGAATTTTTGAATAACTGCGTATCAAGTCTCAAAATCTGCAAAGTACGAAAAGAACAGCTAACCCCCAAACTTGCTTCCTTATATACCAAGGAAAGGAACCACTAACACCCTCAATTCACAAACCCTAGAATTCAATTTCTGTTTCCATAGTTCCTGGCTTTTGTCTTAGCCCTAGGTATTCTATAATAGGCAAGCCCTACCCGCCCCCCCCAACACACACACACCCCACAACATTAAGCAAGATGTAAATCAAGGGAGGAAACTGTTTCCTTCTTTTATGGCCCATCAAAGTTTTGAAACAAGTTGAAAGATAGGCCTTGAGGGTTTTTTGGGGTGCTGTGTCACGTACGCGGCTCAGACTTTGGGTTCACGTCATGGGCGATGAGCCATAAAAAAGTACTCACAACTTCTTGTGAGAGAAGTGCGCAGGTGAGCATTCCTCTATATATGTACATATATATGCGAAAAGGTACTATGACACTCGACCTCATGGGAAGTTCACATGAGGTTGAGCTGTGTGGGCCCCACTGTAATGTGTGATGGGCATCCACACCATGCATTTGGTGGGTCCCCTATTGGTTATGGGATATCCCAAAAATCAGCTCTATCCGGAACTCAAGTGGGCCATAACAACTAAAACAGTGTAGCATGATGGATGGGATGGATTTCTCAACCACATCTCATTCGATCCTATAAACAATCATAAAGGTTTCAATGGGTGGATATCCACTCTTAACTGTTGTCTATCACGTGGCCCACCCAAGTCATGGATTGGCCTGATTTTTAGGCTCATGGCCCACAACAGAATTTGGCATTTGACTGATGGTGTGGATGCCCATCACACATCACAATAGGGCCCACATAGCTCGACCTCATGAAAACTTCCCATGATGTCACCCCTATATATATTCTTTCGAGCTTTTATACTTGGCTTACTTTAATACGGGCATGGGCTAGACCCTGTCCCAAAACTTAAGGCCATCTGTTAATTGGGATGGGCTTGGGCTGTCTCTAAGAGCCCATCAGCCCAACCCAAATTCAACTGAGCCCTTCCGTTTAAAGTTTCAAGGATATTTTTGTCGTTATGATTCAAGGTAGTTATCCGATGAGGGAGACGGTGATCGACCTTACCACGCGTACATTCTCCCTGGATCATCAGGACACTACTCAATGGAATTGATGGTAAGGATTATTGAATTGTTTCATTTTTTATTGCATGCCCCATTCAAAGGAGTGCTCACCAGATTGATAGTTCAGCTAATTTTTTTTTTTTAACTAAAATAGTAAATGGTGCAAGGAGATTTTCTATCATAATATATGATAGACCCCCATTCAACCGTAAATTTAATAAATCGTACATCCATGACATCAACCTAAAATGTAGTGATCTCTGTTGTGAATGACCCAACCTAAAATTAAAAAAAAAAAAAAAAAAAATTCCGAGAATCTATCAATGTCCTTCACTTGTTATTTTTGAAGTGTGTGCTAGGCCCACTAAGTGGAAAGCCTTGGTTACGACGGAACGACCGTTAAGTGGACCGTTAAGTGGAATGCCCTGATCTTGATGAGAAATACTTTGATACTCTGACAGAGTTTGTTGAATGATATTCAGGCAGTTAAAAATTACATAGAAATTACACCCAAGATATTGCTTAACCAATCTAATTTTGGGAACTAACGGGAGTCCACAATTTAGTAGGCTTAGTTTGAGTCAATGCATGTCTGGTGTGGAATTTTTGAATAACTGCGTATCAAGTCTCAAAATCTGCAAAGTACGAAAAGAACAGCTAACCCCCAAACTTGCTTCCTTATATACCAAGGAAAGGAACCACTAACACCCTCAATTCACAAACCCTAGAATTCAATTTCTGTTTCCATAGTTCCTGGCTTTTGTCTTAGCCCTAGGTATTCTATAATAGGCAAGCCCTACCCGCCCCCCCCAACACACACACACCCCACAACATTAAGCAAGATGTAAATCAAGGGAGGAAACTGTTTCCTTCTTTTATGGCCCATCAAAGTTTTGAAACAAGTTGAAAGATAGGCCTTGAGGGTTTTTTGGGGTGCTGTGTCACGTACGCGGCTCAGACTTTGGGTTCACGTCATGGGCGATGAGCCATAAAAAAGTACTCACAACTTCTTGTGAGAGAAGTGCGCAGGTGAGCATTCCTCTATATATGTACATATATATGCGAAAAGGTACTATGACACTCGACCTCATGGGAAGTTCACATGAGGTTGAGCTGTGTGGGCCCCACTGTAATGTGTGATGGGCATCCACACCATGCATTTGGTGGGTCCCCTATTGGTTATGGGATATCCCAAAAATCAGCTCTATCCGGAACTCAAGTGGGCCATAACAACTAAAACAGTGTAGCACGATGGATGGGATGGATTTCTCAACCACATCTCATTCGATCCTATAAACAATCATAAAGGTTTCAATGGGTGGATATCCACTCTTAACTGTTGTCTATCACGTGGCCCACCCAAGTCATGGATTGGCCTGATTTTTAGGCTCATGGCCCACAACAGAATTTGGCATTTGACTGATGGTGTGGATGCCCATCACACATCACAATAGGGCCCACATAGCTCGACCTCATGAAAACTTCCCATGATGTCACCCCTATATATATTCTTTCGAGCTTTTATACTTGGCTTACTTTAATACGGGCATGGGCTAGACCCTGTCCCAAAACTTAAGGCCATCTGTTAATTGGGATGGGCTTGGGCTGTCTCTAAGAGCCCATCAGCCCAACCCAAATTCAACTGAGCCCTTCCGTTTAAAGTTTCAAGGATATTTTTGTCGTTATGATTCAAGGTTAGGCACTCCTAACAAACATCTCGCACAAAGAGGATGGTCGGGTTTGGAATCGAGCAGACTGGGACCTGGGCCATACATAATCACCATGGTTCTGGCTCACACCTAGGTTTTACTCTGTGGTCGGGCATGTACAGACCTCAGGCCAGCCCATTGGGAGGGGATTCGAGGCAGCTAATTAAAAGAGGTGATTCAGCTGTTATCTATGGGTAACATCAGGGAAAGTGATGAATCTAAAGCACTGATATGGACGTCAGATGAGTCTGGCTAGTCCGAAGTAAGTGTGGAATGCTCTACAGCCGCAAGGCATTAGGGTATGGGTGGACAGTGGCGAAACAAATTGCTTTTGGTAAGGATTGTATGTTTGCTGAAGTTTCCAGCGCTTTAGGGGTGACATCCTTCAAGGGATATATAAGAAAGTTGGTGATGACAAAATGGTACAAGATATTTTACAACTTTTGTTAATCTTGTACTAAGATAGCAAGTGAACACAATCAGATATAACAACATATATGGATGAGAGGATGGTAACAGTTCATTTTGATATCAAGAACTAGGCTGAGGAAGAATTTGATTTCAAATACAACGACAATCACAACATTTTAGTTATGTTTTTCTCCTTATAGTTCTTGTAATTTTAAGTTATTTATTGGAATATCCTCATTTTCTGTCTCCCGCTTTCTCCAAACAGTTTTTAGCATGCACAACACATTTTCACTATCCAATAGGATCCTAGCAGATCTTTACCAATTATAAAAATTATTCCAATAAAAAATTTTCCTTTCTAGAGATCAGCCACAACTGATTTGGATGTTAGTTCTTTTTACTAGATTAGCTAGAGAGTTTTGTATTACTTAATTAGTAAACATGTTAAAACTTATTGATTGCTACAGAAGTTTTGGATCAAGCTGATATTTCTGTTTTTCCTTCATCCAGATTTTTGCGACCTTTGTGAACATGTTGGATGGCAAGCATCTTGGTGGGCCGGGGAATGATTTAGTGGTGGGTGTCATTAGCCCCACTGTTTCCTTTGATGTGGTCTACTTGAGCTTTGGATCAGCCTCATTTTTTGCACTTGCACCCTAAAATGATCTGGCAAAATGGATGGACGGCGTGGATAAAACACGTTCATCAAGGTGGGTCCCACATAGTTGGGTCACCGGGGATATCTTTAGTGATGGGTTTCCCTTTTTAATTACATCAGGTGTGTCCACTGTGTTTACACCTTGGCTAAAACATCAAGCTGGCCCCATCATCAAGTGGGACCTGCATTGTGAGATGGATGCATGGTCAGAAACAATTAGCCAATGGGTTGACATGAACTATGGACCATATCGAAATGACCACAGGTTGAGCCATTGCTAAGGGAGAAGTCAAATGTTCAAAATGGACCGTTGCACATGCCAATCTGATAGTGTCACTTTCATAGCGTTTCCCACAAATTTGATGGTTTGGACATAGTTTTACAAAATGACTTGGACTCTACGATGGATGGCTAGGACCCCTCTAATGACAGTTTGGAACCACAAGACCCACCATATTAATCATCTATTTGTATTATAAAATTGCAAATCCATAGATTGTTATTGCCAAATCCATGGATTTTCTATTCTGATAATCGAATAAGAGATTTTGGAATTTATATTAACAATTGTTTTGTTGTAATAAATATCATGAAATTTCATGATATTGTGCACCAATTTAGAGTTTTAGATGGATTAATCATCAAATGTCATGATATTTTCTTTTGAGCCTTTCGCCCATCTAACTGTTAGGAAAAATTACTCCATATGCCCATCAGATGTGGAGATTAAGATCAAGATGTCTATGTACTCAACATAGAAAATAAAATAAAAAAACATTGAATGGTCAGATCCCATGCAGTTCCTATCTCATCCTCTTTATGCAATCTTCTTCTTTTTACAAATTACTTGGTCCAATTGGATTGGATGATATACACCTCATTATTCACCCCCTTTGAAACACCAGATTGTGAGTGGACCCATGGGTGTCCTCATCCCTTATGACCACATTGATGCAGATCCTAATCAAAGTGTCATCCCAAAATGTAAAGATGATTTACTGAACTTGTGATGGAGCCACCACTAACCTGCTGAGGCGCCCCACATCGCTTGCTGTTAGAATTTTTCCAATGGGCCATTCTTTGCAGGGCCTCATCAGTTTGGATTCAGTAATCTAGTCGCAACAAACTCAATGTCAATCTCAATTGTAATATTCTTGGGAGAATCCTAAGTAAAAAAATTACAAAATAAGAGAGATTGATGAAGTGAAAATGCAAGAAGCTAAATATTATAAACGAAAGATTGAGAGTAATAGTTATTTATTTATTATAAGAATAAAAATCCATGGTTTTAAGGCTTTGTCTAGGTCAGGTGCGACTTGGACATGTTGACTGGGCCTTAGTGGGCCACGATTTCCATGTTCACTTTGTAAATAAAAAATTGGGTCAATCCAAGACTCAGTTAGGCCACAACATAAGGAGTTGGGATGGGACGTCACACAACATTAGTCACGTGTACGGTAGGGCACAACGTAAGGAAGAGTTGGGATGGGACACCTTCCATTAGTTGTGTATTGTGCCTGCTGTGGTTTATATATGCCATCCAATCCATTCATGTGATTCTTCTCACAAATGTGACAATATTCTTAAAAAATCAAGCTATTTTGAAACTCAGGTCGACCACACCAAGAGAATTTGGAGGTTTTAGGAAGATTTTTTATTGTTTCATATGGTGAGGCCCACCTTAGTTTTACATCAGTGTGATGTCCACGGTGGCGCACCTGATGGACATGGGGGATTTTAACCACATGTATTCATCAATCCAAATGAGCAAATAATAGTCCTGCCTCCCTCTGGCCAACCTGACTTTTGCCTTTCACATCCATTTGCGCCCCACCGAGTGAAGGGTCAGATCACCCAAAATATGGTGATCTTTGGTCTATTTTCAGTCACTATTTGATCTACTAAATGAATGGCTCAGATATCGTTGGTGTGTAACTATGTAGACTCTTGTGATCATCTTGCCATTTATAAGATCCCACGATGCAAATGGGCCAACGGGGCAAAATAACAATAACGTCAATAGCTAAAAAACAAAAACAAAACAAGCGTAGGAATATAAGTGAGGTATAATATTAAGAAAAGAACTAAACCCCATCAAAAGTGGAGATTATGACAACATATGGGCTTTAGATATAAGTTCTTGAAATGCCACACCAGTTCATTATTCTTATACATTGATGAGGTATAAATGAGGTAACAAAGACCATAAAATTACACCTAAGCATTTGCCTATACATTAGATATATCTATTACAAAAGCTTAAAAGAATATAATGATATGATGTGACCAGAAAAAGAAGATTAATAACAAACATATAGTCAAATTAAACTATATAAAAGATGAAGTTATATTAAGAAAAATATGAGAAGCACAATTGATTTTTATACATACCATTTTTTTAGTTACCTCCAATATCTTAGTTCTCATTGACACCATTTGCAAGGAGCAATTAAACATATTTATTCTACTATAGAATTAACAATATAAAAAATTTAAATCATCCAAATTTGATAATTTTAATAAAATCAAATAACCCTATAATGAAATGTAAATCATCTAAATTTGATAAATTTAATAAAATTGAATAACCCCAAAATAAAATATTATCTCTCCTCATGTATATATAAGTAGAATGGAGATAAATGCATTTTTTTTGTCAGTGTATCACATAAATTTCATGAATTAGGTAAACACTCTTTTCTCATGATAACTATGCTAGCTGGTGTAAATCAAAATGCAAACCAACATGTAATGAAGGAGGTGATTCAAACGAGTGAGAAGAAGGTACGTAAGACTCCTATGATTATGTGATGGATGTCTATTTTAAACCCTTTTCCATTAACCACATAGTAAATTGGATGGATGGTCTAAATTGGTGTATCACCTTACCAATTGTACTGTAGAGAGATGGACTATGATACTCAAAAAGTCTTTTGATTGTGCCATGTGTCACTTTGAATCATACTTCAAAAACTTTAAAACTTGACTTGACTGGGTTTATAGTCAGGTCAAGCAGACTTGATAGAGTCTTCCATACTAGCACTTCAGGTCGATCACTCTTCCAGATAATTAATTATAAGAGACAATGCGGTATAGACACTTATGTTTTGGTTGAATTTCAAAAAAAAAAGCTTGCTTTCAAACTCATTACTAAAACCCACATAAGATTTTCTCAGTTAGCCAAAAAAAACGCCTACCATCTTATACCATTATGAATAGGATACCTAATCTTTTAAAAGATATTTTTACCCTCGGGAAAAACCTAAAAAGTCATCTCTCATGCTCTTTCATTTCAAGACACCCCAAGCTTGCCAGCAAACCCACCCCCCACCCCCCAGTCTACTGAAGCCTTCTCTCTTTCCCTCCCACGATCTTGCTGTTGCCCAGATGCTTCTTCTTACTCCACCATCACCCACATTGCTGGTTTGGATGGGCAACTACGTACTACCCTAACCGGACCTAGCTAGAGACCGAAGGTCCTATCAGGGGATTTGTGTGGCCCACTGTGATGTACATATTTTATACACGCCGTTAATCCATTTTGACATATCATGTTAGGGCATGCGCCAAAAAGGAGTCAAGTTGAAAGCTCAAGTGGACCACACCATAAGAAGCCGTGAGGATTGAATTCCTACTGTTGAAAACTTCTCAAGGCCCACTGTGATGTTTATTTTCCATCCAACCTGTTCATAAGATTACATAGACCTGTGTGAAAGGGAAAACATAAACATGAGCTTGTACCAAAACTTCTGAGCCTCCAAGGAAGTTTTCAATGGTCATCTTTCAATCCCCATTGTTCTTGTGGTGTGGTCCACTTAAGCCTTTAATCTGCCTCTTTTTTTTTTTTTGCTCATCCCTTAAAATGATTGTCAAAATTTATGAATGGCTTAGATAAAACATATACATCATGGTGAACCGCGTAGAGCTCCTGATATGATAGGACCGTCCATTTCTAGCTAGGTTCTGGTGGGGTAGTACCTAATAGAGCCGATGATGAGCCAAGCTAGCTTGGTTAGCTGGTTCAACTCGGCTCGAACCATCTCAATTTGGCTCGATTTGGAGGTTGGGTTCGAACCAAGTCAAGCTATTTTTCTAAGCTCGAAATGATTTTCAAGCCGAGCTCGAGCTAACCCAAGGTTGATTCAGCTCGGCTCGAAGATCAGCACAAATGAAGTTCGATTAAGCTCGACTCGGCTCGGCTAACTTAGTTGGAAAAGTATGTTTTTTGGTCCCACATGATAAGTGAGTAAAGCAATGAGGGGTGAAACTCTCTATAAAAGCAAGTTGGGGTTGTCAATGGGCTTTGGGCTGCCTCTGGGCTCATTCGAAATAATTTTAGGCCAGGCTATTGGCTGGGCTTATTTAAAATTTAATTTTTGTTAGGCTTAAACTTAGCTTGAATTGGGCTTGAACTCGGCTCGAAAGCTCAGTCGGGCCAGCTTGAATATGTAAGTCCAGCTCGAAGGCCGAGCCAAGCCAAACACGAGCCAGGGTGGTCATTGAACGAGCTAGGCTCGAACAGAGCAAAGCTCGGCTCAGCTCAGCTCAGCTCAGCTCATGCTTAGCTCATGCTCAGCTCTAGTACCTACTCCGCACCCTTTCTAGAAGGGATTGCGTGGTTAGTTTACTAATCAGGTACTCGTCGTACTGATCAGTAAACTCAATGGGGCCACCTTGATTTATGTATTTTATCCACTCCGTTCATCCATCTTACCAGATAATTTTATAGATTGAGCCTAAAAATGAAGCATATCTTTAATTCAAATGGACCACACCACAGGAAACATTGTGAATTGAATTTCTACCGTTGAAGAATTCTTAGAGGCCACAAAAGTTTTGGATCAAGCTGATATTTGTGTTTTCTCTTCATCCATGACCGGGGGATCTTATGAACAGGTTGGATGACAAGTAAACATCCACTGTGGGCTCGAGGAAAGTTTTAACGGTGGAAATCATTATTCCCACTGTTTCCAGTGGTGTGGTACACTTGAGCTTTGGTTATGCTTTAACTTTGGACCTTCCTGAGCCCCACCTTGATGCTTATATATGTCATCCAAATTGTTTATAAGGTCATTCCTACGGGAATGAACTCAAAACACAACAAGCTTATGCTGATACAAACCTGTTGTAGCCATATAAATATTTCAATGTTCAATCCCCATTCTTTCCTCTAGTGCGTCCCACTTAAGTCTTGAATTTGGCTCATTTTTTTGTATCATCTCCTGAAATAAACCGGCGGGACGGATGAATAGGGTGGGTTTTCACAAAGATCAGGGTGGGCCCTACCTAGCTTCCCAGGCACAGGAAATCCTTTCCCACTAGATTCCGCACTCGCAGCCAAGTGGTGACCCTCCGGCACCAACTTCGGTTGGTTAGGTTTTTCAAAAGTTGTGGTCTCCATCCACACCATTCATCCATTTTTCGTGGTCATAATTTGAAGGCATGGGCCCAAATATGAGTAGATCCAAATCTCAAGTGGACCTCATTATATGCAACGGAAGGAAATAAACACCTACCCTTGATAACTTATCAGGGCCCAAACATGTTCCATGGAAAAAAAAAAAAAGAATTTTAGTGGGGTCCTTAATTTAGGTCCACGTCATCTAATGAACAATTTGGATGGCAAAGAAGGAATTATAGAGGGCCCTAATATTTTTAATGGTAGAATTTAAGTTCCCTTGTTAATTCTTATGGGGTCCACTAGGGCTTTTGGTCCTTTCTTTTGTGGGCTCATGCTCTTAAATTATGACCCATAAAGGATGGACAACATATATAAATCAAATAGATGCATCATTGTAGGGCCCAACAAAGTGGATTTTGAATTGTGCACAACAAACAAAAAGTTTTAAAAAGGGTGTAGACAAAAAGTTTTAAAAAGGGTGTAGTCATCTTTTTTGAACACGCTAGAGGGAATTAGGTGACTGCGTTAGTCAAAGTCAATACAAGTGGTTTTTTGACCTAATTTGGAAACTTTAGGCGGATTTTAAGAAAGAGTTTAAAAGTAAGCTTTTGTCTAAATTCAACTAAAAAATAGACTACTATATGGCGTTGTCTCTAATTATAATTATTTCAAATTTAATATTGAAACTACTCAAGAAATTAAGAAATACTGTACACTACATCCAAATGGGGATTTTGTGATGGATATATTGTAGGCCCACCTTTGATATGGGTCATTCATCATGTGGGTTCCACATTTACTATGGGTCATTCATCATGTGGGCCTACCTTGAAGAAATTGTAAAGAGGAGAAGAGGGTAAGATGAAAATTACATAAAAAGTTTAAGGACAAACTTGTCCAAAAATTAGTCTATAATGTTTACCTGCTTAGGTCAAATAAGCTACTTTTAAAAAATAACCCCTCTCCCAATTATTAAATCAGAGCTTATTTACTACTTTCTAAACAAATAAACACTTGATTAGACTTTTACCAAACGGTCTATAGGCTTATTTTTTTTTAGAAATAAGCCAATAAGCTCGTGTTTGTAGAGATGCCAAACGCCTCCCAAATAGTGTGCTAGAGTTGCATTAAATGCACAATGCATTAAATGTAAGTTGCATTAAATACTAGTGTCATCTCTAGTGTGGTCTACTTGAGCGATAAATCTTCCTCATTTTTAGGATCATACCTTAAAATGATAAGAGAAAATGGATAGACAACATGGATAAATAAATACATCATGGTGAGATACTCACAAAAGATCTAATATGGCTTATTGTCCAACTAGAGATGGACGCAATCCTCTTCCACCTAGCTAGAGACGGACAGTCTTGTTAGGGCTTTGTTATGCCCACCTTGATATGTGTATCTTATCCAAGCCATCCATCCATTTTTAAAGATCTTTTTAGTGCATGATTCAAAAAATAGGCAGATTGAAGGCTCAAGTGGACCACACACAGGAAACAGTAGTGACAATGACTCCCACTGTTAAAACCTTTCAAGGGCCCATACCTTTCAACCTATTCATAAGGTTATATAGATTGAGCTCGGATTAGGTACTACCCCCACTAAGACGCAATGGGAGATGAACAGGTACATAGAAGGTCGGTACTGGTGGATAACGGGGGGCCCGTACCTCGGTATTGATGGAGTGCTGACAGACCCATCACATCGGCAAACCGAGGTGCAGGCCCCCCATCTCTCCACCGATACCGACCTGCCACGTACCCGCTACATCCTGGTGGGGGTAGTACCTAATTCGAGCTCATATAGATCAAGATGAAGGGAAAACACAAGTATCAGCTTGATCCAAGCCTTATGTGGGGGCCCAAAGCGCTTTTCAGCGGTAGGCATTCAATTCCCACTGTTTCCTGTGGTGTGGTCCATTTGAGTATTCGATCTGCCTCCTGTGGTGTGTACTAACAAGCTAACAAACAAAAAAAAACCTACAGCATGGCCTATTTGAATTTTGGATTCCAGGGTGAAGATGAGGCATCACACCTGATTAACAAGGTGGATCTCATGCACGTGTCTCTCCCGTGTGCTTCTCATTAGCAGTAGAAGCGCCCCTTTATGCGTAGGTATAACCAGTACTTAAATTTAGGATTTGTGGCCCACACGTGACTAGCCTCTGCATGGTGGCAGTGGACACGTATATTTGAGCCCTTCATCAGCTTGGAAACACTAGATCGATACACATCATGTGGTCAGACACATCGTTTCAATATCCAAAAATGCACACACATTTTTTCTAATAAGCTGTGCGATTATTCTTCCGATGTACGGTGAACAGAAGAAGATGCACTGGATGCACGGCTTGGATTGCACATAAACATCAGATGTGGGCCCTAACAGCCGAACGTATGATATAATTACCATGCGTGTGAACATATGTGATCGTTCCCCCTTCAAAAACAATAGAGACAAATGCATGTCGCCTGTCCGATGGGTGGAATATATTGATATTTGCAATAGATCATCCTCATGGTGGGGCCCATATCAGGAACAGTGCAGATGTACTGCATGTGGGCTAGCAAAACCTCATAGACGCAAGATGTTGGCATTGGCGTCACAAAAGCAGAGAGATAGGCAGTAGTTGAACATGCTTATTTGTATAGGGACATTGTATTATCTCCTTACATGTGGGATGATGATTAAAATCGTTGATCTGATTAAAATCTTCCATGTTGGAGGGAAGATATAACCCTTTAATCAATGGCTAATAAATAGATAGCTGCATACAATATAGTAATCATCAACATTCCACGCAAACATTCCAATATCAAAATGGTTGTGATCTTCCAATCTTTTAGGTTTTTTTGAGTCATGCCCAATCCATGGTGCATCCTATAATTCCGTAACATAAATGTGCTGTGTTAGGCTTTCCTGGGAGTTCTTGCTCTGGTAAGCAAGGTGGGGCTTTCCGTGGTGTTTGTGAGAAATTCACCCTGTCCAATCATTTTTTCGACTCATTTTATGACATGAGACAAAAAATAAGGCAAATAAAAAATTCAAGTGGCCACACGGAAAAAAAAACCATTTATATGAATAGCCACCATTGATTTGACCATAGAAGTTTTGTACCAGGTTAAGTCTTTTGTGTTTTTCAGTTTATCCCAGTGGTGATAAACTTATAAATGGTTTGGATGACATATAAAGAGAGTGCGAAGAGCAAATATGGAAAGAAGGATGGAGATGGATTGGAGAAGACAAAGGCTGTTACTGCATCTGGCTTTAAGAAGGTTAAGGCAGGCACCTCTTTTGGGCTTCATTGGATCAAAGACGAGTATAAGGAGAGGACCCAGAAGCACTAATTACATCCCTTATCTGTTTTGTTTTTTTTCATCTGTAATACAATTTCTTTCTTTGTTTATTGCTGTGAATAACAGATGTTTGCATATCCTTTTTAATTGAAATTATTTTTCTATTTGGTTATCAGGAGTTTAAATTAGCCTGCTTTTGTTGCCTCTTTAAAAATCAAAGATTTTGATTTGGGTGTGTTTGGTTGCATCAAATTTCATGAAATTTTGCGTCAAATTGGACTAATTATGAAATAATATTTAGAAATTAGAAGCCTTTTAATACAATTGTGCGTCCAAACGTTACCGTTTGGTTAAATTGATTTTGGATGCTAGGATCTTCTTGTTGGTAAAATCTTCACCTGATGGACATCCATTAATTCCATTCAAAGTACAATTTTCAATCAAAGATCAGTTACCTATGTATAAAGGATGGAGAAAACGTTCAATTTCACCGCTGAACTCAGAAGTATTTGATAATTAAATAAGAACACTCAGGAGGCTGTTTGGGGTTAGGGATTTGGTGCAAGGATTTAAAATCCGTGGATTATTTCACATCTTCCCTATTTTTATTTTATTGAGGTCATCGAGGATTTGCCAAATTTGTGGATTTTCCAAATTGGTACCCTTAGAAATCTATGAATTTGGAGCAAATCCAAATCTCTCAAAGAACTAAAGATTTTTGCAAATCCACAAAACGAACTAGTTGAAGCGTCATTATTAAAAAAAAAAAAAAGTGGACTGAGATTTGTTAAATCCATATCTAATGCAAATTCATGAACTGTACAAGTTCATGAATTTTATGAAAGCAGTGTCTCATTTTCCTGATCCTAATTAAGTAGGGCCTTACAACAGTGCAAAATAATTGGATGGAATGGGTGCATTTACTCAGTATATATGTGGGCTCACCTAATGAATGAATTGGTCCGATATAAGCACCCAATGATCTTTAAGGAGGGTCAACCTTCTTAATGATGACATTGTAGATCATAGTTGTTCATCAGGTGGGGCCACGATGTATATGCCATGGCTAAAATATCAGCCTGGGAGGGATGTGAGAAAACGGGGGATGTGGTGGGCATTCAATCCTTGTTGTGTGGTCTCCTAGAGATCTGGATCAACTATATTTTTAAGACCATGCTGCAAAATGATATGGAAAAACTAATGGACAGTGTGAATATACAACACATACATCAAGGTGGGCCCACAGTCAGGGACTCACCCACTAAGCTATTACTGGGACCACTAAGCTTTGGATCAAGCTGATATTTGCTTTTTTCCCTTCATCCAAGGCTATATGACCTAATCAACAGGCTGGATGTCAAATAAACATTAGTGGCCCCAGGAGGATTTTAATGGTGGACAAGCAATCAAAACACCACCTGAGATTTAGATCTGCCTCATTTTTGGGATCAACCCTAAAATGATTTGAAAAAAATGAATGGACGGCATTGATAAAACACATATCATGGTGGACCCCACAGAGATCAGGTGGCTAGTGGCAGTGCCACTAGCCAAACCGTGTCAATAATGCAACACCCAGGTCCATAGCACAAGTGGCAGACTGAGTGAAGATAGCCTAGTTTCAACATTGAGGTCATGGTATCGATTCTTATAGTGGGAGTGGCTAACATTGTGACCAAAAAAATAAAAATATAAAAAATGCAATTATCTTATTGGTAGAATACTCAGTTTTGAATATAGGCTTGATGGTCTTTGCTTGTCACCGTCCATTTGGAAGCCACAAATCAACATCTAGGTAAGCCTTTGTTGTGTGCTTTTTCTAACGCGGGTACATCTGAGGTGAGGCCCACTAGATGGACTGTCGAGAATCACCAATGGTACAAGCATTACCCGTGTGCTGGGCCTAAAATAATACAGCACGCTCAGGTTTTCAGTTTACAGAGGTGGGGCAATGGTTTTGTGATAAGAGGCGTTCATATGATGGAGCTCTCTGTAGATGGCCCATGAGAATGAAAATTCCCCAAGAATAGAAGATCCTAGGTTTTAACATCTTGGCTTTTTGGTTGAATGGGATCCTATCATATTTTCTTTTGCCACCGATTCATTCTCCAGAATCACACGGAGTAAACGACTCTATCCATTGATTTTCTTCACTTCCCCTGATTACAACCATAGATAACTGCTGAATCGCTTCTTCTGATTAGCTGCCTCCAATCCCATCCAATTCCCAGCTCCTGAGAATGGGCTGGCCTGGTCTGTCTAAACCCAACCCACAAAGTAAAACCCAGGCCTGAGCCTGGTTTGTGATGATTATGTATGGCCCATGTCCAAGTCCGGTCCAAGCCCAGTAGCGACCACCCATTTTCATGCAAGCTGTTCATTAGGTGTGCCCAATCATGCATGATATTTATGGGCTCTTAGATACAGCCGAGGACCAGCTTGATTAATAATCGGCCTTACATTTTAGGACAGGGTCCAGCCCCTGGGCCTAGTGTTTCAGTCCAAGCCCGGAATTAAGTAGGCCAAGTCCAAAAGCTTGATGGACCAGCCTGGCCCATTGATAGCTAGACCCTAGATGTCAGTGAACTGCCCAATCAGCGTCTCCATCATTGGCTTGATACGCAGTTACTCAAAAATTGCACACACGACATACATTGGCTCTAAAATCACAATATAGAGGAACAAAGATTATTATTGTAGGAAGACATTAACTACTACTGGAAAACCAACTCAAGAGCTTCCTATTCCCATGCAAGGAAATGGAACTTATTCAACAATTTTCAAGCAAAATCAAAGGTGAAAGGCTCACAATCAATCAAAACTATACATATGCATTTGGATTTTCAAGGAGATATGCTTCTACTGCCTTGAACATTCCCACCATGTTTCCCATCATCTCCTTCGATTCATCTTCTTTCGGCAGGTTACCTTCTACCGTCTCAAACTCCCCATGAAACTTGCATACACTTCCACATTGATGCCGTCTTTGAACGCCAATGTAAATGTAGTTGATTTCACTTTCTTCCCAAGTAGGCCACCTTCAATCACTGAGTACTTGAACAAACGGTTATTGTCATCGATCACATCTATGCGATCTTTCCAGTAGCTGAAGTCCTTGATGGCTGCACATTAACAAAACCAACACATTCTTGATTGTCATTATTGAACTTGTTTAAAGGCATTAGAAGTACAAAAGAATTATGTTAGTTACCATCGGTGAAGTTGGACTGTCTGATCGTGCCAACCCCACCATCACCTTCAAGAATGACAATGCTTGATATGATTTCAGGCATGAGCTTGGGCATGAGGTTGTGGGAGTCCTTCACCATCGCCTTCCATAGTCTCAATGGTGAGATTGGAGATACGATTTCGTGACCCACTGTACCGGCGACCATGATTTCAATACTATTAACGAGTATAAATGTTTTTGAGTAAGTTGGTAGGGTCGAGCTTGTGAAAAGATGAGAAGATGTATGAAGATTTATAGATGCAGATGGTAGAAAGAGAGGTGGGAGAAGTGAGTTCTCTTTCATAGGATTTAGCTCCATTGAATACATTGAAAATTCTCATATATTCCTTTCTTGGTCATATTGTATGTAGGTTGAGACAATTAATGATAATGAAAAAAAATGCGAAGATCCCTTGCTTTGTATTCTATTGAGGGGATAATATTGAGCTTTGATGAGTGCACACGTGTGGAATAAAGCTCGTGTACATGTCACACACGTGCCAGCATGCATGGCACATACTCGTGGGATCTAATCCATCCATCGGGTTTGTCTGAGCTCTTACATGTTTTCCCAAAATACTGTCTGGTCCAATTAGCAAGTGATCTACAATATTGGAAATAGGTGAATGGGCTAGAAAACTTCATCTAAGGTTTCCAGACCGTGTGTGTGTGTGTGTCTATATATATATATATATATATATATATAGAGAGAGAGAGAGAGAGAGAGAGAGAGAGAGAGAGAGAGAGAGAGAGAGAGAGGTCTCAAGTACTCCAAGTGGTTGGACCACAGTTTACAGTCTCCTCCTAATAGGTTGGCCCCACATGAGGACAATCGTATGCAGAAATTATCCCTATACAATCATCAAGTGAGCCACAGCATAGAAAACGGTATATATCCCACTGGTTGGGCTCATGCCCTGAAAAAATGGATGGATGGCGTGGATATAAAATGCATAAATCACGATCGCCCCCACAGAACCAAACACCAGCTAGCTGGGTGGTGTTAGTGGGGTGTTAGTATGGCCACCCTATCTGCTTCCCCAGAGAACTATAAATTCATTTGGTGGCCCACATGATCAGTTTATCTGATCATCATGTTCAGTTCTACCTGTTGAATGTGTTGTATGTCACACACAAACCATGTGAGGCCACAATGCCTGCTCCAATGCTTAAAAAAAAAAAAAAAACAATAACAAGTAGATATGGCTAAAACTTGGTTTGAGCCCTCATCCAAGTAGGACACACACAATGGATGGGTTAGATATGTGAATCACATCTCATTGGGCCCTATATACGATGTGCAAGGTTTCAATGGGCAGACATCCACTCTCAACTTTTGTCCGTGATGTGGGCCTCCTAAGATTTTAAGATTTACCAAACAATAGATTTTAAGATTTGTCACATTCAAATCCAATGCAAATTCATGAATTTGACCAGTTCAGGAATTTATGAAACCCAGGGTCTCATTTTCCTTATCCCAAGCAGGACTTTAATATATATAGTGGAAATTAGTTACATGGAATGTTACCGTGGATTGAAGCCTTATAACCAAGGTGCTAAAAACTAGGCCCACATTAAAGATAATTAGATGCTGAAATCAAGTAGATCCATTCTTCAAGTGGGCCATGTGGGCCCACCTGATGAATGGATTGGTCTAATATAAACACTAGTTGATCTTTTAAGGGGATTGATCTTTTAAGGTGGGTTTACCTTCTTAATTAATGATGACCCCATAGATTATATGGTTGTTCATCAGGTCGGCCCACCATGTATATACCATGGCTAAAACATCAGTCTGGCCCCATCCTCAAGTGGGATATGTGAGAAAACAGTGGATGTGGTGAGCATTCAATCCCTACTATGTGGGCCACTTGAGATTTGGATCAGGTATATTTTAGGACCATAGCGTAAAATGAGCTGGAAGAACTGATGGACAGCCTGATATACAATACATACATCAACTTAATTCTAACAGTATGAAAAAGGCCAATTTGATTACAACCCTCTGTTTTTTATGAGCCATAGTCCATAGATCCCATGGTTTAGAATCGTCATATCAAAGTGCTATCTTCAAACCATAAACAATAGAAAGTGGAATCGAACTCATAGATGGTTCAAGATGATGATTTGATCTATTTTGGTTATCAGCTTAATCTGGATCGTCCATTTTACACACTCTCAAAGGGCTGTTTAGGATCATCGGATTGGTATGATTATGGCACCATGGCTTGTACCTATTTAAATGTAGAATGGAGGGTTTAGATTGACAATCAGGCATTCCAGGTGTTGCAAGGGAGTGGATTAGGTGAGCTTACCCAAGACTGTGCGGCCCTTATAATGGTGCCCACCTTGATGTATGTATTCTGTATCCACGCTGTCCATCCATTTTTTCAGATCATTTTAGGGCATTATCCCAAAAATGAAGCTGATCCAATTATCAGGTGGACCATACCACAAGAAACAGTGGTGATTGATGTGGTCTACTTGAGCTTTGGATCAGCCTAATTTTTTTGCACTCAAGCCCTAAATTGATCTAGCAAAATGGATGGATGGCATGGATAAAACACATTCATCAAGGTGGGCCCCACAGAGTTGGGTCACCGTGGATATCTCTAATGACGGTTCTCCATGAAATATGCATTCCCTTTTTAATTACATCAGGTGGGCCTATCGTGTTTACACCATGGCTAAGACATCAGGCTGGCCCCATCATCGAGTGGGATCTGCATTGTGAGATGGGTGGTTAGAAACAATTAACGAATGGGGCGACGTGAACTATGGACCATATCGAAATGATCACAGGTTGAGCCATTGCTAAGGGAGAAATTAAATGTTCAAAATGGACCATTGCACGTGCCAATCTTGGACTCTCGTAGCATTTCCCACAAATTCGATGGTTTTGACGTAGTTTTACAAAATGATGGATACCTTGGACTCGACGATGGATGGCTTAGGCTCAAACAGTGCCCATCTAAGACCCCTCTAATGGACAGTTTGGAATCACATGACCCACCATATTAATCATCTATTTGTATTATAAAATGGCAAATCCATGGATTTTCTATTATGATAATCAAATAAGATAGGTCCAAATTCCTTTCCCATAATAGACCATCAACGGTGTGGCTGCATGACTAAATTTTCAATAAACATATTTTTAATTACTGTCTTAAGATGTGTTTGGTTGTGATAAATATTATAAAATTTCATGATATTGTGCAACAATTTAGAGTTTTAGATGATTAATTGTCAAATGTCATGATATTCTCTTTTGGGCCTTTCCTTCACATAACTAGTAATAAAATTCCTTTTTAACTTAAAAAAATGTAGTAAAACTAAATGCAACACTTCAAACAAAAAAAATTATCCACATGAAAAATAAAGCTATTTCCTTTCAAGAATAACAAAGGTTTGAAATAATTGTGTGGAAAAAAATCAAAACATAAACCATGTACAATGTTAGGAAAAAATGTATTTTATACGTCCATCAAATGTGGAGATCAAGATTGAGATGTTTATGACTCAACACAGAAAATAAGAAGCATTGAATGGTCTGATCCCACGCAATTCCTATCTCATCCCCTTGATGCAATCCTCTTCTTTCTACAAATTCCTTAGCCCAATTGGATTGGATGACATACGCCTCATTGTTCATCCACCTTTGAAACACCATATTGTGAGTGGAACCATGGGTGTCCACATCTCTTATGACCACATTGACGCAAAGGTCTCCATGATCAACCATCTTAGTCAAATTGTCATCCCAAAATGGAAAGATGCTTTCATGAACTTGTGGTCGAGGCAGCACTAATTTGCTGAGGCAGCCCACATCACTTGCCGTTAGATTTTTTCTAATGGGCCATTCTTGCCAGGGCCTCACCAGTCTGATTGGATTCGGTCTCAAGATGCGGTGGTCTGTTTGCAGCAAGCTTAATGTCAATCTCAACTGTAATGATTCATCAGATAATCCTGTGAGTAAAAAATTACAAAGTTAGAGAGATTGATGAAGTGAAAATGCAAGAAGCTAAATATTGTAAAAGAAAGATTGAGAGTACGAGTTATTTTATTTATTAACAGGACTCCGAAACCACGGTTTAAAAGTTTTTATTTGAGTCTGGTGGGCCATGGTTTCCATGTTCACTTTAGAAATAAAAAATTGGGTGGGGTCAGTCCAAGACTCAGGTAGGCCACAACATAAGGAGTTGGGATGGGACACACAAATATTAGTCGCGTGTAGGATACAGGGCACAATGTAAGGAAGAGTTGGGAATGGACACCTGCCATTAGTTGTGTATTGAGGCTATTGTGGTTTATATATGCCATCCAATCCATTCATTTGATTCTTCTCATGAAGGTCACAATATTATTCAACAATCAAGATATTTTGAAACCCAGGTGGACCACAGCAAGTGAATTTAGAGGTTTTAAGCATATTTCTTTTTTATTGTTTCATATGATGAGGCCCACCTGAGTTTTACATCAGCGCGGCACACCTGATGGACGTGGGGATTTTAACCACATGTATTCATCCAACCACATCCCTGTGGCCCATCTGACTTTTGCCTTTCGTATCCATTTGCGCTCCACCAAGTGAAGGGTCAGATCACCCAAAATATCGCGATCTCATTTGACCTACTAAATGAATGGCTCAGATATGGTTGGTGTGTAACAAGTGTAAGGAAATTGCATAAAACCATTGGTTGCCAAGCACATACACCCGATCAAGCATGAAAGATTCTAACTACATAAAGCTGAACTTAGTCCCACGTAAAAGATTGCGAGCATCCTTGCCCAATTGAGATATATGTACAAGATCTAGACCGCTCATCTTAGTAGGGGTGTGTTTGGTGAAACTTAATTTTAGGACTTATCATTGAAAAATGTTATTTTCAGAGATTCTAGTAATTCAGATTGTTTGGTAATTAAAAAAATTTAACCGCTTAATGGTAAATATCACTTAAAATTTGAGGATTTTTTTACGCCACCACAACTTGAGTTAAAACTTATCACTGAGTGCCCCACTATTAAAAATTCCTATGTTCCATCTCCACTATTATACAATTTAATATTTCTTTTAATTTGATTTTATGCATGCCATGTCTACAATTTTTAAGTACCTGCATATCAAGTAAGTCAAGAGATTGTACAATGCCATTTGTACAAGTGGGTCAAGATATTGTACATGTGTGGCCCACTACTTCGATGGGACATGATTTTTTTATTTTTTATTTTTACAACCAAAGCATTTCTTATTAAAGGTTATGAGTCAAAAGTATATTAACTGGGATTCTAGAGATGAATGGTCTAATATCATCCTTGTGTGAGACATCATGGTTCATCAATCGAAGGGTTATAATTATTCTATCAAGAAAAGCATAACACATGGTCCATTAATTGAGGGGTCATATTTGAAAGATATATGTGGATTGGGCATAGGTGTGCCAAATTTGTAGCAAGGCAATAACATATTTTGTCTCATATTTTATAAATGATATAATTAAGACAGTAGGGGGCAAATATGACAAATTGTCAATTTTCAGACATTTATGGTTTGTTTTTACCAAAAGCTTTTGTGAAAAAATACTTCTTTTTAGATATCAGGATTTTTTTTCAAAAAATTACCAAACAAAATTTTCAGTACTTGCAAGTACTTAAATTAAGTTTTAGATCTTATTTTTCAGTTTATCAAATAGCACCTAGGTTTGAAGAAAATTAAGTGATTATTGCCTATCTTGGACATCCATATTAGATGGGGTCAATCACAATGTCAATTGCTAAAAAAACAAAAACAAAACAAGTATAGGAATACAAACGAGCTACAATATTAAGAAAAGTACTAAACCCAATCAACGGTGGAGATTAAGATTGATACCTCTATGGTTCAACACTGAAAATAAGAAGCATTGATGAGGCTGGTCCCAAGCTATTCCGATCTCGTCTCCTTCTCGCAATCCTCTCCTTCTTACAAATTCCTTGATCCAATTTAATTGGAAGACATACATTTTATTATACCTCCACCTACGGAACACCATGCGAATGGAGACGCTAGTGTCCACATCCCTTATGATTACACGACGCTGATGGCCGCGATTGAGCATCCCAATCATGCCCTCGTCCCAGAATCGGAAGATGCTTTCTTGAACTTTTGCTTGAGGCAATGCTAGTCTGCTGAGTTGGCCGACATCGCTTGGTGTTAAGATTTTTCTAATGGGCCACTCTTGCGGGTGCCTTATGATTTCGTCGGCATTCGGTTGCATGATGCAGCGGCCTGATCACAGCAAAATCAATTGCAATCACAACTCTAATTATTCTTAAAAAAAAACATGTAAAATAAGAATCATATATTGAGAGAGTGAGAATGTGAGAATTAATATATTAAAAGAAAATAAAGGGTCAGGATGACTCAAATATTGTGATCTTTACACTGTTACTCATTAGGTATTGGACATACGAAATGAATGGCTCAGATCTCACTAGTGCATAACGTGTGTATAGTGATTACATGTAAGCTTTAGTTATGAAACAAATGCACTGAATCAACTTTGGATGTAGATTGCCTATTAATACTACTGCCAGTGACAACCACTGTTTGTTAGTGCTCGGTTGGCCCCACCTTAATGTATGTATTTTACCGAGGTTGTCCATTAATTTCTCTAGTTCATTTTATGGCAGGGAGCTCAAAAATGAGTTAGATCCAAATCTCATGTGTTCCCCATCACATGAAATAGTGATGATTGAACACCGTGCCCATTAAAACCTTCTTGGAGCCCACAAAAGTTTGAACCAAGCTGATATTTGTGTTTTACCTCCATCCAAGTGTATGTGACCGAGCTAATCAACATGTTAGATGACAAATAAACATTACCTAGGAAGTTTTTTATGGTGGGCATTCAATCACCACTATTTCCTGTGGTGTGGTCGACCTGAGATTTGAATCTGCCTGTTAGCCCGCTGATTAATTGGGATAGGCTTGGACCATATACAAACAGCCTGTTAGCCCCGCCCCCGATCTGGTCCACAGGTGCGTCCACTGTAATGTTTAGGTAAAATCAACCTTGACTGCCAGGTGGGGCTATGATCATAGGCCCCACTACATAAAAGGCCACCTGTGTAAGGCATTCATACCATGATGATCATAGCCCCACTGTAAAGATCTTCAGATTCTTCACTTTGGGCTGATCCACTCACTAAGTTTGCTACCATTGTATGTTGGGTGTTATAGTGGGTGATCCATTTATTTATGAAGTGTGGCCATCTAGTGAGTGGACTCACATTATCTTTATGACACATGATCTTTACTTATTTTGCACTTCTTGTTGCTTACGCCTATCCCACGGTAGGGGTGACACCCACTTAGCTGTTACCCGAGAAACATCTAATCCGCTCCCTTTTCGACTTGGTTTATGTCCTATGGGAGTGGATTAGGTGAGACCCGGACACACCCAAGACGGCATGACCCTTGGCTTGGGGTCCACCTTATTGTATGTATTCCATATCTATGCCGTCCATCAGTTTTTCCTAGACCATTTTAGGGCATTATCCCCAAAACTAGTAAGATCCAATTATCAGGTGGACATTACCATGAGAAACAGTGGTGATTGACTATTAATAGGCAATAAAAGTTTTGGATCAAGCTGATGTTTGTTTTTTCCCCCTTCATCCAGGTTTATGTGACCTTATCAATTGATTGGGTGACAAATAAACACTATTGAAACATTAAGGTGGGCCCAAAGGAATTTATAATGATAATGCGATTCAATCACCACTGTTTTCTATGGTATGCTCCACCTGATAATTGGATCCGATTCATTTTTTATTTAGTACCCTAAAGTGATCTAGAAAAAAAACGTATGAATGGTGTTGATACAGAATAAATACATCAAGGTGGGTCCCATGGGAAGTGCGAGTATCACGCAATCCGCTCCCATAATACATTCGTACGCTGATTACCTATTCCTATTCAGACGCGGATTGTCTGTCAGTCTTATGCAGGAACTTCCAGCGTGGGAGCTTAAAGATGGCACACCGTGATGTTTGTGAGAAATCCACTTCGTTCATCTCTTCTTTTTCTTTTTTTTTTTTCAGATCATCCATGCCATTCATAAGTTTCCTACTGTGATTAGCTGAGAACAGAAAAATATTTGCCTCATCCAAAACTTCTATAACCCCATGAATGTTTCAAAAGTGGATGTTCAATCCCCACTGTTTCATGTTGTACAGACCACTTGAGTTTTGGATCTGCCTCATTGTTTAGCCCATGTCCTGATATGATCCGGAAAAACGGATACATAAGATGGATTTCTCACAAGCATCATTGTCGGCCCACCTAGCTAGCCATCACAAAGAAGCTTTGCAAGAGGCTTTGGCAGGTAATTCGTGCCACATTTATTCTTATTAGGTAATATACAATGCCTTCGAAAATAATAGAATACACCTAAGCTTTCAATTTGTCCAGGTTGGACAGTTGTTTCATGATCAACGACCTTCATATGATAGGACTCTGTGTGATTGTTTACAGTTAAGTATTTTGTTCAGTACCATTCCTTTGGAAGAGACTGATGGAATTATGTGATGGACATCTATTTTAAACCCTTTTCCACTGGCCATACAGTAAATTGGATGGATGGTCTAGATTTTAAGATAGAGAAACTTATCATACAAGTAATAAAAAAATAACTTTAAAAAACATAAAAGAATTCTACGTAAAAGAAAAAGGGTGGCAAGTTGTTATGAAAATCGAACTCGGAGTACTAAAGATTACAAAACCAAAAGTATAAACAGGAAAATTAATCACGTAATATATAGAACACTCATCTCAATAAAAATATAAATCTAAAAGTTGAATATTCTTAATTTTCAAGAAATAAAGAAAAGAATAAGAAAATAAGGAAACATGAAAAATAAATAATCTTGAATTTTAAGAATGTAAAGAAGAGTGCAAGAAAGCTTCATGTGAGAAATTACTCACCTGGGAAAATATAAAGCTCAAAACGGGCCAAGCCCTCTCTCTCTCTCTCTCTCTCTCTCTCTCTCTCTCTCTCTCCCTCTCCTGGAAGCCTCTGTCCTATTGTTTCTAAAACGAGCAGGCTCCTCAACATGCTACCACCCTCTTACTTTCCTCATACACATGTGATATATAAGGTATGGATGATGGACACTCATGGGAAGAACCTGATCGTCCTAATACTTCGGAGATATTTCCTTTTGAATATGGGCCGTTGACGTTCTCTGCCTCTCACCGTCCATTTGCAGCCATGAATCAACATTTGTTTAAGTCTACGCTGTGTGCTTTATCTCACGTAGATGAACTGTCGAGAATCACCGATCTTACATGCATTGCCGTGTCCTTTTCCAACTTGGACGCGGATTGCCTGCGAAAGCCTTTCGCAAGGCATCTCCTGCCCTCGAAATCTAGGTGCGGCCCACCTTGATGTTTGTGAGAAATCTACGCGGTCCAACTGTTTTGTGAGATAATTTTAGGCGTTGCCACAAAAAATGAACAGGACATAAGACTCAAGTGGGCTGCACTAAAGCGAAAGGTGGATTGGGAAATTCGTACCGTTGAAACCTTTATGGGGTTCACAGTGATGTTTATATGCCATCCATACCGTTCATAATGTCATTCCTACTGAGATGAACAACGCCTAAAATGATCTCACAAAACGGTTGGATGGCATAGATTTCTCACAAACATCATGGTGGGCCCCACCTATATTCAGAGCGCAGGAGATGCCTTTTGGTATGTTATGAACACGGATTGCGTCCTAGTCTCGCCCGTCTCCATCTGGGAACGGGCAGGAGCTTTGAGTGGCCACCGTGATGTATGGGTATTATACTGTCCATTCATTTTTCTGTGGCATTTTAGGAATAGATTAAAAATTTAGGCAGATCCTAGGCTTAATTAGACCACACCACAGGAAGCAGAGGTGATAATGATTCTCACCGTTGAAACTTTCCTAGGGCCCACCGCCCACCGTGATGTTTTCCATAAACCGGGACCAAGAGAAAAAAAAACAAATATCAGGTGTATCCAAAACTTGTGGCTCAAAAAAGTTTTCTACGGTAAGGGTTTAATCCCCGTTGTGTGGTCCACCTGTGTCTTGGATCTGCGTTAGTTTTCTTCCTGTATCCTCGTAAAATGGAGGGACAGTGTGGATAAGAGCCATACGTCACGGTGGCCGGCCTCACCCAAAACGGTGCGGCCCCTTCCGTGGGGCCCACCTTGACGTATGTTTTATGTATCTACTCTGTCCATCCGCTTTTACGTATCATTTTAGGATAATATACAAAATATTAATCAAATCCAATTATCATGTGGACCATAACATAAGAAACAGTGGTGATTGACCATCCTACCATTAAAAACTTCTTAGAGAGTATGTTAATGTTTCTATAGTGTTTATTTACCATCCACTATGTTGATAAGCTCACATAAGCCTGGATGAAGTGAAAAAACAAATATCATCTTGATCTAAAACTTTTGTGTGGCCCATTAATGGTCAATTACCACTGTTTATTATGTTACGGAACACCTAATAATTGAATATTCTTTGTTTTCTTTTTTAATGTCCTAAAAAGATATGAAAAAACAGATGGACGGCGTGGATAGATAATACGTATGTCAAGGTGGGCCCCACGAAAAAAGCCGTAGTAGATCAGCCAGTGTAGAAAAACATTCGACGGTTTATAACCGTCGATTAATATTCGACGGTCCCTAACCGTCAGTTAAAATTCGACGGTCAGTCGGTTAATATTCGACGGTTCTTACCCGTCGGTTCATATTCGACGGTCCATGACAGTCGACAAATTTCGACGGTCCGTGACGCTCGAAAAAATTTCGACGGTCCACACCCGTCGAACTCGTATTTGCATAATCGGCGGTTGTGAACCGTCGAAAAAAAGTCGACGGTCCATAACCGTCGTGTACGGTTCGAATATCACAGAATATTTCAACGGCTCCTAGCCGTCCCAAAAAATTCGACGGTTCTAACCCGCCGTTTCTGGGAAAAAAATTATAGGAAATTTCGACGGTCCTAGACAGTCGAGAAATGAATTCGACGGTCCTAACCCGCCGTTTCTGGGAAAATTATGGGAAATTTCGACGGTCCTGGACAGTCGAGAAACAAATTCGACGGTTTTAACCCACCGTTTCTGGGAAAATTATGGGAAATTTCGACGGTCGTGGACCGTCGAAAAATAAATTCGACGGTCTAGGACCGTCGAATTTTGTCTACACGGAAAAAAAAACCTATATTTTGGTAGGGGTTGTGCCCCAATACATCCTGTAATTCGTAAATAATTTAGAAAACTGCAACATTTACTAGCACAATGTACAAGTACAATCCTCCACATACATAACACAAGACATCCACAATCACATTACATAACCAACACAATACAACCACAATCCTCCACAACCTCAAACCTCCACAACCATAATCCTCCACAACTACAAACCTCCGCAACCACAATCCTCCACACCCACAATCCTCCGCAACCACAATCCTCCTCAAATACAAACAATCCACAACCACATTCTCCACATGTACCAAAGAGTACAATCAACTTACAATATACCATCAACCAATTGAATTTATGTCTGCATGAAAAAAAAATAACCTGTATTAATGAAGGTTGTGCCCCAATACATCCTGTAAATCTGTAATTCATAAATAATTTAGAAAATTACAACATTTACTAACACAATATACAAGTACAATCCCATCATCAAAGGCTTATCACTTCCTAGTTGGTTAAAGGCTTCAATTAATGCAGATCCTGAAACTCGGACCAATGCCTGAGGCAGTTTCTAAACACTGGTTATTTTCTTGTATATTGGTAGTTTGAAACACAACCTGTACAAGCAGCTATTATTTGCAATTGAGCAAAACAGATCACTTTTAGTGGTACAAACTTTATTGACATATCTAGTCGGAACAAATTAGCCACACAACACCTGGTATTGCAGGGAATATTCTTAATATAATATGCATGAGCTATATGAAAGGAGTACACGACACTTGGTAACTTGAAAATACAACAATATAAGCTAAGCTAAGAAAAGAAAAAGAAAACCCATGGCTGAATGTCCTCATTTTCAGCCATCTTTTATATGGAGCCTGTATAAGCAACCATGAATCAAAACAGTTATGGATGAGCATGTTAGATGGAAAATACAATTGGGTTTTTTTCCACTTTATTGAACTAATAATAATTTGCAATTTAATTGGATAGTGCATCCAAACACACCTTCAATTGACAAAGTTAGATAATAGACATATTTACACATTTATACAAGTAAAAAGTAAAAAGCTACGTACGATTAAAAACTTCGATTGTTCACTTTCAGATTTTGAACACAGTTGATCCGTCGGCTCTTATGGTTGGAGAGATGCACATGGCCACATGTCTTCTTGCATAAAAGCCACTAATCAAGGGCCGTGAAAGTCTGAAAAGAATCTACGATTTGAAATGGATCCAAAAGCACAGTTTTTCAATTCAAAGAAATCAGGCTTCTGTTTATTGTTACTAAGAAAAGTCTCTATTTTTTCAAGGTTGCACCTAAAAGTTCATGACAATTCCATCAAGGACCATGTTCATGCAATCAGGACCACAAACCTAATCTAATCTCTCACTAATCTATCAATAAAAATGACCTGTTCTTGCTCGATCCTGCCCGCTCGCTGCAGAGTGCCGTAGTTGTTCGTTATCTCATCCAACATGCATCTTAGCTTTCGATTCTCGTCGTTCATCCGTTCTAGCTCGATTTTGAGTGTAATCAACTACAAAACAAATCAAAATCCTAAATCTTAAGAAAAAAATAAATAAAAAATCAAGCACCTCAATAGATCTTTAATCCAAACCGCTAATTCAATGAACCATGCATAGTCACCTTATTCTTGGGTTTCTCTTCACCGATCGACGGCTCCAAGAGTCCAAAGTCCGAAGATGCAATCCGATCTGCAGGACAAGAGATCAGTATCGTTCATCGCTTACCGACAAGGCCATTTGAGCTTGACCCACATGGAATTAGTATCTAGCAATAGCAATGAACACTCAATTTTCATAAATCACCTACATGGGAAATACTGTATGCAGGTCATTGGTGATCTCCTTAAATTTGTTCATTTTCCATACAGATGGCCCTGTCCTGCAAAATCCAGAATATAAAACATAGAGTATCAGTTTTATAATCAAAGATCAAAAAAGAAAAAACAATAACAAAAGACAATGAAGCACCACCTCTAATTAACTCCTTATCTATTGTAAGTACTTGGATTGTTGAAACTACTTTAAACTTCCTCCATTCATAGACTAACTAAAATATCATTAAATCTATGAATTTTTATGATAATGGAAGTTTATTAGAGCAAAGCAAAAAAAATAATATAGGCGAGGGAGGTTGTTGCTGGAAGAAAAGGGTACCCTTACTAAGCTAACAAGATGGTGCCTGAATGACCCTCCCTAGGAATTAAAGAGAAAACAACTAGATTTGACCTATAAATCTACCATACATAGAGTAATTTTTTTTCTTCCTAATAAACTTTCTCAAATCTCCATAGCATTTTTTTTATAGAAAGACATTAAATTTAGGTTTGGAGAAATAACTTGAACAGGTGAGACCAGTGTTTTAAATAGCAGTAGTGTGTTGCGTAACACTCAGCCCTTTGTAACATATAGCGTAAATGGTGTACACTACACGATACTTCAATTTTTTAATTTAAAAATAGGAAAAATATGATACATAATAAGAACACACACACACATATAGATATAAATGCCTAAAAGAAACTCATTTTTTCAAGTATAAGCATGTTCAAATAATTTATTAATTATCGTTTATCAAAAGCCAATCCACAAATATAAACCAAATCAAATGATTATCACATCAACAACTTTGTAAGCAAACCACTATAATTAATCATGTCTAATTCAAACCACAAGTCACAAGTATGAAAAGAAACTAAAATCGCACGGGTTGAGAGTATTAAGTGCAAAATACAAAATACAATTATGTCCAAGATGGACAAAGGAAGGAAAACATGTTATCTTTTCTTTCCCCCTATCTTCCAGAATAAATGGAGTTTAATACATCAAAGCAACTATAAGATTTTTTTCCAAGAATATAGAGATTAAAACGGAGTTTTACTAAATATGGGTGGGCCACACTCCAAAACATACACCAATCAAATGATTGAAGCCTTTGGCTTGAGGATCTTTCTCATGGGAGGCCAATCATTGGTTGGACTTTTTCTAACCAGTCATTTTTAATCTCAAGCGTTCACCAATCAGCAGCTACAATAAATTGAACGTTGTGATTTTCAGGGTACACCCCATCCACTGTAGGGCCCAAAAAATTGGTCCTCATCTCATACATGTGTACCACATGTCCAAAGATTAAATGTTTGATAAATAATTTAGACATAACTGACAGCATGGATCCTCTCTCATTGCTAGACAGGAAAAGAAAGATGGCAATGCAGAAGTGAATTCAACTCACATCAGAGTCAATTGGATCACAAGAATTTCTGGAAGCTGCACCCTTATCAGAATAAGCATTTTCCGAGCCAAAAACAAATGGTGACCAAGCCTGGAAACAAAAAGCAGAACATGAGTAGTAATCTTGACTACCACATCCACAAAAACAAATATGTAGGAAAATAAAACCCCACACTATATTTGGAAATGCAACACACAACGCACTATCTACATAATACATTTAAATATGCATAACAACAACCAAAGGGATAGATCAAATATCATACTACCTCTTCAACCATCACAAGCTCGACTGATGTACGACCAGAAGATCCAGACTCATCCACATGGGATGAATAAACTTGAGGAAACAGCTTCATTAATAAAAGAAAAAAATATATGCAGGTGAGTAAGAATAAAGTGATTCATGGTAGTCTCCAATCATTTGATTATTAAAGGGGTATTTTATACATAATACAATACTCAGACTGGAAGCTCATACAGTATCTCCACATCTTGAGTTGAAAAAGTATTGCAAATTGTCTATAAGATGCAACCAAAAAAATGAGACCCAGCATGCATAAGCCATACACCAAAAATCCTCCACAATTATCGAATCTTCATCCTTTATTTGGTTGAACTTGAATGTGGACCATTTTTGTTGTATCTGTTACCCATTTTTGTGGTATCTTTCTTAACAGTCTATTTGCTGGCCACCAATTCAAGAGTTAGAAATTTCCAATCTGGGTTATTTTTGGTCCACTGCCCACCCAAGTGGTGGTCATGATATCAAAATTTTGGACCATTGAACCATGGTCCCCACTTGTACAAAATGATAACCCAAGCATAACTAAACTCTCTGGCTGATCATTGTATCAAGCAAATCATCTGGCTGAGCATTGTATCATCTAATCATCAAAACCTGGAAAGAAGTGGATGACTAATTACCTTGTCCAATTCATGTAAGAGCTGATAACTTTCCATCGTAAGTTCTAAAGACTTCTCATCCTTGAATATTTGGAAAATTGCCTTGTACATTTTCCTTTGCCACCATTTTCACATTAATAGAATTAGAAGAGGGAGAACTTTAAACCAGCTAAGTTGAAATGCAATCAAAAAATTCCAAATGCAAGATATAGGTTTGGAGATGGGCTGGATGGGTCAGCCCATTTACCTTAAAATGTAAGCCCATCCATGAAAGTCATCAGCGAGCCTGGATTCGGGCTTCAGGTGGACCTCAACAAAGAAGTTATCAAACTGGATAGAGGGCCACTTTTTATTTGGCGGACCAGGCCTAGAAGCCTGATGGGGCAGCAAATCCCACTGCTAGGGAAAGCAGAACGAGAGAGCTCCGGCTTTTTTGATGCCATTATTCACTTTAGTTTTGGGCCATTTTTGGGCACACCCCACAATAACATGGGGCCACCATTCACCATACCGTCAGATTCCACTAGTAGTCATATCTGTGGGTTTCAAAATCCATAACATAGGGCCCCTTAGATGTGTATGTACAATTTTTGGCAATAGCCCAAACATGGGCACCTGGAAAAACAGTGCAAGAAATGTAGTGCTGGAAATGGTTTGGCCCGACTTTGGGCAAGTACCACGACCACATGGGGCCACCTTTTGGCATTCCATCAGGTGCTCCAGGCAGAACTATGTATGGTCTCCAAGACCCATAAGGTGGGACCTGCTGAATGCACATATAATTTTTTTGGCACAAGGTCAAACTTAGGTGCTTGAAATTTCTGCACAGTGATTTCTGCACCAAAAAGAGTTATTTTTCCCTTCAAAATTTATTTCTTTCACTAAAAAGAGTTATTTTTCTCATTTTATTTCCTGAAACATCTTTGCCAACTGTATGCACATCAACTTCTATAAACGAGGCTGCTTGGTTGCATGCATGTTTGCCATTCACATACTAGAATGTGCACTGACATCTGGATGCATGAACATCTGCTAGCACATATCCATTTGCAGCCCTTGGATGTTTTTGTATTAAAAAAAAAACTACCTTAAAGAAGTATTTACACAAACAAGTGGTGAGCAGAAACTTCTCAAGCGTGATTGTGGATGTTTTTGTAGGAAAAAAAAACTACCTTAAAGATGCATTTACACAAACAGGTGGCGGGTAGAAATTTCTCAAGAAATAGTCCCTGAAACCAGGCCAAATATATCCAAAATCAGTCTTATTCACAACATGGTTGAGGAATAATCAAGAGTGAATCAAAGAGTCATTGAGAAAATAATCTCATCAATACATGGCATCTATTCACTTGGACAGTTCAATCAATCATTTGAACTGTCCATTGAATCCAATCTACAAAATGCATAAGACATCAAGGTAAGCCATCATTCAAATCTTATACTAAGATCTATAACCATATAAATAAGCATCTAAAATCATATCCAATCAACACCCAAAAAATAAAACCATGAAACAAATGCAGTCCTTTTATTTCCACTACTCATCACCCAAAAAGCATTGTGTTCTCAGACAGACTGTCCTTACAGACTGTTCTAAGACTGTTCTAAGACAGACTGTCCTTACAGACTGTTCTAAGACTGTTCTAAGACAGACTGTCCATTTCTGAAAATAAAAATAAATAAAAACAAAGCATTACCTATTTGTGCATACCGAGAAAGCATTGTGTTCTAAGACAGACTGTCCTTAAAGGCATTTCCACAAACATCTTCTCGGCATCCTCAATCTGCTTAAAACGGAAGTACCCAGCAAGCAATGCTGTCCATGTAACAACGTTCTTCTTCACTGCACTTTCATCAAACAACTGAGAGAGAGAGAGAGAGAGAGAGAGAGAGAGAGAGAGCTGCTAAACGGGAAAGTGCTTCCCTTCGCTCGTTCGTGCGTCGCTGCACCAGTGAGGGACCGAGAGAGTAGAGAAGAAAGAGAAGGGATTGGGAGAGAAGGTTTTGGCGATAGGGTTTTTGGGCGGGAGGAGCAGATTTGGGAATTTTAGTTTCCCTCTATCCCCTCTTTCGTCCGTGCGGTCTGTGTGTGGATTGGGTATTACCCCCACCAGACCTAGTTAGAGATGGACGGTCCTGTAAGGGGTATGGGCCTACCATGATGCATGTGTTGTATCCACACCATCAGTTTTACGGATCATTTTAAGGAATGAGCAAGGAGTCGGATCTAACGCTCAAGTGGATTGGGGGCGGGGATTGGGTACTAGAGATGGACGACCGAGTTAAGGGCTCCATGGGTCCCACCGTTATATATGTGTTTTATCCATGCTGTCCATCCATTTTGAAAAATCATTTTAGGCGATGAGCCCAAAAATGAGGCAGGTCAAACGCTCAAGTGGACCACACACTCCATTCATCAAGGTATGGCCGGTATGGGCCATACGATTGAGTTGGGGCTGATGAGCTTTTTTTTGGCTATGCAAAAACCCTGCTTAGTGATTGAAAATTTGAAGATAAACTTGATTTAAAACTTTTGTGGTCCACAAAATGTTTTTAATGATTATTCATCACTTTTTCTGTTGGTATGGTCCACCTGAGATTTGGATTTTCTTATAATTTTGGATCACGTCGTAAACTTATATTGAAAAACAGATGGACGGCATGGATATACCAAAAATACATCAAGGTAAGCCCCACATGGTAGGGGTAACGTACACCCACTAAGATGTTACAAGAGTAACACCTAATTCACTCTGGTGCGTTCCACACACCTGTATTTGGCCAGTGGCGATGCCACATGTCTATGGACTCCACCGTGATGCATTTGTTTCATCCATACTGTCTATTAATTTACTAAAAATTATTTTAGGCTACAATTCAATAATGAGGCAAATCTAAATCCCAGGTGGACCACACCACGAGAAAACATTAGTGATTGAATGTCCACTATGAAAACCTCCTAGGGCCCACTGTAATGTTTATTTGACATCCAACCTCTTAATTAGGTCATAAAGACCTGGATGTAGGGCAAAAACAAATATTAGCTTCATCCAAAACTTTCGTGGCCCTTGAGAAGCTTTTAATGGTGGACATTTAATTAACATTGTTTCTTATGATTGGGTCCATCTGATCAAGATTTAGATCTACTTGAGTTTTGGACTCATACCATAAAATCATCTGGGAAAATGTATGGATGGCATGAATGAAACACATACATCATGGTGGAACCACAGCAATGGTACACTTGAGACAGGCAATTTGGAATTTTTAATAGTGAGGCACTAAAGTACCATTATTTCTTATGATGTGGTCCACTTTAGATTTGGATCTATCTCAATTTTGGGCTCATACTATAAAATAATCTAAAAAAATGTATGGACGATGTGGATGAAACACATGCATCATGGTAGGGCCCATAGAGCACCGATCAGTACTAATTAGTGGCTAGTCAGGGTCACTAGCCAATCCAAGCACACTACTTTAACCGTGTGAGTACCAAGTTGAAATATTTTATGTATATTATATCCCGTTCATCTGTTCTTAAATATCATTTTATGATGCCATACCGAATCTCAAGACTTAAAATCTAAATGTCAACAACTAAATTAGAGTTTAGGGTCCAATGACTGCACATTTCTTGGATTTTCATGAGGTCAGCAAGTCCCAATGCAATTTTGAACAAAACATTTGGATCAATTTAGAATTTTGATCCAGTAATTACTTTATTCTACTCATCAATATCTTCGATTTGACTAGTCACTACTCACCTTGATCGGATTTCGAATGAGAAAGATATGAGGCGGACAAAATTGATCAACAATATGATGGGTCATATCTTGCAATCCAACAGTTAGATTTGACTAAAATTTAATCTAAACGTCTGAAGTCATTTACTATTCAATATTGACCGATCAGATTGTCGAAAATCTGTCTAGATCTAGACAAACTGATCGTGCCCATTTAAAGAGTGTTTTGGACGGATCTAATTCGTTTCATGTCATATTGGGCTGAATTTTGTTCTATAACCTATTCAACACGTTCCAAATATATTTGACCGTTCAGATCAACTTTACGATTACCTGATTATAGAATTTAATCAATCTCATCATTATAAGTTATTCTTGTAATTACACATCATTATACTTAGGCCCTCATTTTTTGTACAAGTGAATTAACTTGTGGGTATGCATAAACCAATATGATAAACTCAATGACTGTAATTTTTTATTTTCAACCATTCAATAAATGTCCACTAGTAAATTTTGTCCACTCATTTCAAATTTCTTAATTTTTTTCAATCTCAAAAAAATATTTTTAAATATTTTTTTCAAACATTTCAATTTTGTTAAAAAGCTCAATTTTTTTTTCAAAATCTCAGTCTTTTTTAAAATCCCAATTGTTTTTTTTTTTTTCCAAACTTTTGAACTTTTTCAAACTTATCATAAAACAATTTTTTTTTCAAATTAATCAATTCTATTCAAACATATCAATTTTTTCAAGATGTAATTTTTTAAAATGTTTTCTTTTTAAATTTCAATTGTTTTTTTTCAAAATCTTTTTTTTTCCAAACATTGCCAAATAATTTCCAAACTTTTAAACTTTTTCTTTTCTCAAAATCAAAATTTTTTAAAATATTTAATTTTCTTATTCAAAATATTAATTTTTGTGTCAAAACCCCAGTGATTTTTTAAATCTCAATTTTTCTCAAATATCGCCCATTTTCTTTTTTCAAAATCCTATTTTTCTTTATTTTAACGTTAGCTATTATTTTTATAAATCATAATTTTTTAATGTTGATTTTCAAGAATTCGACGGTTCTAGACCGTCGACGTTTAAAGGCGCTATATTCGACGGCTTTAGACCGTCGATTTTGTTTCGCGCGTAAACGAATTTTTTCGCGCGTAAACGAAAATTTTCGCGCGTTAATTTCCGACTGTGCTAATTCGACGGTCCTTAACCGTCGAATTAATGCCCTAAATTCGACGTCTTTGGACCGTCGAATTTTTTCGCGTGTTAAATTCGACTGTCAGTACCAGTCGAATTTTAGGTCGTAAATTCGACGATTCTGAACCGTCGAATTTTTTCCCGCGTTAATTCGACTGAGCTAATTCGACTGTCACTAACAGTCGAATTTCAGGTCCTAAATTCGACATCTTTGGACCGTAGAATTTGTTCTAGCGTTAATTTCGACTGACCTAATTCGACTGTCACTAACAGTCGAATTTTAGGTCCTTAATTCGACGGGTCTGGACCGTCGAATTTTTTCGCGCGTTATATTCAACGGTTCAGGACGGGACCGTCGAATGACGGAGTCGAATTTAGCGCTTTTTCACGTAGTGATGCATCTCACATAAAGCACCTGTCAGTTCAAGCGTATGCTCTGGGCTTTCCTGTTAGTGGAACCTGCCCATCAGAAACTCTTACTGTTCAGACATGCATTCATGTACATATCACTACAAGCACTTTGAATATTCAAACACACAGCATGCATCATCTCGCATAAAGCACCTGTCAGTTCGAGCGTATGCTCTGGGCTTGCCTATTAGTGGAACCTGCCCATCAGAAACTCTTACTGTTCAGACCTGCATTCATGCATCATGTCATCTATGAGAATATATGAGGATTAAAACAGACTTTTAAGTGTTAGTTCGATTCTGTGAAGTAGAGACCGTACTTCGGTACGGGCAGTGTGTGGGGTGCTTAACCTCTTCCCACCCTGTAACCGTGATCCCTTACCTCGAATCTCTGGCCGCAGATCAATAGGAGTCATTTTAGAGGAAGGAATCTTCGGATCCCCTTCTCTAACATTTCTACGGGGTCTAGCCGACTGTAGATTCGAAGTAACTGGCTAGTGGCGACTCTAGTCTTATATAAACTCATTTAAACACATCCAGCTTAACACAACAACCAAACAAAGCCCTCGAGAACGAGGCAAGCCAGTGGCACAAACGGCGATTCGCACTCATGCATCATCTTCTTCTTCTTCTGAAAGGAAAGGGACGAGAACGTCGTGTGGGAGCGCGGAAACGGCGAGGGTCCACAGAATGGCGACTCCACTGGGGAGATGAGCTTGTCCCACTAGTCGTGATCCGACTTGAAAAACAGCATCATTCCTATACTTGAAATTCATTAGTCCTCATACAATCTCATCTACATATCATTCTACCCAAAACCAAAACAAAAAAAAATAGAAAATCCCAAAACCCAAAAAGAGTAGAGTATAGTCCTCACCATTGCGCCTCCTCGGGCTCAATGTGTTCGGAAACAACTTCCCTTCCGCAGCATAATCCGCACTCGGGCTCAACAAGCAATGTCCGACTACGAAGAAGAAACTCATCTCTTCCCTGCTCTTGAGATGACCGAAGCGCAGCCTCAAGCGCAACAGCCCATTGATAATACGCCAATCATATAAGAATTGGCACAAGGAATGAGAGCAATGCAAGAAATGCTCTTGCAATTCATGCAAGCACAAGCCACCGCTGTTCAAATCAAGTACCAGTTCAGCAATCTCAGCAGCCATGCTGGGTCCCTCCGGCCTCCAGTTCAAATCAAGTACAACCATTGGAGTCTGCCCAAGACTACCGACAGCAGCCGTCTCAGCCCTTCGCTATGGGGCATCCTCCTCAATACCTTCGCGCGACGACAGGGCCGTCTCAGAGCACTCCCGTCGGAGGAACTTCCAGTCAGCTTCCAGTCAATCTTGCAAACAACAGTTTCAGTAGATCTCAGCATGTCCCCACCAAGGGGACCCCTTTTCAATTCCAGCACATCCCCGCCGATGGGATTTCAATTCAATTTCCAGCAACAGGGACAGCACTGGCGAATGCCCACAATGGGGGTCAGTGTCAAGCCCACATCAATCAGCGGACAGTGGCGAATACCCAACAAGGGAGTCACTTCCCAGCATCTCAGCCTCCTGCGAACAGGAGCACTTTTCAATTCCAGCACATCCTCGCCAATGGGATCCCAGTTAATTTTCAGCAATCTTCAATTTAGCAAACTCCAGTTAATTTCCAGCAATCTTCAATTCAGCAATCTCCAGTTAATTTCCAGCAAGTTCCAGTTCAACCTTCAGTACAGTCTCCAATTCAGTTACAGTCCTTTCAAGCACAAGTTCATCCGAATCCAGTTCAATCATCAAATCAACTTCAGTAACCCGCGGTTGCTTTTCAGCAAACCCATAGGGTCGAAGACATCGACCACTATGCCGAAGAAGAACGTGCCTTACTCCAAGAGGCACCAGTTGCTCGAACAGATCATTTAGGACTGGACGAGTTGCGGGAGCAGTTCTAGATCTTGCAAAATCAGCTTCAGCGACAACAAGGAATCGATCTACCTTCGACCAAGTTCAGAGACTTGTGTCCTTTCCCAGATGCTCAAGTACCTCAAAACTTTGAGGTAACAAAATTCAAAAGATATGATGGCAGCGGTTGTCCCACAGCACATCTCAAGGCCTTCTGTGGAGAGCTGAGTGCAATCTCAGGAAATGAAGGGGCCCTCATTCGTTTGTTCCAAAAATTTCTAAAGGGCGATGCCCTAGATTGGTACACCTCATTGGACTGCCACCGCATCAAGACGTGGGAACATCTTTTCCAGGCTTTCGTTGACAGATTCGCATACAATCTCAACATGGCACCCAGAAGAGCCGACCTCGCAGCTCTCAGGCAAAGGAATGATGAAACACTATCTGCCTACGTGGGACGTTGGCGATCTATGGCAGCCCGAATGCGAACACCTATCGACGACGAAGAACAAATCTCCATGATTGTTCATTCAATATATCCGGGCATATCTAGATATCTCATCTCGCATCCATACGCGAATTTCTCACAGTTGATCCGTGTTGGAGAGCAAGTCGAAGCAGGAATCCGTGCCGGGACGATCTCCCCATGGCCTCATCAAGCCACTCCAGTCAAGAGGAACAGAGTGGAAGGAAGACCCATCGGGTATGGAAACTGCAGCGGTTCTCCTCCCCGCCCGACAGAGGTAAACAACATCAGCACCACTACTCAGGGTAATCAATACGCTCCCCCACAAGGACATCAACAGCATCAGCAGAATCAAGTTCAGCATCAACCTCAGAGGTATCAACCACGACCAAATCCTCAACCACAGCCACAACCACCTCAACAACAACAGCAGTTCAGAGGGAACGGTCAATACTCATACCAGAATAGGCAGAATTACAGGGAGCTCAGGAAGTTCACTCCACTCACTCAGCCACTTAGTCAAGTCATGACTATGCTGGTACAAAAGCAGTTGCTCACTCTAATGGCACCCAGGCCTCCTCCTCATCCTCTGCCTCCAAACTACCGAGAAAATGAGTATTGCGCTTACCATCAAGGACGTGGCCACACCACTGATCGATGCTTTACTTTGAAGAATGCCATACAAGATCTGATTGATGACCGCAAGATCGTCATCTCGGTCCCTGGGACTCCTCCAGCAGCTTCCAACAACATTCTTCAGAATCCTCTGCCTCAACATCCGACGGATTCTAGTTCATCTCGAGGCCCCACCGTCAACAGCATAGAAGAAGGAGAGCGCCTTGATCGCTTCTTCTCCCCCATCCAATCCATTCATGCCTACACTTATGGGCCGACAAATCCTCCTCCGATCTTGCAAGGGGCAAGTCCCTTTCTTCCTTCAGTCTCCGAACCAGTAGTACTCGAAGGAACACTTCCATATGATGTGCCAGTTGTTCAAGGGGCATCTTACAGCCCTCCATGTTGGGAGCCAGTCATTCTGGAAGGAGCACAATCATACATCGAGCCCGTATACAAACCTGTCATCTTGCAAGGGGCAACTCCAGTTCAAGAACAATACAATTCGCCATGGAGAAACCATACTCATCAGCAACAAGAACCCATTGTCTTGGAAGGAGCTCCTCCAGTTGAGCCAGTCATATTGCAAGGGGCAAATCCCGGAGGCGTGTCAATCACACTACGACAACTGGGACGAACAGAGAAACCCCCTGCCATATCAAGAGGACCAGTATTCATTCCACGGGAGCCTCCTACTCCAGGAACGGTCAAGCCAGGACTGCAACCTTATGTGATCTATGAAGACAAGCCTCGATATTACCCCTTCAGCACAGGCAACAATGTAGTTCTCAAGGTAAAATCTCCATACGAGGAAGATCTGGTACCCACACTAGCACCATCACAAGAACCTGTGGTCCTAGAGGGCAAAGGTGAGGAAAATTATAAAGAGGTCCCATGGCACTATGCAGAATGTGTGGAAGTGAGAAACATGAATCCCAATGGGCGTTGCATCCGAAGAGATAATAAAAAAAGAGGAGATCCCAAAGGCGCTCTCTCAGGCCTCGGCAACAAAAATGAAGCCGCATACGATGTGGCGACTCAGCTCAAGTCAATCCCTGCTCAAATCTCAGTATGGGAGCTACTCTGCACATCTCGCATACACCGAGAAATGTTTGCCAAAACCTTAAACGATGCTCACGTCTCCTCCGATAAGGCACCAGAGATGATAGCATTGATGATTGGACAACTCCTGGCTCCACGGGCCATCACCTTCATTGATAATGAGTTGCCACCAGAAGGGCGCGATCATGGGCGATCCCTTAACATAGCCTTACGATACAAAGACCTCTGCGTCCCATTGGTCCTTATCGATAATGGCTCAAGCTTAAACATCTGCCCACTTAAGACTGTGGAACGTCTAGGAATCAGTCCTTCTTCATTCCGACCCAGCACCATATGTGTCAGAGCATTCGACAACACCCGCCGATCAGTAGAAGGGGAGGTCGACATAGAGGTACAGATAGGTCCTGAAATCTCCACTATCACATTCCAAATCCTGGATATATCAGTCTCTTTCAACATGTTGCTCGGACGACCTTGGCTGCACAAGGTAGGGGCTGTGCCATCAACCCTGCATCAACGAGTGAAGTACATCTGTGGAAATCAAGTAATCTCTATCCATGCAGAGAAAGAGCTCATCATTCCTTCCAATGCTGCTGCCACTGAATCAGACATCCCGGTCATCGATATCCAGCACTCTGAAGAAGACATCCCGTTTCACAGTTTCGAATTCGAGACTATGAACTCTATCGCCAATCCAGAACCGATAAGGGTGGACCGCGTCTTTTCGCCTGCAGAACGTCTGAGCCTCAAATACCGAATGAAGAATCATTTCAAGTCTAGAAAGGTATCGCTGATATATAACCAACGCAAATGGGGACTCGGATACAAGGCAATCTTCATGGACAAAGGAAGAAATTTCGGTGCTCACCCATCCAATTCGTCAAGCCAGGAGAACCTTGCAAAGACCCAGGAGGGAATCAACCGACTGCACTACACAAAGGCCTCCCGATGAGCCTAGTTTGGGCCACGTGGCCCCCCATTCGATGGGATCAGATTCTCGAACCGTATAAGCCTCCAGAAGAAAAAGGAAATGATGAAGATGAAGAAGGAAGTCAAATACAGCAGCTTCAGGACCAGGTCACTCTGATACCTGCTCCCAACCAGGGGCACAACCTGCCCGCTTCAATTCCAGCCAGTCAGGGGCACAATTTGCCCATCTCAGCATCAATTAGCAAGGGGCACGACTCGCCCATATCAACATCAACAATCATCAGCCAGGGGCGGAAGCCTCCCATCCATTGGACCAAGAAAGGGAAATTTCCAGCCCTGGATTGGTTCGATATCCAGATCCCAAACATGTGTCTCGCTGTAGAACCAGACGAACTGCAATGCGAGGTAAGTGATCCGGGAGGGACTGAGTACGACTCAGATCTCGAACCCGACCAGCAAGAAATCATGGTCATTGGGCCAGACTGTGATTCTTCACCCAAATCATCAACCCTCACCTCTTCAGGGGAGGAAGTGTGGGGTCCTGAATGGTCATCCATTCCCCTAACTCTTGAATCAGCCAAAGAGCCATCTGAGGGCTCTGGCTTCCAAAAAAAAACGCTTGTTTAAGCAGCGACCGAAACTTTGGAATAAGTTGGGCTCAATCATGGTCTGCAATGCCCACTTGTTCAAAGTCTCATGAATTTCGAAAATCCAAAAAAATCAAAAACTTTCAAAAGCCAAAAAACATGTAGCATTTCCATTTCAGAAAAATCTCAAAAACCAAAAAACATTTCTTTTCCTGCATTCAATAGTGTGCCAAGTTCGTCTAAAGAGTCACATGAGTTTGAAGTCGAATCATATGATTTTGACATCAAATTAGACTTCGAGCTCATGGGTCTGGACGAAGCTCGGGATGAGGAAGATGATGGCCCGGCTCCCGAACTAGAGGATCTCCTCAAGAAGTTCGAATCCAAAGCCAATGTTGTAGCCGATGATTTCGAGATAGTAAACTTGGGAACACCTGAGATCCCTAGGGAAGTACGCATTGAAAAATCGTTGCCACCTGAGATGAAACAGAAAATGATAGAGTTCCTAGCTCCAAGATTGTCCAACTTCGCATTCTCATATGAAGACATGCCGGGGCTCGATGAAGAGCTCATTGTACACCATCTGCCAACCAAGGCAGATATGAAGCCAGTGAAACAAAAACTTCGAGGAATGAAGCCAGAATGGGCTCTGAAAGTCAGAGATGAAGTCATCAAACAGTACAACGCGGGATTCTTGGTGGTCTCCAACTACCCTGAATGGCTCGCCAGCATCGTACCAGTACCAAAGAAGGATGGCAAGGTTCAAATGTGCATCGACTTCCGAGATCTCAACAAGGCCAGTCCTTATGATGACTTCCCTTTACCACATATCGACACTCTGGTCGAAACACTGCTGGATACAAGATCTTCTCATTCATGTACGGGTTCTCAGGTTACAATCAGATCAAGATGGCAATCGAAGATCGTGAGAAGACATCGTTTATCACTCCCTGGGGAACCTTCTGTTACAGGGTAATGCCGTTCAGTCTGAAGAACGCAAGAGCAACATATCAGCGAGCAATGACAGCACTATTCCATGACATGATGAACAAAGAGCTTGAAGTATATGTGGACGATATGATCATCAAATCTCGCACAATTGAAGGACGCTTTGAAGATCTGAAGAAATTATTCAATAGATTAGAAAAGTACAAGCTCCGCCTCAACCCTCAGAAATGTGTCTTCGGTGCAATGGGGGGTAAGCTCCTCGGCTTTATGGTGAGCGAGGATGGCATCAGGGTCGACGAGACTAAAACCAGAGCAATCATTGAGATGCCCCCTCCTAGAACAGAGAAAGAAATTCGTGGCTTCCTCGGCAGAATTCAATACATCAGTCGCTTCATCGCACAGCTCACACCTATTTGTGAGCCCATCTTTAAGCTCCTCCGAAAAAACATTCTAAAAGAATGGAATGATGATTGCCAAGTCGCCTTCGACCGCATCAAGAGATATCTCATGAATCCCCCAGTCCTAGTACCGCCCACTCCTGGACGTCCACTGTTGTTATACATCTCGGTAGCAGAAGAAGCCATCAGCTGTGTCCTCGGCCAGCACGACGAGACCGGGAAGAAGGAACAAGCAATATACTATTTGAGTCGAAAGTTCACCGACTACGAGACCAGGTATTCCCCGATCGAGAAGACTTGCCTCGCCCTAGTCTGGGCAACTCAGCGACTCCGTCAATACATGATTGCATTCCCTATTCTCCTCCTCGCTCACATGGATCCGCTCAAGTACCTGTTCGAGAAACCGGCACTCACTAGAAGGATAGCTAAATGGCAGCTACTCCTGTCTGAGTTTGACATCACCTATGTCACTCAGAAGGCAATCAAGGGGCAGGCCCTCGCCGATCATCTTGCCGCTCACTCTCTCCTAGATTATCAACCGCTCAAGACATTCTTCCCTGATGAAGATCTCTTGCTTATCGAAGGGGAAGAAAGGAAGAAGAAAGATGAGTGGACGTTATTCTTCGACGGCGCAGCAAATTCTAAAGGGAGTGGTATTGGAACAATCCTCTACTCTCCAGATGATGTCCCTATTCCTATCTCAAGGCGCATAGCATTCGAGTGCACCAACAACATGGCAGAGTACGAAGCATGCATCGCTGGCTTAAGGGAAGCCATAATCTTGGGCGTCAAGAAGCTACGAGTATTTGGAGACTCACAGCTTATCATCAATCAGACCAATGATGAATGGAAAGCCAAGGACCAGAAGTTGATACCATATCATGTGTATCTTGAAAATTTGATCGAGGAGTTCAAAGAAGTCACCTTCTCATACATGCCCAGAGCCAAGAACCAGTTTGCAGATGCTCTCACCACACTTGCATCAATGCTCGAGATACCAAAAGGAGCTTCAGAATGGGAGCTCACAGTCGAAATTCAAGAAGAACCTGCTTTTTGCCTGCAAATAGCCGAAGCTGCCCCTGACAAACCCTGGTATGCCGACATCAAGCAATATCTCGAAACCCAGGAGTATCCAGAGTCAGCAACAGCAACAGATCGCCGAACCATCCAGCGTTTGGCCGGCCAGTTCACCATCAGTGGCGAAGTTCTTTACAAGCAATCCTATAATCACATCCTCCTTCGATGCGTCGACGAAACAGAAGCTGCAAAGATCATGAAAGAAATACACGAAGGAATCTGTGGCCCACACATGAACGGGCACATGATGGCAAAGAAGATTCTACGACTCGGCTACTATTGGCTCACCATGGAGACAGACTGCTGCCAGCACGTCAGAAAATGCTTCAAATGTCAGGAGCATGCGAATCAAATCCATGCCCCCTTATCAAAATTATACAACCTGACCACCCCCTGGCCCTTCTCCATGTGGGGACTCGACATCATCGGTAAGATTAGTCCCAAAGCATCAAACGGTCATGAGTACATACTTGTGGCAGTCGACTACTTCACCAAGTGGGTAGAGGCATCTTCCTACACCACGATTGCAGCATCTCAGGTGATCAAATTCATGAAGAACAACATCATATACCGGTATGAAATCCCTAATGCTATCATCACAGATAATGGGACCCCGTTTGTCAACAAGAAGATGGATGACTTCCTCAGCAAATTCAAGATCCAACGTCATCGATCAAGCCCCTACCGTCCCCAGATGAATGGTGGGGTAGAAGCCGCAAACAAGACAATTGTCAGGATACTCGAGAAGATAGTCATGACCTATCGAGATTGGTCAGATATGCTCCCATATGCACTGTGGGCCTATCGAACGTCTGTACGGTCTGCTATGGGCGTTACTCCTTTCGAACTTACTTATGGAATGGAAGCAGTTCTGCCAGTCGAGGTGGAAATACCATCACTACGAGTGTTACTCGAAAGCGAAATTGAAGAAGGAAAATGGCAACGGGCCAGATTCGATCAGTTGCAGCTAACAGATGAAAAGCGCATGCGTGCGCTAAGTCATTCTCAGCGTTATCAGAAAAGGATCACTCGGGCTTACAACAAGAGAGTCCGAAAAAGAAGTTTCAAGGTAGGCGACATGGTCATGAAGAAGATTCTACCGTCGCACCTTCCGGATCCCAGAGGAAAGTTCAAACCCTCGTGGGACGGGCCTCTGATCATCAGAGAAGTACTTCCCGGAGGCGCCCTCAGAATCACCAGCATGAGAGGGGTGGATCTTCCTGAGCTAACCAACACCGACAATGTGAAGATCTTTCACGGGTAAGTCATTCTGACCTTATCAAGAGTTACTTTAATAGAGCTGAAGTTAAGAGGTCGAAGCTAACACCTCTGAGAAGTCATTTCCGTCCACCAACAAGTGTTTCAAATAAGGGGATTCAAAAGAAAAAGAAAAAAATATACAAAAAAAAGAGAAAAAGAATACAAAAAAAAAGAAGAAAAGGGAAAAGGGAAGCCAAAGCAGGGCACCTAAGAAAAAATTAACCCAAGGAAAAACACAGTCATCCATCCATTCATCTCAGAAGGGTCCTTAGCTAAGACCAACAGCTCTATCATCGTAACTTAGGAAAAGGGCTGAAGGACTGCCATTGGCCGGCAACGACGGATTCCCGACCTCTAGCTGCCGCAGTTATCCAAAGATTCAGAAAAAAGAAAAAAAAACGAAAAAGAAAAAAGAAAAAAGCACAAAAAAGAAAAAAGAAAATGTGTGCCTAAACAAAGAGGGCGGAGTGAAAACCCGAAAGAGCGCTTCGAGTAAAAACAGTGAGCATACAGCGGACTTGGTGAAAACCCAAAATGGCGCAGAGGGTAAAAACAATATAGCTGCCAAGGGGAAGGCAAGATCAAACACCCGGGACGTGGTGAAAATCCGAAAGGGCGCCACGGACAAAAATGACGGGAAAAGGCCGGCTGTGGTGAAAACTCGAAAGAGCGCTGTAGGAAAAAATGGCTCAAATAAAAAAAGAAAAAAAAAGTGCAGGTACCAGGAAATCAGATGGTCCAGATCGGTTCGAGCAATCACAGTTCAAGAACAAGAAGAAGTGCAGTCAGAAACAAAGAGCTCCGCAAATTCTGACAATCTCAGGAGGCAACAGTTTCTGTTGCCTACACCTCTAGGGAACCAAAGGATCACACAAGTCAAATCTAAAGACATCGGTCAAAGCATTGGTTGAGCCCCAACTCTGATTCCTATATCCTGACACAAAATCCAAACACACTCACAAGACAACTCATGGCACAATAGATTCTCAAAAAAAAATTCTTCTTTTTCATTAAAAGCATTATATTTCTTTTACACATATCATGTCATCTTTTTCAAAAAAAATACAAAAAATGCATCATCATCAATCATATATGCAAAAAGGAATGTGCAGGTGGTTAATACAATCAATCCCTACCCTCCTCCTCGGCCACATCAGGTAAGTCCTCTGACTCATAATGAAGTAGCCTCGCTCTCAACCTACTCACCTCCATACGCAGGTAATGCACCTCATCTCGCTCAAGGGTACGGATCGCCGTCTCCTCATCAGACAACCTCTGATCAGCAGCCAATCTCCTTGACATCATCTCACAATGATACCGAAGTGCAGAAATCTCATACAGCAGATGGCCATGAGTGGCCAAAAGGAAGCAAGGATCGATGAATGGGCGCTCCTCAAAAGGTTCATATGAACCAGATGAAGAGCCAGCATCTCCAAGTATATCCTGCTCATTCTCATCAATAGTCTGGTGCCAGCAAGGGATACGTCGATACAAAGACTGCTTAGCAACCCAGTACTGATATGGGGCGGTCGCCATCGAAAAGGCCCGCAACTTAAAACCCAGCAGATCGGCAGTCAAGTGACTCGCCCAGGATCCATCGACCAGAGTCCTAAAGTCAGAGGATCTAGATGGAAGTGCTCGACGCCCGATACCCGTGAAAGCAAAAAGAGGAACATCCTGCTCGTACCCAAACTGCCGCAGGAACCGAATGGGATGGTAAGAAAAGTAAGATCGAAAGCCTACCAACATCAGAGAAAGGCGGTGCGCATCGCAAAGCACTGGAGGAAGTGAAAGCCAAGATGACTCCCAACGAACATTCCAGTCACGAAGCTCAGTGAACATCCTGCGATACAAGGGCTCACTCATCCTAGCTGTATGAGGAAGAAACTCCATGATATGTCGCATAAGGTCTGGGCAACGGGTGCCAGGAAATGGTACAGGAACAGTCAGCGAAAGACGCTCCCATAGCCAGACCTGATCACAAGAAGGAAAAGAAGTTCAGCTAAGAACAATCCCTAACAAAGCAAGAAAAGGAAATGTGCAGAAAAGATACCTGAAGAAATGCACAGCAGCCGCGAAGGACACGAGTGCGGCCCAGGGCACAGTCAGTCAGCCCATTGAACAGCTCGGCCAAGACGAGGGAAATGATCCCCTGCCGTCGGATAGCTCGGCTCATCACCTTAAAAAGCAAAGGAGTCTGGGACCTGCGCCATCCAGAGAACAGCACCTTAGCTATTAAGCAGAACATCAGTGCATTCCGAGCAAAAGCAGATCCGGCCACACTCCGAGACTCGAAAAAAGATCATACAGTAAGTCCAAGGAGAACACTACAGCATCCTGGCCAGCAGCTGCAGGCCGAACAAGATAGGGGATCCCGAACGAGTTCTGCGGAGTGGCAGTCTTCGGCGAGAAATATTGAGTATAATCCCAGGGTAGGCCTGTCAAGCGTGCAAGCTCCTCCAAAGAGGGTCCCATCTCCATATCGTTGAACGCGAACAAGTTCAACGAAGGGACCCAATCAATCAAGGCAGCTCCGAGCATCCTCCAATCAATGTCAACTCTAGCCATATGGATCAGACTGCCGAAGCCATAGGACTCCAAATCTCGAATCTCATAAGCTGATAAGCTGTCAAGCCAAGCAAGCAGTCGTGGCGAGCAAGAAGGACGAGGAAGCAGCTGACAAGTCCTCACGGGTACCCCCTCCAGAATAAAAAGCCTAGAAATCAATGACAGCTCATCGAGGATCGGAAGATCAACGGGTGAAGGAGAAGGAAAAGCTGGAACCTTTGCAGACTCGACAGCCCTTGACCTGCCCTCAGTAACGACTATGTCTAATATAGTCACATCACTGTCCAAAACTGTCATAACTTCAGCCGCATAAGAAGACTCGCCCACCTCATGAACAGAGTGTGCAAAAGACCGACGATCAGGAGAAGGACGATACTCTCCATCAAAAGGACTACCAGCGGAGATCACACCACACATCGTGGCATCCTGGCCAATTTGACCATCAAGAAATACATCTGAACCATCGAGAAGGGTCCCGGCCACCCCGATCGAAGAATCAACGGTCAGATCTGGACCTGCGGCCCTCTCCAACAGGAAATCATGAATTCAGTCATCATCCTGGCCGATCAAAGGGATCATTGAGGCATCCACACCGTCCATCAGGGGGACATCATCAATGATCACATCAAGTCCACCCAAACAAGTATGCCGCACATCTCGGCCATCATCAAGAGCATCCAAACCGTCAAAGGTATCATCTGAACCATCCATCCCATCCAAACATGAGATCAGCCCATCTATGTCCATCATGGTCTCATCACCTCCATCAACCACATCATCCATATGGCCCACACTCAAGGGACACATAGCCTCACCTATGTCCCATCTCATCATCTCATCCATGCCATCCATTTCTCCCATAATGAAGGCCCCATTCAAATCCAAATTTACAGCCATCCCACCATTTATGGAGTCATTCAAAGCTCCACCAACCACCAAGCTTAAGTCTTCATCAATACCCCCTCTTAATGCCCCATCTACCCCATCCATTAAAGGCATCTCCCCTTTATCAAAGCTCATTTGAAAATCTGAAGTTTAGGACCCATCATGAACAGTCCCCACAGCCCTTAAATCTCCACCGTCCATTGTTTGAGAGAGGACAAAGTGAGAAGAAGACAAAAAGAGAAGAAAGGATGAGACAAAGAGAGGAAACATGGCTGGAATCGAAAAGCCTGGTACAGGGAATGAGGAGACAGCAACAGAAAGCAGGGGAGGAATGTCCGAGCACGAGCCAGCCCAGGCCGCACAAGAGGCGAGCGTTGGGCGGCCCGCTCTGGGCCGCCCGTATGGACACTCTCTCTCTCTCTCTCTCTCTCTCTCTCTCTCTCTCTCTCTCTCTCTCTCTCTCCGCGGGATTGGCTCCATGATTGTTGCTAGGTGAGGCTGACAGTCCACATCAGCATATGGCACCCTGAGGGCTGCCTAAGGCTCCAATCCCTTCTAGATTTCGATTGAGTTTGATCAAGATCATCTGGAAGGAACCCCACCGGTCCAATCACGAAGCACTGCAGCCAGAATGGGTCTGATCAAGTCAAAGAGAGGGAAAGATGATCAAGTAGGGGCCACAAGCAATCTAAGTCATTCAAAGACTAGATCACCATGATCTAAACCATGGAAGAACTTACATGAGCCATCAAATAGCAAGATCAAAGGCCCGATCATCAAGAAAGATGGCCAGAATCCAAGATCTGATCATCAAGTGGGCCCACAAGGCCAAGTCAAGCGATCTGAGATGTTCAAGTCATCATCCACACAATGAGAAGCCTTCTTAGCCTCACAAATCATCAAAAAGAGGTGCTCCAAAGTAAAGTCGAGGTCTCAAGTGGGCCCACAAGGCCGAATCAAGCAATCTGAGCCATTCAAAGACTAGATCAGCATGATCTAAACCATGGAAAAGCTTACATAAGTCATGAAACAGCAAGATCAAAGGCTTGATCATCAAGAAAGAAGGCCAAAATCCAAGATCTGATCATCAAGTGGGCCCACAGGGCCAAATCAAGCAATCTGAACCGTTCAAGTCATCATTTATGCAGTTAAGAAGTCTCATCTTCCACAAATCATTAATGAATGAGTCAAAATCCAAAACATCCAGACATCATCAAGGAATTTGAGACAAGTCAAAGATTGTATATTCATTCAGAAGATTTCTTTACATAAGAAGGTAAAAGCCAAAAGAAGAAGATCATCCATCAAGTAAGCTGAATACAAAAGCAGGCTACAAGTCACCAACATAGTCGTCATCATCCCTCATCTTGTCCCGCTCTCAACGGTAAAGATCCATCAAACGAGCTGTCACTGAACCCCCAGCATATCTGCGACGGCCCCCTGGAACATAGAGCGAAGGAAGCAGAGGCCCCTGACCGTACAGCAAATACCACTCATCATAGTCGCGATCCGGGATCGTGAAACGAAACCCGGACTGGCCCACAAGATCATCAGCCATCTCGTTAGCAGGAATCTGAACAGCTGGAGGAGGTGCAGAACAAGGGACCCAAGCCACCCCAGTGACCTGCCGAAAGCATGATATGGAGACATGAAGCATCATATGCCTCCACACGCTGAGGGGTGTAATAGAGAGGGAAGCTGGCATACGGCATCCGAGCAAGCTACAGCAAATGAGGTCACCACGGTCAGTTACAATGCAGCACGAGGGATAAGGAAAGCAAGATACTTACATCATCAACGGTCAACCCGTTTATGTCAGCACGCCAATTGTCCCCAGAAACTCGGGAGTTCCGCTGACGGTTTTGTTGGTGCCAGTACATGTGGCGATACAAAGAGGGCTTAATATCGTCCCGCATCCTCGGCTCGAGGTGAGGAAAATGGTCATAAAAGCAAGTCTGGGCAAGGGCACACCTAACAATTAGAGAGAGGAAGAGGGTAAATGTCTCCAAGAAAGGTGAATGAAGAAATACCTCGACGACAGGCCAGAAACCGATGTAGGATCGGCTGTTCCGACAGGTTTTATCCAGACCCTGGAAAATATGAGTCAAGATAGCCCCGTTCCAATTGTAAGGGTGGTGTAGATCCTCAACCAAGCGAAGAAATTTAGGATCGACCCTCTCATTGACGTGACAGAGAAGGAAGGACCCGAAGGCGTAAGTGATCATGGCCCGTGCTTTGTGGAGGGCCTTTAGCTCGATAGTGGGGATGACGGAGGCAAAAGTATTGTAGAACCATCGCATCTTTACTTGATGGCCTTGGAATTCATCTTCGGGGGGGACATCACCAACAAGCCGTAGCCAGTCAGTGGAAGTGATGGGAGCCAAAGAGCTGACTTGGGGAACAACTGCCCCATGAAATGGAAAGCCAATTTGCATATAAATATCCAGGGGAGTTATTCCCCATTCACCACAAGGGAGCTGGAAGGTGTGAGTCTCGTCCCGCCACCTCTCGCAAAGGGCCGCGAGCATTATGCGGTTGGCACTGTTGTTATGAAAGCGTAAGGTGAGGAGGCCAGCAAAAAGAGTACCAGCCAATACTCGTTCAAGCAAAGGCTGTGGATCCTTCACCCAGTTATCCGAGTGATCCCTGGTACCTCGACCCTTGATGGCGGGAAGAGGTTAGTGCTCCATAGCCAAGGAACACATGTGGTCCCCTCGGCGGATGATGAAGGCAGGATCATCCTCATCAATCACTCGACGTCCTCTGGTACCATCCGCCATTGAATCCTACAAGCTTGGCAAGGTAAGTCCCTATCCCTTACCCGTTAAAATCCAAATTATCATCCAGGAAACTCATGGGATTGGACTCACATTCAAATGCAAGATCTAAAGTCCAACCCCATGTGTTGCCTAGGATATGTGTTGGGCCCATTGAAGAAAGCAAGGCCCACCTTAAAGAAGGTTGCATGGAATGCCTTAGATAAGAAAAGTCCATCATCCAAGGACACATTTTGGACAACAAATGCACTCAAGTGCCATGAGATCAACAAAGGATAAGAATCCTACTTCACATGAGAAGCTCCTCTTCAAAGTCAATATGTGGCCAAGGATTGATCCACTTTTTATGCCAAGGCCATGATTCTCACTTAAGATGTTTCCATCTTTTTACACATGTACATGGACAAGTGGGGGATAGAAAGGAAGTGGGCCCCCAAGAGTAACCCAAATGCCTCACCTCAATGGATTGAAGGGAGTACATAGCCCACTTGAAGAACATGAGGACCCATTCATGGGTTAACCATGGGCACCCCAATGTGCACCATCATGATGAAAGTTTTGACCATGAGAGTACAACATGGCGGTCTACCCACAAACATATGAATCAAAGAAGCTAATGGTAAAAAGTTGATGCACATAGCCCACATGAAGAATCAAGTTGAAAATGCCCATGAAAGGGCAAGTTTGGGCAACTTATGTGCACCGATTTCTTTACAAAACAAGGGGACCATTTGAGCACAAGAGGGCATGGCTTGATGAGTCATCCAACCATCACGAAAATGGCTAAGAATGGTATACATAGCCCACTTGAAGATCAAAATCCAAAGTGCCCCAAAGCATGGGACAAAATTGGGCAACTTATGGGTATCATTCTTTTTTTCACAAATTGAAAGAAAAATCACTCATATTTGAGAATGATGGTGGATGACCCACCAAGCCCCCCAAAGGAAGTTCAAGGAGCTATGGTTGCATGGATAGCTCACTTGAAGGAGGATCATCCATTTGAGATTGATAACATCTAAGGAAACTCTTGAGGACCACTTTCCTCCCACAAGAAAAAAACATTTGAACTTAGTGAGATTGTTGGAACAACTCACTCATGGGACTTGTAGATGATCAAGTAACTCAAGTCCTCCATCTGTCAAAAGAAAAAGCATCCTACATGAACAAAGTGTAGTGGTGCACACATGGTCCAAAGAAATCCAAATTTCAATGAGGGCCCAAAAAGCCCATTCATATGGAAAAATCTTAAGGAACCCACCACACTTTGTACATAAGGATGTACATCATAATGAAGAGATGGTAGAAGATTTGGGCTACTTGCCCATAAAGGCCCAACTAAGAAATCTAGCCCACTTGAGGTTCAAGTGAAGAATGGGCTAGTCACCTTGGTCCATACACATGTGAAGAAAGATGGGGTCACCTAAAGTGAGCCCCATGAGCCCAAAACTTGAGATGGGCCCTACCATGCCCATGGGCCCAAACCTTGGAAAGAAAATGGAAAAGAAAAGAAAAGCTCCAAAGGAAATGACAAGAACAAGAAAGCATGAGGGAGCCCAAAATGAAGCATTGGGCCCATCAAATACACCAAGACCCATGACTTCACTTTGAGCCCATTTGATACATATGAAAATAGGCCCAACTCCCATGGAAAAGATAGTATATTTTGCCATGCACACTTGATGGACATGGCAAAATTACCCTTTACATACACATGAGGGGAGTGTGAAAAGAAAAAAAGGAAAAATGAAATGGAAAGCTTGCAATGTCCTTCTCCATGCACCACCTTTGAAATGATTGGAGATCTAGGAAAAGGGTGAAGAACACTTGGGCCCACCTTCACTTCTTTTGAAATAGTTACATGAAGAAAAGAAAGGAACCATGAGAAACAATGAATAAGGAAGAAGACAAAAGAGAAAGGGAGTGGTTCATACCTTTACCACTCACCAAAGAGGGACCACCTTGCTGTCCCAAAACTTCTCTAAGGCCCACCACTTGAGAGAAGCAAAGAACCACCAAAAGGAGAGAGAAAATTTTGAGAAAGAAAGAGTATGAAAGAGAAAAGAGAAATATTGCACGTTGGATGGGGTAGGGGTGCCCCATGTTATATAGAAAAGGGGGGTGCACCCCTTTACCCAACCTACTGAAGAAACCGGAGGGCAGGGATGGCTTGGGCGGCGCCCAGGGGGCCGTCCTACCCTCCACCTAGTTGAAACGACCTCTCCTCCTCTCTCCTTGGGAAGAACTCCTCCTTGGGAAAGGTGGTTGCAAGTGAATCTTGTACCTCCATGTAAGAATGAAGTGATGGAAGAGAATGAAGAGAAAAAGTGAGAAATCTCACCAAAATCTCATCTTGTGAGAAATTGGTGAGAAATTGGCTTGATGATGTGGAAAAGCTCCATGGAATTTTCAAGGAAAAGAAAGAAAAAATTGACTTGGTCAAACAGTGATCACAACCATCCAAAGGCATGACCTGATGATCCAAACCATTCCAAGAAAAATCCCAAGAATCTCCGCCCTTGATTATTGTTTACATGTACATAGTTGGGTCCGAAGACCTTAAACTACGTTAGGATCAAAATCCCGAGGGACTTTAAATAAAAACCGGCATCAGTCTGGATTGAATCAAGATCTGACGACCCCGGACATTTTCTGAAAACCAAAAAAATATGAAAATACATATCTCTTGTACATATTTCGGGTCCGAAGACCTTAAACTACGTCGGGAACAAAATCCCGAGAGATTTCCAATAAAAACCAGTGTTAATCTTGACCGTTCAAAATTGAGATTTAACAGCCTGGAACATTTTTCGAAAAATCACAAAAAGAGTGTATGTTCAGTTTGTACAGCTTTAGGGTCCGAAGACCTTAAACTACGTCGGGAACAAAATCCCGAGAGATTTCCAATAAAAACCAGTGTTAATCTTGACCGTTCAAATTGAGATTTAACAGCCTGGAACATTTTTCGAAAAATCACAAAAAGAATGTATGTTCAGCTTGTACAAAAATTTGGTCTGAAGACCTTAAACTACACTGGGATTAATTTCTCGGGGGACCTTTCTCGCTTTCAACCAAAAACCAGCGTCGGCCTCGACCGTTGGGATCAAGGTTTGATAGCCCGGATCATTTCTAAAAATACCAAAAAGATTTCGAGTTTTCCACAAAAACCAGTATCAATCTCAACCACTTGAGTTGAACTCTGGAACCTTTTCAAAAAAAAATAATAAAAAAAATTTTGCCATCAATTTTAACTGCACAAATTCATCACCAGTTGTCCGAAGACCTAAAACTACACTGGGATTAACTTCTCGGGGGCTTTCTTTCCTAACCTGTTCCAGACATGGCTGACACTTGATCGTACGGGTGTCTGGAATCTTTTAAACAGGTAAAGGCTGAGGCGGGCGGAACTCCGCAACCCTATTCGTGTTGAACGCACCGTGATAGACAACCTTGATTTGGAAGTCGCTGTTGAATCTGACGGATGTTCCATGTTCCTAAAACTCATGAAGGGGATTAAGGCTGTTGGGAGGTGGAGTGCACCCTCATGGAATTGTGAGCAACGTAAGGCCCCAAACTGGATTGACTAAGGGAAATGTGAGGATGTGGCTCATTTTTTGGCCGAAGGAGTCCGTCAGAAGATACGTGGTCTATGTGCATTGCACATGAGGAACAGGCAACTTTGTGGGTGTGTTGACTGAAAACCCTCAAAATCTCCTCATCCGAAGATGTAAAACTACGACACTTAACTGTGTGAGACTCGTCTTGCTCGCTGACGTAAAATGGATCGGGTGCCTTACCAGCAGTAGAAGCTGGAAGTGGATGAAAATTCCATACTTTTCCCTGCATTTTAGAAAAATCACAAAATACCAAAACATTACAAAATCACCTTTTCAAAAATCACAAAAATATTTTCCTTGCTTTCAAATCAAATATTTGCAAAAATCACAAAAAAATATATTCCCTTGCTTTCAAATCAAATATTTGCAAAATATTTCCCTTGCTTTCAAATCAAATATTTTAAAAAATCACAAAAATATTTCCTTTGTTTTCAATAACCGATATCTATCCTGACCACTCAGGTAAAGATTCGGACCACATATTTGCAAAAATCACAAAAATTGTCACTATCCCCCAGCACTACACTTCAGGAGTCTTGAACTCCACTCTCTTCACAATTTGGGATGACGGATCCAATCGCCCGTAAATTGGAATCTTGACCAAAACTGGCGACCAAACACCGTCTCAATCGCATTTATGCCCAGAAGAACATCTTGAAGTCGGATAACATCCTCGTACATTCTCATTAAGCAAAGAAACAGCATCTTGGGACGATGGACCTGATCGACCACGGGACGGGATCTTGACCAACCCGCTGACCAAACATCCGCATTAAAAAGAAAATTCCCAAGGAAGCACAACCCTGTAAGCAATAAGCTCAAAATTCTCTGCATCTCCAGCAAAAGCAAAATCATCAAACTGAAAGAGAATGAGCCAAGCCATGCATTCATCATGCATCTCCATGCATCAGCATCCATCTCATCAATCATCATGTTTACCTGCTTTCAAAATAAAAGTCGGTTAGCCAAAGACCCCATAGGCATCCCTAGTGGAGGCACGTGCAAGCCAGATTTCCTTTTCAAAAAGATAAAAAAAAAATATTCCTATCTGCAAATAAAAACCCCACGGAGTATCACTCCCCAGAGTGGGTATCTTTTTAAAAATTCAAAAAAAAAGAAACATTTTCCCAGTAGAGCGTTCTGCCTCCAAAACACCAGGAGATCTTCCATATCTCTGGGTAGGAGCCGACGCAAAAATCAAATAAGATCCGATGTCTCGCGGTTTCCCCGGAGACCATCGGATCCAATGCACTCAAAGTACGGTCGAACTGAACTCCAGTGTCAGCGCGGTCGTACCACATGCCAAGATACGAAAAGATGAAAGCCAAAAGGCTCGGTCAAAGAAACCATTTGAACAGGTGGAAACGATGAATTGTAACCCAAGTATCAAAATCAGCAGATCGGGTTGAAGGAGTTCACCCGCACATACCTAGGCGTGGAGGCCTGAAGTAGCTTGACTGAGTCCAAGTCGGCGTAGTAGAATCCCGTAAGACTATCTGACGCAGGGCGTCTAACCACTTTGACAGTCAAGCGAAACAAGTACTCCTGGAGTGATCTGGGAAAACATCAAACATCACACAATTAGTCTCAGGGTCAGCAACCTCGTAAGACTAGCGACGCAGAGGCTCTGCTGTACCTTTCCGATGTTAGTACCGATCGGGAATGGAAGGGTTGCGATTGGGTACCCAGGTTGCAGCGCATGCAGGGACAATCCTAACATTTTCTCCAAATTCCCGCGGTATATGCGAGTTATCAATCTCCAGACAATCAACTGACTTAGATACAAAGGACAACAAAGATTCCAGACCACAATCTAGGAAAGAATGAATTGCAAACCAAGCATCAAAACCAGCAGATCAGGTGGAAAGAATTCACCCGCACATACCTAGGCGTGGATGCCTAAAGTACCTTGACTGAGTCCAAGTCGGCGTAGTAGAATCCCGTAAGACTATCTGACGCAGGGCATCTAACCACTTTGACAGTCAAGCGAAACAAGTACTCCTGGAGTGATCCGGGAAAACATCGAACATACAATCAATCACAAGGTCAGTAACCTCATAAGACTAGCGACGCAGAGGCTCTACTGTACCTTTCCGATGTTATTACCGATCAGGAATGGAAGGGTTGCGATTGGGTACCCAGGTTGCAGCAAACTGCAGGGACAATCGCAACGTTTTCTCCAAACTTCCGCGGTATGTGCGAGTGATCGATTTCCAGACGATCAACTGGCACAGATGCAAAGGCAAGCAAAGATTTCAAACCATGATCTATGAATGACCGGGTCAGAAGTGGGGTGTCCACTCGCTTTGGCATTCGGTTGCATGCAACCTCTGCCAAAGAGGGGCATTTGTAGACACCCCACCTTCGGCTACACTGTTGGTAGAGATAGTTGGATGAATGGAGGACCATACCCCCAAGTCCCAAGTTCAAACTCAGCCAAACTCACCCTTGTAAGCCCCAATCCATAGCCCAACTCAAGCCTGAACCCAGTCAACCCACCCTTAAACATCAGCCTGAAAAACCCCCCATAAGAAAAACCAGTCAAAAAATCCTAAAAAATTCAAACTCATTGAGTCAACCCGCTGAGTCAACCCATCGAGCCAAAAGACCGAGTCAACCCACCGAGTCAACCCGCCGAGTCAAATCATCGAGTCGACCCGCTAAGTCAACTCACCGAGTCAACCCACCGAGTCAAAACAGCAGCCTCGAGAAATGACCGTACCATGCGTTGGAAACCGAGGAACGTCCGTACGGGTTGCCCACAGCGGGCCGCCCAAAAATATTTACGGGTTCTGCCACTGCCCGCTGCTATAAATACCCCCCTCCCCTTCTCATTTTAACAGACCATCCAGCCCAGAGAGAGTCCGTCCGTTCCGAGTTCCCTTCCCCACCTTTAGCCCATCTTTCCACCAAGGAGAGCCCGAGTGAGGAGAGCCCAGCCCTGGTCCAAGTCTCCCAAGCCATTCAAGTCTTGATCCAGCCACTCGAAGCCAATCCTTGCGACACCTTCGTCCATCTAGCTGTTCCTTACTAGCATCATTTCATTTGCATCTAGCATAAGTGCAACATTTACTTTTCTTCCAACCCCCCTGCTTCACTGCAAGCACTTTGATTATTCAAATACACAGCATGTATCTCGCATAAAGCACCTGTCAGTTCGAGCGTATGCTCTGGGCTTGCCTGTTAGTGGAACCTGCCCATCAGAAACTCTTACTGTTCAGACCTGCATTCATGTACATATCACTACAAGCACTTTGAATATTCAAACACACAGCATGCATCATCTCGCATAAAGCACCTGTCAGTTCGAGCGTATGCTCTGGGCTTGCCTGTTAGTGGAACCTGCCCATCAGAAACTCTTACTGTTCAGACCTGCATTCATGCATCATGTCATCTATGAGAATATATGAGGATTAAAACAGACTTTCAAGTGTTAGTTCGATTCTGTGAAGTAGAGACCGTACTTCGATACGGGCAATGTGTGGGGTGCTTAACCTCTTCCCACCCTGTAACCGTGATCCCTTACCTCGAATCTCTGGCCGCAGATCAATAAGAGTCATTTTAGATGAAGGAATCTTCAGATCCCCTTCTCTAACGTTTCTACGGGGTCTAGCCGACTGTAGATTCGAAGTAACTGGCTAGTTGCGGCTCTGATCTTATAAACTAATTTAAATACATCCAGCTTAACACAACAACTAAACAAAGCCCTCGAGAACGAGGCAAGCCAGTGGCACAAACGGCGATTCGCATTCACGCATCCTCTTCTTCTTTTTCCGAAAGGAAAGGGATGAGAACGTCGTGTGGGAGCGCGGAAACGGCGAGGGTCCACAGATCCAAAGAATAAGGAAGATCTGATGTTCAAGTGGACCTCACAACAGAACAGTGGGGACAATGACACCAACGTTGAAACCTTTCTAAGGCCCACCATGATGTTTATTTTAGATCCAACCTGTTTATAAGTTAACACAGACATGAAATAAAGACAAAGACAAATATCAGCTTGATCGAAAACTTCTGTGGTCTAAAGAAGCTTTTAATGGTAGGTGTTCAATCCCTACTATTTTCTGTAGTGGGGGTCTATCTGAGCTTTGGATATGACACATTCTTTGGTTCTTACCCTAAAATGATCTCTCCAACTGAATGGACAGTGTGGGATACAACACAAACATCATGGTGGACCCCACAGAACGTGTTGACATCACTCACCACTGTCGAGTCCTGTTATAACTCACTGACGTGGATTTCCTGTAAAAGGCGTTGCTGCGCTGGGAACCTAGGCCGGGCCCACCATGATGTTCGTGAGAAATCCACCCCGTCCATTCATTTTTTGAGCTCATTTTAGGACACGAGACCAAAAATAGCCGGATCGAAGACTCAAGTGGGCCAAAAACGTGAGGGTTGAACGTCCACAGTTGAAATATTCTGAGGCCCTAGAAGTTTTCAATCAGGCTAATATTCGTGTTTTCAGTTCATCCCGGTAGGGAATGAAGTTATGAACGGTATGGATGGCATATAAGCATCACTGTGGACCCTGGGGAGGTTTCAACGGTAGGAATTTCCCTACCCACCTTTTTCCTTTAGTATGGCCCACTTGAGTCTTGGATCCGGCTCATTTTTCAAAAAAAAAAAAAAAGGATAGGAGATACTATCTTCTTAACTGTTGAAGAGAACCCTACTATATTTTCTTTTGGGCTCTGATGATTATTTATGGCTCGGGTCTGCGTCTGGCCCAAGCCCAATCTCAGTCACTCTCTCGGGTCTGAGTCTGGCCCAAGCTCAGTCCCAGTCACTCTCCTTTGTGCAAGCTGTTCATTAAACATGCCCAATCATGCATGATATGAACCAAAATACCCTTTGAAACTTTAAACGGGCCAGGATGAGTTGAATTTGGACTGGGTTGATGGGCTCTCATTAAAATGTGGCCTCAAATTTTAGGACAGTGTCCAGCCCCCGGGCCAAGTATCTCAGCCCAAGCTGGGACTGAAGTGGGCCAAGTCCAAAAGCTAAACAGGCCAGCCTGGCAGCCCTATTTGTCAGTCATTTTGTACTCTGGCGGCCTAGGAGGCTTGATACACAGTTACTAAAACATTGCACACATGACATACATTGATTCAAACTAAACCTGCTAAATTGTGGATTCACATTAGCTCCCAAATTGATTGAGCAATCTTGTGGGTGCAATTTCAAGTGCCCGAGTATGTCCATCACACTCTGGCGCCAGAGTATCAAAATATTTCTCACCCAATTATGATAGAGGTCCTCCTGCCATCATGATCTGGGCCTTCCATATAGTGGGCCATTCACATACTTCAAATAGGTGGCATTTGACAAGCGAAGATTGTGATGGACAGTTCAAATCATTGGAACATGAAGCAGAGGGTTCAACATCTGGTGATTTATTGATTTTTGTGTTGGACGGCTCCTTTTTGTATGTGGAATACAGTGCTGTGTATCACAGCTACGGCTCCAACAGAAATTCCTGCAACCCTAAGTTCTGTGGGCCCCACTATTGTATCTTTGTTACATCCACTCTGTCCATCGTTTTTCAATCTGATTTCAGTACATGATCCCAAAGACAGGTCGAAAGTTCAAGTGGGCCACATCAGAGGAAGTAGTGGAATGGAAACACCCAATGCTGAAGCCTTCCTAGAGCCTGTCCCCATAAAGTAAAACATCGGCTTGAGGCCAGGCTGGGCCTGCCAAGGGCCAAAACAGACATGTGAGCCTAACCCATGATAATTATGCACAGCCTGAAGCTGAACCCAGCCACCCACATCAGGTTTTAAGCATGATTTTACACTGTTTCCTGTACGTGGGGCGACTTTGAGAAAGTGACAGGTTTTGTTAGCCAATGGATGTATAGAGCTTTCTTTCGTAATTTTTTTTTTTTTTTTTTTTTTGGGAAGCTTGTCTATTCTCTCCTTTGTATAGTACTTTTGCACCTTCTTGGCACTTTCTTCTTATAAACTTACTGCTAGCTTTAATAAATAAATAAATAAATAAATAATAATAATAAGAAACAAAGAAAGAAAGACAAGAAAAGAAAGTTATTACAACAGAGATAGCAGGTTCTTGGCTTATGGCACCTGATACCCTCCTGTCAAGCATTGAGAGTGATTTTACAATTGTAATTTCTCCAACAGAGATATCACCATGTTCTTCCTGATGATTCCTTTCTTTGAGTGAAATATTTTCATTTCTTCTGGACTTTTATTATCAATGCCCATGTGGCCACACCACATCACATTCATTAACCAATCAATCTTTAGATCAGTTCTTGAATTTACACCCAATACAGGAATAATAATAATAACAATAAAAGCTTTCAGCAACGGAATAGGTAAACGAAAAAACATACAGATAAATGCAACACTTGCATAATCCACATCAAATTTCATTGTAGCTTCAAGCTCTTCATTCATGGGTTCTCCAAGTTCAAAAATAGAGCCGATGATGATGATGCTTACCCTCAAATCTGTTATCAAGAGCTGCCAGTAATGCTTCATGGCAATCCTCCACAATTGCCATACATAATGACAAGGTTACCTGAGAGAGAGAGAGAGAGAGAGAGAGAGAGAGAGAGAGAGAACACATTAAATTCATATTAATTTCCACATCTTATGTTAAAATGACAGAATACTTCAAAACCTCTAGAGAAGCATCCAAGTGAAACAGAAGGTCAGCTGTGTACTGCAAAAATGTCCACCTATGGAACACATTGTCCAAATCATGCAAATTTTCAGAATGTGGCCCATCCATGGTCCTGGCCCCAATTAGTTGGAATAAGACTTGGGTGATTCTGAACCCCACTGACCGAATTGTTGATGGATTATCACACGAAAAATTCATAGTCATATGCAGAATATCCTTTCTGTTCGCGCAAAAGGACACCGGTGAATGATCTAGACCCCATACTTGATGGGCTGAAAATGAGACGGACCACGCCTTGAGAACTTGAGATGAAAAAGGCCAAAGTTTGCTGCTAGAATCTTCCTGTAAAATATTTGAAGCATGGTCGACCTAAGTTTCTATCCAAGACAATGGGCCCCACTTGTACAAACTAAAAGCCTGAAACTAAAACGATATTATAATTCCACTAGGTAAAAATAGATCATTGTGACATAACACATGGATGGCCAATAGAACCAGAAATTTAAGTAGTGTTTGGATGCACAGGTGAACTGAATCACAATCATCAAATGAATCAAGATGAAGTGACACAAACCTTTTATTTTTCTAGCATTCGTAGTGCAGAAGTAGCCCCCAAACGGCAGTTACACTTCTCACAACCTAGTCACAATTCCAGTCCAAAACGTCAGTGTGAAAACTATGTTCAGTTATTTCAACTTTAGGGGTTATTTGGATGCCTGTAAGTTTTTTAGTTGTAATTGACTTTCACCTGAAAATAAGTCTCAGGTGAAAGTCACTTACATGATTGCCTGTTTGGATGTAAGCTTGTAAGTTACTTGGGCGTCATTTGGTAGCGCGTATATTTGGTAGTAATGGGTGTGAATCAGTAAAGTTAAAGCCTCTTATTTTGAAAACATAAGAAGACCTTATGATTCCAATTCATATGGATTCGAATGCGTATCAAATACATGCTCTAAAACAACCCCTTCTAGGTAAGTAGTTTTTGTATTTGGGTAACTGTAAGTCAGATATAGGTAAGTATTTGTGTATTCACACCAAATAGAGCTTGGAGTAGAGAATCGTTCCGAAATCTTATAATCACATGAGAAAACTTGGCCCGAAATGTTTTATTTTGTTAATCCCATCTTGATGAATATTTGAGTTGATTCTTAGGCTAAACTAATAATGAAGTGGACCAGTGGGACCACAAATTCAAAATACCTGGGAGTTGGAAATATCCCAATGCTTTATAACACCAACAAATGTAAATGGATCAAAGAAAACAAAAATAACAGAATCCTCTAGTCAAGAACTAGAAATCACAACTCCCTCTCTTCAACAAAATCAAAACTTCAAATCTTTTTTCTTTTTTTTTTTCAGTTTTATTCCAAAGTATCCTAATCAGTTGTTACAAGCAAAGTAAGCTTTATAAAGACTATCAACAACTAAAGAAAACCCTAATATATTGGCATAACTCACTCAAACAGCATTGGAAACACATGATCTCAGGTTGATTAAAAGCTAACCTAAATAAATGTGACTCAACCTAACCCTAAAATCTAAGTAAATAAATCCTATAAATTTGATGACCATCCAATTAAGTCCCATGGGTCCCAAAGTGTAAGTTGACTGTTGATCTCATCAAATTTAGCATCAAACCGTGGATCTGGCGCACACTATCAATTAAGACAACCCAAACAGTTGGACTGGTCAGATCTTTGGTTGGCCAGCTTGTGTGAACTTCGGGTTGCATCAAAGACCTATTTCTAGAAACATGATAAATTGTCCATGTTGCAGTGCAGCTCAAGATCTAAATTGTCCAAATTTAACAAATCTAAAGTAGAAAATGATTTCAGGACCTATATTTGAATGTCACAAATTTAAAATTATTAAAGAATGTATATATAGAACTCCTTGGTATATCACTCTTGATTTCAAATACTACTTTCAAGAGCTATAGGGTCCCGATGCACCAGTTAGTACAATTGAGGCTCATGTTTTGGTGACCAGGCAGTTGATCTGATGGGCTCCACTTTGGATAGATTGACCTCAAAATCTCAAAGATTGGAACAACCTAACCCACCCATGAGAAAGCCACAAATAGACTGTTAATGAAAAGATATGAAAATTGCTGGAGAAAAAGATTAAATAATGATTAGCATCATTCGATCCAGAAGAATTTTGGAGTCATCTCCATCCATGGTGGCCATTGGCGAGATATGGAAGGTGTGTCTTCATCAGCAGGTGTGGAGTGGACACATATTCAACAGAGCCGCCTTCTCTAGGGAGGCAGTAATGACTTAGAGACTCTTCTGGTGAGTGCGTCTAGAGATGGTTTGGGGGCAGTGATAGAGGTATCTCCAATCGAGGTGTCAAGGGAGAATTGCTATGGTAATCAAGGTACTAGGCAAGGTGTTTTATCCACTAGGGACAAGACAGGAGAAGCTGGAGGGGATCATAGTCCAATGGCTCAAGGTATGAAGTAGGGCAGGGAGGCGTTGGGGAAAATTGGAAACTTATTGGAGGTGACCTTCGGGGATTGCGATGATGATTAGCATTGCTCTGTTTCAGACTATCAGAGAAAGGGGTGCAAAGAGGGGGCAAGAAGCTGCTTTGGCTGGTATGTTATGGCCTGTTTGGCATCTCTTATCTAATCCAATAAGAGCTTTTCAAATAAGAGCTTCTCTAATAAGACTTTTTGTTATAGCTCTTGTTTTACAATAAGCTTGTTTGGTAAAACACTTTTCAGAATTGAAAAAAGTTCTTATGTGGATTAAGCATGTTTGATAAAACTTTCAAATAAGAGCTTTTTTTTAGGGGTAGTTGATGTCATTTTAAAAAATTAGAACTCCATCAACGTGGATGGTTTTAAAGGAATTTCACAACAGCCTACATGCAGTTGACGTGCTTAGCCCACTTGATGATTGAAGGGGGCCTAATTTTTTTGTATGGGAATCTTCACCGTGGGGTGCCAACTTACGCACCGCTTAGATGTTCCTTGCATTTGGGTCATGGTCTGTCCACTGTCTGGCCCAACAGACCAATGGTAGGGACCATTAGGAACCAACGTGGGTCAAAATTAAATCACATTTCAACCTTAAATCAAGTTCTTCTCATGCGGTTGTGATCAACCAATACAGCTTTCAAGTTTCAACAGTCAACAACCTGATGTGATAGAGTACCATGTTTGTTCAGTTACTGGCAGTGTGAAGAAAGCTACTGAATGTGGTAGGAAGTGATTGTTTTGAATTTATAAAAAAAAAATGATAGATTATGGAATGCCAGTGGTAGATAAATACTAGCAATGATGCTGCTAAACTCACAAACCCCATCGGTAACAGGGGCCAATGACTTCAAAAACAAAATTGGTAAAAAAGCCACGAAAGAAGCATACAAGAAACAAAACAAATATCAGTTCAAATTCCTTAGGAACACAAATCACTCTTTCAGGTTGGTCACCATTTAGCAGTTAGAAATTAGCAAAAGAAAGAAAAAAAAATGACCTCAACCCACTAGTCGATAGGCATTTCTGAATTTTACCAGCTAGGAGGCTAGGATCGACACCAAATGACTCCAATCAAGGAACATAGACCTCCATAAGAACTTTTGATTGAAATGGTGGATTATTTGGATATGCAGCCTCATATGGACATTTGGTTAAATATATTGTGCAGTCACTTTGCTCTGAACTGACCAAGTGTTTGGGACTGTGCCCAAAATGAACTATAAACACACCCCACTGCAATTCAAAGCAGAGAAGCATGGATTTGTTGCATTAGCAAAGACAATTATAGTTTTCCATGCAATTCAAAGTAGGATGGGATAGGTGTGCACGATCTATGGGCCTATTTGGTAAACTCAGATCTCATTTTTATCAATCATAATCACGTATTAGAAATCATTTTTGCTTTTGGTAATGCTAAAAATAATCTTGAAAACCAAAAATCATGATCTCTAATACATATTTATGATTATAGGCTGAGATTCTTTGCTTCTAACTTAAAGTGAAATTCCCTCCTGAACTTTTGCATTGGGGCCAATGGTTGGTTTAAGGATGTTATAGGAACTAGAGAGGTATCCTTATAGTCTGAAATTCTTCACTTTGGTCCAAAGAGGACAGTTGGCTGGGGATTTTTCCCTTAATGTTCTCTTCTAAGATAGAAATTTCAGATGTTGCCAGGATATTTGCGGCAATACTAAAAGGGGGTCTTTTTTAAAGCAAGATCTTATGTTTTAGAATGGGTAGTGACTACTTCTTAAGTAGAGGCTTGTAGGTGTGTGTTGATGCCTGCGTCATGTTTTGTGAGTTTGTATTTTTAATTCTTTGTATTCTTTCAGCTTTGCCGTTTTCATCAATAAATTGTCATCCTTAACAAAAAAAAAAAAAAAAAAAAAAAAAAATCCCCACATCTCAAATATCATTATCCATTCACTAAGCTTACAAATTAAAAAGAAAACATGTCGACAAGCAGAATGATTTGCATTCTAAGTCCCTAATGAGGGGTTTTCAATTTTGAAACACTAATTGGGTATTTTTAGTTTTCAATCTCTAATCCACATCGTACTAGACTAATTTGGTACTGAATATTGCAATTCTCTAATCAGGGATTCGACATTGCAGAACCCTAATTAGGGATTGAAAATTGAAAATTCCCAATTAGATTCACCATTGCATAACCCCAATTAGGTTTCGACATTCAACACTGAAAATCCCTAATTAGGGTGATCGAGAAAATAAAAAATAAAAAATAAAAAAATCCCACATTACATTCACCGTTACACCACCCTAAACAGGGTTTCGACATTGAACGTTGGAGAGAGACCTGCAGCGATTCACGAGGCTGGCCGTTTTCGCAGCTCTCTACGGGCGTTGTGGAACCGGCGCTGTCGTGCTTTTGAAGAGAGGGGTCTGGCCGATTTCGCAGCTGGGTAGGGGCGCTGTGCAACAGGCGTTGTCGTGGTTTTGGAGAGAGGGAGAACGAGTGAGAAGGAGAGAGACGTGGGTTTCTTTGGGAAGAGAGGGAGAGGGAGAGGGAGAGAGCCGTGGGTTCCTTTGGGAAGACAGGGAGAGAGCGCGGCACCGGCCATCAAATCCCACTAAGGAGAGTGGATTAGGTGAGACCAAGAGGGTGCGGGCCTTACCGTGGGGCCCACCTTGATGTATGCATTATGTATCCACTCCGTCCATCCATTTTTCCATATCATTCTAGGACATTATGCAAAAAACGAAGTAGATGAAATTATCAGGTGGACCATAAGAAACAATGGTGATTGACCATCCTGCCGTTAAAAACTTGAAAGGGCGCATCTTAATGTTTCCTAATGTTTCGATGGTGTTTATTTACTACCCAATCTGTTGATAAGTTCATCATAAGCCCGGATGAAAGGTAAAAACAAATATCAGCTTGATCCAAAACTTTTGTAGACCATTAATGGCCAACAACAGTGATTCCTATGCTATAATCCACCTGATAATTGGATCTGAATCATTTTTTCGGTAAAGTCATAAAATGATCTATTTTTCTGGTAATGTCATAAAATGATACGGAGAAATGGATGAACACCATGGATATATAATACATACTACAAGGCCCACCCTATGGTAAACCCATGGAATGGGCAGCACCCTTTTCGGTGAGGGCCAGCTCTCAAATAAATCCGCTCTCCCTTACTAAGTGGGGTCACCAACAGACGACTCTGAGTATGAGTATACCTTTTTAATATTCATAAAAAGCAACTGCTACAAAACAAAATGGAAACAAAACAACCATAAAAATAAACATGCATAAAGGTAGGTGCAAGTGCCGAACGGTGTTAGAGGCTCAACTGAAGATCTACACCTCCACGGCTCAACACGGTAAATAATAAGCATTCAAGATTTTGGTCCCAAATCATTCCAATCTCGTCTCTAGCATGCAATCCTCTCCTTCTAACAAATTCTTTCATCCAATTCGATCTGATGATATACATTTTACCACACCGGCAGAACACCATATTATGAATAGAATACCATGTGTCCACATCCCTTATGATCACTGAAAGTGGATGGCCACGATTGAACATTTGGACCTTGTTCTCATCCTAGAATGAAAAGATGTGATCTCGAACTTGTGCTCGGGGCAAATTTAATCTTGAAAGTTGGTCAACATCACTGACTGTTAGGGTTTTCCTAATGCTCCACTCCCGATGGTTGACATTCAAGTGCATACCCGGTTGCAACGGAAATAGTTGTAATCCAGATAATTCTGAGGAAAAAAGTTACAAAGTTAGCGCCATGCCAATAGAGTGAGAATACAGGAATTGATATAAGTTGTGATCTATTAATTACAAATGTGTGACCCATATGATGAGTAGAACAGCTAAATTTAATGACAGCTTATCTACATGCAACATTATTCAATTACACTGATCAAAGAAATATACAAAGGGCGAAGGATATTACCAGCCATCAACTCTTCTCGCAGTGTCTTGCACTTGCCTTGGACTCCTTTCAAAGGGCAATATTATTTAGACATGAGGGTATTGGAATTACCTGACAAAATGACAAAAGTGGGAGCGAATCAGATGTCACCCGGGTAACGCCTTAGTAGGGCTACCGTGTGGGGTCCGTCGTGATGTATTTTTTATATATCTATGTTGTCTATCTGTTTTCTAATATCATTTTAGGATATGATACAAAACCTTAAGAAGATCCAAATCTCATGTGGACCATACCACTAGAAAGAGTGATTAATAACCATTAAAAATGTTTTGTGGACCACAAAAGTTTTGGATCAATCTGATATTCATATTTTCCCTTCATTGAGACCTTATTCACATTATCAAGAGCTTGGATTGCAAATAAACATTACCAAAACCTTACCATTAGCTCTTTGGAATTTTTAATGGTGGAGCACTCAATCACACTGTTTCCATTGGTATGATCCACTTGAGATTTGGATCTGCATGATTTTTGGAACCTCATCCTAAAATTGGCTGTATAAATGGATGGACGGAGTGGATATACAAAATATCATCCATGTGGGCCATACGGTAGGGGTAACACCCACTAAGCTGTTCCCGGGTAACACCTAATTCGCGCTCGACAAAAGTTGCATGGTTCAGACTAACTATCATGATTAAAGAGATCGAGGATTTCACGTGCCGAGAAAAGTTGTCATGGACGCATGGTTGGTTGCAAATGAACGCGGATTGTGACTTAAGCGTCCGATCATATCTGTGTGGGGAACCATTGTGATGTATTTGTTTAACCACACCGTTAATTCCTTTTATAAGATTATGTTAAGGGATGGGCCCAAAAATGAGGCAGATCCAATGGTCTAGTGGACCACAACAGAGATGACTCTTGCATTTAATGCAACCAAGCTTACTATTTAGTGTGGTCTAAGAGAGTGTTGGATCTACCTCATTTTTTGTCTCATCCCTTAACATTATTTTAGAAAAGGAATAAATGGTGTGGATAAATAGATACATGGTGGGCTACCACACAAATCTGGTCAAACCCTTAAACTTCCGAGCAGGCAGGGATCGAGCAATCCGTGCAAGTTGGAAAGATAAAGCGAAACGTCCGGGCAGGCAGGGATCGAAAAATCCGTTCAGGTTACAAAAGTTGTCGTGGTTGAAAAACAAGGGAAAGATCATGATTGCATGGACGACAAGTGGGCTTGCTGGAGAAAGACTGCGGAAAGAAGGGAGACTGATTGCTTGTAGGACACGGATTAGCAACTGATGGTGGGGAGCGAATTAGCTGTTACCTGGTAACAACTTGGTGGTTGTTACCCCTTACCGTGTGGGGCCTACCTTGATGTATTTTTTTTATATCCATGCCGTCCATCTGTTGTTAAGCATAATTCTATGACGAGATCCAAAATTATAAGAAAATTCAAATCTCAGGTGGACCATACTAATAGAAAGAGTGATGAATAATCATTAAAAGCATTTTGAGGGCCACAAAAGTTTTAGATCAAGTTGATCTTTAAATTTTCCCTTCATCCGGACCTTCTTGACATTATGAAGAGCTTGGATTGCAAATAAACATTAGCAAAACCTTACTATGGTCTCTTTGGAATTTTTAATGGTGGGGTAGTCAATCAGCACTGTTTCCAGTGGTATGGTCCACTTGAGATATGGATTTACATAATTTTTCTAATACCATCCTAAAATGGGCTGGAGAAACGGATGGACGGTGTGGATATACAAAATACTGTCCATGTGGGCCACACAGTACGGGTAACACCCACTAAGCTGTTCCCGGGGTAACACCTAATTGGTTCCCTTAATGGTTAACGAAAATCGCTACTGAAGTGACTGTGGGACCCCTATGTGTTGTATCCCCACCATCCATCTATTTGAAGAGATCATTTTAGGGCATGAGCAAAGAATGAGGCTGATCCAAAGCTCAAGTGGACCCACCATAGAAAACAGTGGAGACAATGACTCCCAATGTTAAAACCTTCCTAGGGCCCACCATGATGTTTATTTTAGATCCAACCTGTTCATAAGCTCCCACAGGCATGGACTAAGATAAAACAAAAATATCACCTTGATCGAAAATTTCTATAGCACCCAGAAGTTTTTACAGGTAGATGTTCATTCCTCACTATTTTCTGTGGTGGGTCTACTTGAGCTTTCTCTTCAAATGGAGGAACGGGGTGGATAAAACACATACATCATAGAGGGTCTCACATAACTTGGTGAGCTATTTCACTACTGAAACTGTCCCACTGTTAGGGAAGTTGGAGTGCCGTGGGGTACGGATTGGGCACAAACCCCCCTAGCTAGAGACGGACGGTCCTGTGAGGGGTCTGTTGTGCGCACCTGGATATATGTATTTTATCCAACCCATCCATCTATTTTTATAGATCATTTGAGGGAATGATCCAAAAAATAGGCAGATTGAAGGCTCAAGTGGACCACGCCACAGAAAGCAGTGGTGACAAGGACTCCCACTGTTAAAACCTCCCATTGTGATGTTTATTTACCATCTAAGCAGTCCATAAGGTCACATAAACCATGATGAAGGGAAAACATAAGTATCAGCTTGATCCAAGACTTATGTGGCCCTTAAAAGAGGTTTTCAGCAGTAGTCATTCAATTCCCACTGTTTCATGTGGTGTGGTCCACTTGATCATTCCATCTGCTCACCACTTGATCATTCCATCTGCTTCCTGTGGTGTATACAAACAAGCGAACCAAAAAAAAAAAAAAAAAAAACAGCATGGCCTGCATGAATTTTGGATTCAGAGTGAGGACGAGGCATCACACCTGATGATATCAAGGTGGATCTCATGCACGTGCATCTCACGTGTTCTGCTCATTAAGTAGTAGAAGCGTCCCTTTATGGCAGTTATAGCCAGCTAAATTTAGGATTTGTGGCCCCACATGTGACTAGCCTCTACATGGTGGCAGTGGACATGTAGCCCTTCATCAGCTTGGAAACACTAGATACACCATGTGGTGAAAAAAATCAGGCCCCTCAACTACTGGGTAGGCCAGACACATCGTTTCAACATCCAAAACTGCACAAATATTTTTCCAAGCATTTTGAACTTGAGACCTGCTGTTGAAACACTTTGACGTCTTCCAGCTGGGCTTGCAGACGAGACACGGAGATGATCATGCTTATTTGTATTGGGACATTGTATTATCTCCATACATGTGGGCATGATTAAAACTGTTAATCTGATTGGCCCCAACCATTGAGGGCCATTCCTTGAAAATCTTCCATGTTGGACGGAAGATATAACCCTTTAATCAATGACTGATAAATAGATGGTTGCATACAATATATAACCCACTACAAGAAATAATAGCATTGCTGAAAATCTTCGATGTACTAGGCTAAGAGCCCGTTTGGTTGGCACCTAGAAACCCATTTCCAGCTTAAAATCTGAATTTGAGCATAATCCAATTTTAACTTGTGTGTTTGGTGGAAAATTCCAGCCAATTCGGTCTGAAAATCAAAATTGATTGGAATCAGGATTAGTAGAAATGGTGTGGGCGACTGTTTCTAATGAGGGGAAAAGAGGCGGAAGTGAGCGTCACCACCGGGGTTAGGGGCCTTGCCTTGTTGGTAGACTCTGTGGGGTTTCAACAAGGGGTCTCTGTTTCGAAACCCATCAGTGGTGAAATATCCACGCTGCTGTCAACACTAGTGGGTGCGTTGCATGGCTGATGGGGTGAGTGGGTTGCATGACTAACTGAAAAAAAAAAAAAAAAAAAAAAAAAAGTGAGTGTCACCACCTCCATGTATGTGTTGTACATCTATGATGTTTGTGTTTTATATCCACACGGTCCATCAATTTTGAGAGCTCAATTAAGAGCTTAATAAGAGATTAAAAAATAGAATTTTATAGGATGATCACCCTTGATTTTTTATGAGGCCCACCATAATGTGTATGTGAGATCTACTCTGACCATTAGATATGTAATCCATGTTAGGCCCAAAGCCAAAAACATCAAGCTGCCCTATGACGAAGATGGGCCATGCCAAAGGAAACAATGAGGAGAGATAACATACCTTTATTTTTATAGGGGTTAGCCTGGATAATTATATAAAATTTACTCCAACCATTAGATGTCACACCAAAATTTAGGCTCATGGCCCAAAATGCTTCATTCGTTATTATGTGAACCATACCAAGGGAAATAATTTGGAGGGTGAGCGTGGCAGGTATGTTGTTATCAATCATGCAGCTCACCTGAATCATCATGAATGGGGCTAATTTTTGGAACCTATGCTTACATGGGGTAACACACTAGCTAGGTTGTTAAAGTGAATTTCACATAAACATCATGGTGGGGCCCACTCGAGCCACCAACCCATTTGCTCACAAGGCATACCCAAGCTGCAATTAAAAATTCTAAATCTAACAAAAGATAGCGGAATGATAATTAATTAGATTAATGCCATAGCTTGTTGAAATTATACATTTTGAACAAGGTATCGGAATGTAAATTATATATTAATTAATAATTTTTTTGAATAAAATTCTTGAATATTTAAGGGTAGCTTTTGTTGCAACTTCCCATCTTTTGAATGACGCACAGGATGCTAGCAATAAGTTGAGACGGTTTATTCAATGGTCTTATGTAGGGCCTTAGGCATGGTCAAGAATCTAGTTAATTATGTGATTCTAACCTACAATAAGACCAATTTGATTACAACCCTCTATTTTTGTGACCTATAGATCCCATAATTAGAATCAAACCCCTCATCCAAGTGGGACACACACAATAGATGAGTTGGATGTCTGAACAATATCTCAGTGGCCCCTATAAATAATTAAGAAGGTTTCATTGAGTGAGGATCCACTCTCAATTGTTTCCTATATTGTGAACTGCCTAAGCTTTGGATTGACCTGATTTTTAGGCCCAAGGTCCACCATGGAAGGGTGCATCTAATCCAGGGTGTGGATGCCTGACACACAATCATGTTGGAGCCCATAGTGCTCGACCTTATATGAAAGCACTTCCATGAGGTCAATCGGAGCGGAGTATACGAGACCCCGGATCCACTGAGGTGAGTGGGGCCTCTGACTGTATGTGCCTTAAACTCACACCGTTGAGCCATTTTCAAAGCTTATTTTAGGGCATGATCCCAAAAATGAAGCATACCCAAATCTTAGGTGGACTACACCGTAGGAAACAGTGGTGATTGAATCCCCACCATTAAAAGCTTCATGAAGTATACTATAATGTTTATTTACCACGTCACTAAGCACGCTGATTTTCTCAATCCCAAATGAATTGCATAGTACACAATCCAACTATTAATGTGGTACTTTTCTGGCCCCACCATGATTTATGTGTTAGATCCGCACCGTCCATCAATTTTTACAAATCATTTTAAAGAATGGGCCCAAAAACGAGGCACATCTAAGGCTTAAGTGGACCATAGCACATAAAGTAGTAGGGAGTAGCCGTTGAAATCTTCCTAAGGTCTACTGTGAGGTTTATTTTCCATCTAGCTTCTTCCTAAGGTCACATAGACGTGGACAAAGTGAAGAAACAAATATAAGCTTGATCAAAGTCTTCTGTGGCCCTAAGAAGTTTTCAATGGTAGGCATCAATTCCGACTGTTTCGTATGGTATGGCCTACCTCGTTTTTGCTCCCATGCCATAACATAGTGTGAAAAAATGTATTGACTAATACATTCATCATGATGGGGCCTACGGAAGTCAACACTTCCAGCTTTCTTCTCTCTCTTGACGTTTAACTACAACTGGAAAACAAACTCAAGAGCTTCCCATTCCTATGCAAACACAGTCCAAGGCAATGAAACTTCTTCAACAATTAAGAAAAATCAAAGGTGAAAGCCTCACATTAATCAACCAAAGCTATACATATGCATTTAGATTTTCAAGGAGATATCCTTCTACTGCCTTGAACATTCCCACCATGTTTCCCATCATCTCTTTCGTTTCATCTTCTTTCACCAGGTTACCTTCTACCGTCTCAAACTCCCCACGAAACTTGCATACGCTTCCGCCATTGATGCCGTCTTTGAATTCCAGCATAAATGTAGTCGATTTCACTTTCTTCCCAAGTAGGCCACCTTCAATCACCGAGTACTTGAACAAACGGTTATTGTCGTCGATCTCATCTATGCGGTCCTTCCAGTAGCTGAAGTCCTTGATGGCTGTGCATTAAAAAAACAAACACATTCTCAATTGTCATTATCAAACTTGTTTAAGGCATAAGAAGTACAAAAAACTTATATTAATTACCGTCAGTGAAGTTAGACTGTCTGATTGTGCCGACCCCACCATCACCTTCAAGAATGACAATGCTTGATATGATTTCAGGCATGAGCTTGGGCATGAGGTTGTGGGAGTCCTTCACCATCGCCTTCCAGAGTCTCGATGGTGAAATTGGAGACAAGATTTCGTGACCCACTGTACCAGCGACCATGATTTCAATACTATTAATGACTATAAACGTCTATGGTTGTGGTTTTTGAGTAAGTAACTAGGTGGGGTCGAGCTTGTGAAAAGATGAGAACATGTAGGAAGATTTATAGATGCTGAGGGTAGAAAGGGAGATAAAGAGGATTGAGTTCTCTTTCATAGGATTTAGCTCCATTGAATACTTTGAAAATTCTTATATATTCCCTTCTTAGGCATTGTATGTTGGTTGAGACATGATAATGAAAAATGGAGAGATCCCTTGCTTTGTATTGTAGCGAGGTAACATTGAACTTTGATAAGCGTACACACGTGGCATAAATCTCATGTGCATGCCACACGAGAGCATGGCACATGCTTGTGAGATCTAATCCATCCATCAGTTTGTCTGATCTCTTACATTGTTTCCCAAAATTAAATCTGGTCCAATCAGTGAGTGGGCTGCAATATTGGAACCAGATGTATATGTTATAGAACTTCAGCACACATATATATATATATATATATATATATATATATATATATATATATATATATATATATATATATATATATATAGACACACACACACACATTGCTGAAGTTTTATATTATCACCGTTCATGTGGGGCCTGATTAAAACTGTTAATCTGGTTGGCTCCAACCATTGAGGGCCATTCCTTGAAAATCTTCCATGTTGGACGGAAGATATAACCCTTTAATCAATGGCTGATAAATAGATGGTTGCATACAATATATAACCCACTGCAAGAAATAGTAGCATTCTGAAAATCTTCCACGTACCAGACTAAGGGCCTGTTTGGTTGGCATTTGGAAATCTGTTTCCAGCTTAAAATCTGGATTCTAGCAGAGTCCAATTTTAACTTGTATGTTTGGTGGCAAATTCTAGCAAAACAGGATTCCATCCGAAAATTGAAATTGACTAAAATTGGGATTAGTTGAAACGGTGTGGGTGACCATTTCTAATGAGGGGAAAAGAGGCGGAAGTGAGCATCACCACCTCCATATATGTGTTGTACATCTATGATGTATGTGTTTTATATCCACATGGTCCATCAATTTTGAGAGCTCAATTAAGAGCTCAATAAAAGATTAAAAAATAGAATTTTAAAGGACGTTCACCCTTGATTTTTATATGAGGCCCACCATAATGTGTATGTGAGATCCACTCTAACCATTAGATATGTAATCTTATGTTAGGCCCAAAGCCAAAAACATTATCCTGTCCTATGACTAAGATGGGCCATGCCAAAGGAAACAATGAGGAGAGATGTACCTTTATTTTTATAGGGGGTAGCCTGGATAATTACATAAAATCCACTCCAACCATTAGATGCCACACCAAAATTTACGCTCAAGCCCCAAAAAGCTCCATTCATGATTCATGTGAGTCACACCAAGGGTAATAGTTTAGAGGGTGAGCTTTGCAAGTATACTATTATCAATCATGCATCCCACCTGAATCATCAATGGGGCTAGTTTTTGGAACCTATGCTTAATTAATATGGGGTAAAACACTAGCTAGGTTGTTAAAGTGAATTTCACATAAACATCATGGTGGGGCCCACTTGAGCCACCAACCCATTTGCTCACTAGGCATACCCAACCTGCCATTAAAAATTCTAAAATCTAACAAAAGGTAGAGGAATGATAATTAATTAGATTAATTCCATAGCTTGTCAAAACTATCCATTTTGAGCAAGGTAACGGAAAGTAAATTATATATTACTTAATAATTTTTTTGAGTAAAATTCTTTAATATTTAAGGGTGGCTTTTGTTGCACCTTCCCATATCTTTTGAATGCCGCACAGGATGCCAATAATAAGTTGGGATGGTTTATTCGATGGTCCTATGTAGGGCCTTAGGCATGATGTAAGAATCTAGTTAATCATGTGATTCTAACCCAACAATAAGAACAATTTGATTACAACCCTCTATTTTTGTGACCTATAGATCCCATAATTAGAATCAAACCCCTCATCCAAGTGGGACACATACAATAGATGAGTTGGATGTCTCAACCATATCTCAGTGGGCCCTAGAAATAATTAAGAAGGTTTCAATGAGTGAGGATCCACTCTCAATTGTTCCCTATAGCATGAACCGCCTGAGCTCTGGATTGACCTGATTTTTAGGCCCAAGGTCCACCATGGAAGGGTGCATCTAATGCAGGGTGTGGATGCCTGACACACCATCATGTTGGAGCCCACAGTGCTCGACCTTATATGAAAGCACTTCCCATGCGGTCAATCGGAGCGGATTAGATGAGACCCCGGATCGACTGAGGTGAGTGGGACCCCTGACTGTGGGGCTCACAATGATGTATGTGCCCTAAATCCACACTGTTGAGCCATTTTGAAAGCTTATTTTAGGGAATGATCCCAGAAATGAAGCATGCCAAATTCTTAGGTGGACTACATCATAGGAAACAGTGGTGATTAAATCCCCACCATTAAAAGCTTCATGAAGTATACTGTAATGTTTATTTGCCACGTCACAAAGCATGCTGATTTTCTTAGTCCTGAATGAATTGCATAGTACACAACCCAATTTTTACTGTGGTGCTTCTCTAGCCCCACCATAATTTTTGTGTTAGATCCACACCGTCCATCAATTTTTACAAATCATTTTAAAGAATGGGCCCAAAAATGAGGCACATCTAAGGCTTACGTGGACCATAGCACATAAAGTAGCAGGGAGTAGCCATTGAAACCTCCCTAGGGTCCCCTGTTAGGTTTATTTTCCATCTAGCCTATTCTTAAGGTCACATAGACGTGGACAAAGTGAAGAAACAAATATAAACTTGATCAGAGCCTTCTGTGGCCCTAAGAAGTTTTCAATGTTAGGTATCCAATTCCCACTGTTTCCTACCGTATGGTCCACTTGAGCCTTGGATCTACCTCTTTTTGCTCCCATGCCATAACATAGTGTGAAAAAATGTATTGACAGTGTGGATCTAATACATTCATCATGATGAGGCCAACGGAAGTCAACACTTCCGGCTTTCTTCTCTCTCTGGCTGGAATGTGCTGCACCACACAGCAAGCAGCAGAGTTTCTTGACGTGTGAGATTTACGTGCCTCCATGGTGATATATTTCTTAGATCCACATATTCATTCATCTTTTTCAGATCATTTTAGGGCTGGCCTGAGGTCTGTCTAAGGCCGACCCATAAAGTAAAACCCAGGCCTGAGCCTGGGCCATGATGATTTTGTATGGCCCAGGTATGAGTTTAGTCGAGCCCAGCCCAACCACTCCCACTATTGTGCAAGCATTATAAAACTTCAGCAATACACACACACACACACATTGCTGAAGTTTTGTAACCCATCCATCCGGACCGGTGGATCAACTAGATTTTTGGGCCAAGAGATCATATTAGCGGTACCGTTCTGATGGATGGACTGGATCCCAGACCTATTTGCCCTGCTGGCACATGTGTGATGTGTAGATCACCTTTATTTCACACGCCCGTGAGCTTGTAAAGGTTTAAAATGTTATTAATTTTGAGTCCGGATCCTCTTGTTAAAACCAAGCAGGAAAATCCTTCTGGTCACTATTCTGATTGGTCCATCTCAGTCAGGCTGAGGTGGACCAATCAGATCAGCAGCAGCAGAGGTTCTCTGCTTGATTTTAACAGAGGATCTGGATTCATTAATTTTAAAGAATTTAAAAAAAAACTACCAAAATAATATTGAATTTACATTCCCTTATGATTTTTTTTAAACGGTGGTGGGGTGAGAGCAAATGGGTCAGCTGCTTGGGTGGGCTCACATTTGATATTTATGTAAAATCTACCACTACCACTAAGTGCATCACCTCATGCCTTGCGAAGGGCCCAAAAATCATCCTCAATTTAGGTGGATTACTTGATTGAAACAGTGTACAGGACAACCACCGCCCATTAAACTGTTTTCCTTTGGTATGTGGCTTACCTAAATTACGGATGGGCCCGCATTTTAGACTGCAGGGTTAAATTTTGTGTGGAATCTAATGGTAGAAGTGGATTTTTTTTTTAATCATCATGGTGGACCCTATAAAAATCAAGGGTAGATGTCTCTCTATTAATTATTTTCTTTGTTGTGGCCCGCTTGACTCACAGATCAACCTGATATTTTTGGCCCTGTGCTTAATTAAATTGGGATTATGCATCTAATGGTTGGAGTGGATTTCACAAATGCATTGCGGTGGGCTCCACCAAAAATCAAGTCCCAATGTCCATAGGAGGCCCCTTTTGATTTTGACAGGGCCCACCCTGATATTTATGTAAGATCCACACCACTCCGACCATTAGATATTTAGTCTCATATTAGCTTCATAGACAAAAACACATAGCTGACCTGTGATTCCGGTGGGCCACAGTAAACGGAGCAGTTGGGAGAGAGATGTCCACCCTTGATTTTTACGGGCCCGCCATTATAATTATAGGAAATTCACTCCAACCAATTAGATTCTGTACAAATATCTAGGCCTGTGTCGTAGAAAAGCATACCCATCTATGATTCACATTGTCCATACTAATGGAATAGTTTGGATGACAAGTGTTGATCACCTATAAGTTGTTTCAGTTGTTTCCAATCATGTGGTATACCAGAATCACAGATGAACCTTTTTTTTTTTTTTGACCCTTGGCCAAACATGGAGTGATGCATCTGGTGTTCAGGGTAGATTTTACATTAACATCACGATGGAACCCATCGGAGTCACCCCCCACTTGCTCTCATAGTGGCGTGACAAAGGTAGTGGAATGATAAGTATATTAATTAATGAGGTAACTTTTTAAAATCTTTTAAAACATTTACCATAATATTAATTTCATGTTAATTTGGTATTTTCTTTTGTAAAATTTCCATCTTTCTGTGAGAAGTCTCTAGTCCAATAGGCTGGACTCTATGTTATGGTCCAACCAGCAGATAACTTCCAACATTTCATGTTTACACTTCAACCATCTAATAGGTTGGCCTATTATGAGAATTATCTTTTGGAATAGTTTCCAGCAGACTGGACCACTGTTATCTTTCTCTATTTTTCAATCTCTGATTATTGTTTTATATGGCATGGTCCATTTGATGTGTAGATAGGACTGACTATTAATGCACCAGGTGATTTTCTTGACAGGAACAATCTCTTGAAAGGGTTGGATGTCACATGCACTTAATGCTTTAGAAGTTATAACAAGAGTAGATGAGTGGGTTTGTGTGGGGTTGTGTGAGCGGGTGTGCATGTGGAGTGTGTGGTATGTGTGTGAAAAAAAAAAAGTGGACTATAACTTTTGGTCTAACTGGTAGAACTTAAGAGCTCTCTTGGAAATATATCACCATTTGTAATCCCACCTGCATGATGTGGGTGAGAGATGATCTTTGATCATTAGATTTGTATATGAGTCAAAAACTCATGTTTACGGATGATTAGGCAGTCCACACTAATGGAAAGAATTGAGAGAGACACTTAGCCATGATTTTTATAGGGCCCATTATGATGATTATATAAAATCCACTACAACCATTACATGAGAAACTAAAACTTAGGCTAAGGCCAAAATTTCCATCCTATCTGGAATTCATGTGGGCCATACCTAAGAAAATATTTTTGAGGGTGAGTTTTGCCCTGTACACTGTTACCAATTGTCAGGTCCACATGAATTATGTATGGGACTTATTTTTGGGTCTTGGGCCTAACATAGGAAGGCAAAACTGCATGTGTTGGGAAAAAATTGATCAACCCCGTAGATGAAGTGAGAAAAATTAAACGAGATAATCACAATGATCGAGCAACTCAACACACAAGAGAAGACAATTCGATTTTACGTAGAAAATCCCTCACAGGTAAAAAATCACCACACAAAGCGAACAATCCACTATGAATCAGAACTCGTTACAAGAGATTATGGAAGAATCCAAATCCAGATCACAACCCACAAGAGAAATTCCAAGCTAACAAAGTTAATTCTCACATGAAAAGGATAAACATAACCCTTTCCCTCACTCAGAGAACTCCAAGCTTTCGCCTAGGTATTTGTCTTACCCTAGAACTCTCTCACTTTCTCAAGAATACTCGGCTCCAATGGCGGCAACCCTGATCCCGCATTACACCTATTTAAATAGAAAATAAACGGAATTAGAAGTAAATTCTGCAGAAAATTGCACAACTAACATTACAGTTCACACACCATCGGACACTCGACATAACTAAAATCTATCTAGAGAGTTGCAAAAAAAAAAAAAAAAAAAATGCAGATCTTAGGTTACATAGCCTTAGTAGACCCCACCGCATTTGGTGATCCACTACAAAACTTTTAGGTTAAGCTTAACCTACCATACCTTTGAGACAGTAGTAGACTGAGTGAAGATAACCTCCTCTCAACACTGAGGTCAAGGTATCGAATCCCAACATTGGGGTGGCTAACATTGGAGGGTGACCAACAGTGTGGGTGTGAACTAACCCCCCCCCCTCAAAAAAAAAAAAGAAAAGAAAAAAAAAAATTAATCTACCACACAATGTGCTTAACCCACCATGATGTGTGCATGAATTCATCCATCCATTGTGTGGTTCCTCTTATTTTCTACTTTGGTACCATATTTGGGACTGATTCAAAATTACATAATAAAACAACTGGGATGGGGATGCTTGTTATTAAAAAAGCATTCAGATTGCTTGTGGGGCCATGTTTTGTATATACCATCCAATCCATTTAGAAGATGTGCTTGATCAGGACAATGGGACAAAATTAAAAAAATCCCTTTACAAAAAGCCAACTATCGTTTAGTCTATTTGCAAAAAACCGCCTACTTTAAAAAGTATTCGCCTACCCTTTTGCTCTGTTATCAATTTAACCGCATGGCGTTATATGCTGTTGTAATCGCATATGGGTCTAAAACTGTATTTTATAAAAGGCTAAAATGCCTTAAATTTAAAACACGTCTTCATTTAAAACACATAATGTAGTAAACAGAGTGGCAGTTTGATATTCAAGAAACCAAGCTCAATAGGGATACTATGGTGTTTGTGAGAAATCCACTCCATTCACATGTTTTGCCAAATCATATTATGGCATGAGACAAAAAATGAGGCAGATCCAAATCTCAAGTGGGCCACACGATAGAAAATAGTGGAGATTGTATGTTGATCATTGAAACATTTATGGGGCTGTAGAAGCTTTGGATCAGGGTAATAATCTTGTTCTTTCAATTCATCCTAGTGATGACGCCCTTATGAATAGTTGGGCCACTTTATAAATGGTTTGTATTGCATATAAACATCACATTCAGGCTAGAGAGTTTTGAACGGTAGGGAATTCCTATCCATTGTTTCCAGTCTTGTGGTCAACTTTAGTTTCAGATCTACTTGATTTTTTTCTTCTCAAGTCTTAAAATGATTTGCCAAAATGGACGGACGGAGTGGATTTCTCCCAAACATCACAGTGGGCCCTACGTACAGTGGGGTCAAACACCTCATTCAAACATCACATGGGTGGTATGCTATGAGGCCGACTGTGGTGTTTGTGAAAAATATACATTATCCATCCATTTTTCCATATCATTTTAGGGTATGACAGGAAACTGAGGCAAATCTAATGCTCAAGTAGACCACATTAGGTAAATCTATATTACAGTTCTAAGATTAACCATTGTTAAAAGCTCCTAGATCCCACCTCCAATTTAGATCTACCACATTCTTTTAGCTCCTGGCTTAAAATGAGAGTACAAAATGGATGGCCGATTTTGATCAACTGAACGATGGCCCCATAAACTCTTTCACACGACGTCCCAAACAATGGGGTTAGATTTGTGAAAAGGAGTATCCTCAATGGAAAAAATAGTCTTTTATAGGCTTTAACACGCTTTTTCATCTACTTTCATTAGCAAAAGTTAAATAATTTAAAAGCAAGCAGATTTTTAAATATCAACCAAAATACAGGCCGCCATCTTTAGAACATTAGGAGTCTCACATGATGCACAATTAGATGTTAGGTGCACAACATTAGGAGTCTCACATGATGCACAATTAGATGTTAGGTGCACATCACGTCAGATTAATTTATAAAATTTTGTAGTGGATACAGGGTGGCGTGGCTTTATGTAAGATTATAACAATTCATTGTAAAGAATAGATTATGGCTTAGAATCATGCTTGTTTATAGTTCGAAGCTTGTAAAGGTAAAGTTCTTTGTTGTGAAGGAGAAGATTCTAAATCTTCCGGTGCCTATGAGACAACAATACAAACCCGAAATCACCAATCCTTACTATTCAACTCATATAAGTTCAAGGAAATTGACATTTCATGGGTCCCACTCGCACGATGACTCTCTTTCGATGTGTGCTGATCATAGAATGATGGACCGTGTTAAAGCTCCGAGGATTCAAGACCAGTACTATTGTGGGCCCAAATCAATAAATCACCAAATGCGGACAACATGCTTCATGTACGCCTGGATTTTACTTTGTGGTCAGGCTTGCACAGGCCTCAGTTCAGCCCATTGGCAGGGGATTCAATGCAGCTAATCAAAAGAGGTGATTCAGTGGTTATCTATGGGTAACATCAGGGAAAGTGATGAATCTAAAGCACTAATATGGAAGTTAGATGAGTCTGGCTGGTCGGAAGTGCTAAGTGAGGAACGCTCTACAGCAGCAAGGGCATTGGGGTATGGGTGGACAGTGGCAAAACAAATCGCTTTTGGTAAGGATTGTATGTTTGCTGAAGTTTCTGGCACTTTAGGGGTGACATCCATCAAGCGATAGGAAAGTGGTGATGACAAAATGGTGCAAGCCATTTTACTACTTTTGTTAATTAATCTTGTACTAAGATAGCAAGTGAACGCAGTCAGATACAACAACATGGATGAGAGGATTGTAACATTTCATTTTGATACCACGAACGAGAAGGAATAATTTGATTTCAAATACAAGGACAATCACAACGTTTTAGTTATGTTTTTGCTCCTTATATTTCTTGTAAATTTTTAGTTATTTATTGCAACATTTTCATTTTCTATCGCTCGCTTTCTCCTAACAGTTTTTAATATGCACAACACATTTTCACTGTCCAATAGGATCCTAGCAGATCTTTACCAATTATAAAAATTATTCCAACCAATTTTTTTCCTTTCTAGAGTTCAGCCACAACTGATTTGGATGTTAGTTCTTGTTACTAGAGAATTTTGTATTACTTAATTAGTAAACATGCTCAAATATTCATCTGCAATCATTATAATCATTATAAGTGGTTTAAAAAGTCCAAATTAGCATAACACAAATCAATTGACATGAGGGTAATATGGTTACTCTCAGTCTGTTCCAAAAGTTTCACTTACTAAGTTAGGTGTAGCAAAAATAATCGAAGTTGATAGGACAATAAAGGAATTCCTTTGTGGTATTTAGGCTTGGCAACGGGTCATGTTGAATTGTGTTCGTGTTCGTGTTATGTCAAAATTTTCTCACCCAAACCCAGCCCGTTAACTAACGGGTTGAAATCTAGAAACCCAAACCCATTCGTTAATTTAACGGGTTACCCATAACCCGACTCATTTAACCCGTTACGCTAGTCTACTCATCAGATGGCCACACCGTTGATGAGGACAACTAACAGTCTGATCCAACATATAGTAGTAGTCCACCTTGTGGGCCCATTCTATCACCTGAAACAATAGGATTCACTCGTGAGACGAGGAAGAATCACTTATACATTGCAATATTGCATATGATGGAGTGTTAGGTTCATAGGTGAGCCATGGTTTGGTGATCTAAACCATTATGTTAACGGGTTAAACGGGTTCTTGGGTGAAACATTGACCTGACCCGTTATATTAACGGGTCAACCCGTTAGTGACCTGACACGATAAGGTTAGACCCGAACACTGGTTTTTTCGTGCGAGTTTCATGTGGGTTAACGGGTCATGTAGAATTTTGTCAGGCCTAGTGGTATTAATTAGGTGACACCCATAGTAAGTATTCTTCATATAACAAATGTTAATAGCTTCACAATATACTAATGTAATGTTATTATATGCTTATATATGTGCTATAGAGACGCTTATATGTAATGAAAAATATGAATATAGCATGCACCAAATAATACCATGCGGTACAAACTTTTGCACAACATGATGAAGAGGTCGGCAATCCATTTCATCATTTTCTCTCATTGGATTTGTGTTGATCATCACTCTAATACCCACTATAAATACATGCCTAAAGCTCTATAACAGGCATTTCCATCCGTTGAACCATTATCTTAGCAGGGCACATTTTAAAAATGGATTGGATGGTATATACAAAGCACGATGGCACCATAGACCATCCGAAAGGTTTTTAATAATGGGCATCTCTCCATCCCAATTGTATACTTTGTGCTCAGCTGAATTTTGAATTGATCCAAAGTTTGGGACCTAAGTAGAAAATGAGGGGCAACACATGATGGATGGATGGACTTTCGTGCACATATCATGGTTGGTGCCACACATTGTGCAGTAGGTTAAGCTTAACCTAAAAGCTTAGTAGTGGATCTGGCCTCAAGGCATTATTAAGTAAAACAGCTAGTGACAACCACTTTATGACTCCTAATTCACTTTATGTCGATTCACCACTACAATTACAATATAGAGGAACAAATATTATTATTACTCAGCAAGACATTAACTATCACTGGAAAACAAACTCTAGAGCTTCCTATTCCCATGCGAGGAAATGGAACTTCTTCAACAATCAAGCAAAATCAGAGGTGAAAGCCTTGAAATCAACCAAAGCTATATATATGCATTTGGATTTTCAAGGAGATATCCTTCTACCGCCTTGAACATTCCCACCATGTTTCCCATCATCTCCTTGGTTTCATCTTCTTTTGGCACTTTACCTTCTACTGTCTCAAATTCCCCATGAAACTTGCATACGCTTCCGCCATTGATGCCATCTTTGAACTCCAGTGTAAATGTAGTCGATTTCACTTTCTTCCCAATTAGGCCACCTTCGATCACTGAATACTTGAACAACCGGTTATTATCATCAATCTCATCTATGCGGTCCTTCCAATAGCTGAAGTCCTTGATCGCTGCACATTAACAAAATAAACACATTTTTTTTGAAGTGTAATGCTGTTATCGAACTTGTTTGAAGGCATGTGAAGTACAAAAAAAATTTATGTTAGTTACCATCGGTGAAGTTGGACTGTCTGATCGTGCCAGCCCCACCATCACCTTCAAGAAGGACAATGCTTGATATGATTTCAGGCATGAGCTTGGGCATAAGGTTGTGGGAGTCCTTCACCATTGCCTTCCAGAGTCTTGATGGTGAGATTGGAGTCAAGATTTCGTGACCCACCGTACCAGCGACCATGATTTCAATACTATTAATGAGTATAAATGTCTATGGTTGTGGTTTTTGAGTAAGTAGGTGGGGTAGAGCTTGTGAAAGATGAGAAGATGCATAAAGATTTATAGATGCCGATGGTAGAAGGGGAGGTGGGAGAAGTGAGTTCTCTTTCATAGGATTTAGCTCCATTGAATACATTTAAAATTCTCATATATTCCATTCTTAGTCATTGTATGTTGGTTGAGAAATGATAATGAGAAATGGGGAGATCCCTTGCTTTGTATTGTAGTGAGGGAATATTGAGTTTTGCTAAGCGGACACACGTGGCGTAAAGCTTGTGTACGTGCCACACACATGCGAGCATGGCACATACTCGTGAGATCTAATCCATCCATTGGTTTGTCTGAGCTCTTACATTTTTTTACAAAAATAAAATCTGCTCCAATCAGCATTGCTGACACATGTGCTACAATATTGGAAACGGGTGGATGAACCGGATTCTTTGGGCAGGGCATGAAAATAGTGGTGCCATTCTGATGGATGGACTGGATCCCGGACCTACCGAGCCATGCTGACACATGTGTGGAATGTTCATCAGCTTTATTTCACATGCCTGTGAGCTTTGCAAAGGTCTGAAATGTTATAATTTTTTGAGAATTAGTCTTGAAAAAAAAAAAAAAAACCTACCCCAACCACTGGGTGAATCACCTCATGTCACACAAAGGCCTAAAAATCATCCTCATGATCTGTGATTTAGGTGGATTACTTTACTGGAATCCATGTAAATGACAACCATTGCCCTCCAAACTGTTTTCCTTGGTATGGCTCACCTACATCATGGATGGTCCTATTTTTAGGGTGCAGGCCTAAATTTTGTGTAGAATCTAATAGTTGAAGTGAATTTCATATAATCATTATGATGGACTCTATAAAAATCAAGGGCGAATGTCCCTCTATCAATTTTATTTATTATTATTATTTATTATTATTATTATTATATTTTTTTTTGTGTCCTACTCACAAGTCAGCCTAATTTTTTGAGATTATGTATCTAATGGTTGAAGTAGATTTCACATCCACATTGTGGTGGGCTCCACCAAAAAATCAAGTCCCGGTGTCCATAGGACACCCCATTTGATTTTGATGGCCCCACCCTCATATTTATGTAAGATCCACTCCAGTCGAACCATTATATATTTAGTCTAATATTAGGTCCATAGATTAAATAAAAAAAAAAAAAAAAAAAAAAAACAACATCAGACTGACTTATGACTCTGGTGGGCCACACTAAAGGAATTAGTTGGGAGAGAGATGTCCGCCCTTTACTTTTACAGGGCCCACCAGTATAATTATAGAAAATCCACTCCAACTATTAGATTCCACACAAATATTCAGGCCCATGTCTCATAACGGCATACCCATCTATGATTCACATTGTCCGTATTAATGGAATAGTTTGCAGGGCGATTGTTAACCCACACATTGTTTCCAATCACATGTTGTCCACTTGAATCATAGATGGAGCTTATTTTTTGGCCCTTAGGCCTAACATGGAGTGAGATAGGCGGTGTTCAAGGTAGATTTTATATAAACATCACAATAGGACCCATCCGAGTCACCACCCAAATGCTCTCATAACAGTGTGATAAAAAGTAGTGGAATGATAATTATATTAATTAATAAGGTAACATTTTGAAATAATTATATCAATTAATAAGGTAATATTTTGAAAATCTTTTTAAAAAGGTACTGGATTATAAATTCCATATTAATTAGGTAGTTTGTTTTATAAAATTTAAGTCTTCTAGTGAGCAGTCTGGAGTCCAATGGGCTGGACTATATGTTATGGTCCAACCAGCCGATAACTTCACTTCTTGTTTTATATAGGATGGCTCATTTAATGTGTTGATAGGACTGTCTATTGCACTGGGAGATCTTCCTCTTGGAAGGGTTGGATGTCACATGCACTTAATACTTTGGAAGTCATCTCATGAGTGACTAGTTGGACTTAAAGAATAGTACTTTTGGAAATATATCACCATTTTTTTTAAACACACCCTCACACACCACCATATGTACTTGAACCCATGACCTTAGTGTTGAAACTCTTGTGGGTCTACTACTTAGTCATGATAGTAAGGACCCAAACATATCACCATTTGTAATCCCACCATGATGTGTATGGAGATCTTGAATCATTAGATTTGTATGTGAGCCAAAAACTCATGCTGACCTATGATTCAGGTGGTCCACACCAAGGGAAAGAATTGGGAGTTATAAGACGCATTATGACACTGCAACCATCAGATGCCAAACTAAAACTCAGGCCTGAGGACTAAGTTTCAGTCCAATCCAAGAATCAAGTGGGCTAGTTTAGAGGGTGAGCATTACCCTTTATACTATTTTCAATAGTTTGGTACACAGAATTACGTATTAGGCTTATTATTGGGTCCTGGACCTCACATGGGGTGACGGAACTGATGGTCATGGTAGATTTCACATTAACACCATGGTGGGGCCCACCTGAGCTGGGGTCCCTTTTCTCTAATTTCTAAACTGGTCAAAAGTCCAACCAGTTGGACTTGAAACAAACCTGATGGATGGATTAGATCTCACAAGTATGTGCCATGCTGGCATGTGTGTGGCATGTACATGAGCTTTATTCCATATGTTTGTTTGCTTATCAATGCCCAATAATCCCTCGCTGCAAAACAAAGCAAGGGATTTGACTCAACCAACATAAAATTCCTAAGAATGGAATATATGATAATTTTCAAACAATTCAATGGAGCTAAATCCTATGAAAGAGAACTCACTTCTCCCACCTCCCTTTCTACCATCAGCATCTATAAATCTTCATGCATTTTCTCCTCTTTTCACAAGCACAACCCCACCAACTTACTAAGTAACCACAACCACAGACGTTTATACTTATTAACAGTATTGAAATCATGGTCGCTGGTACGGTGGGTCACGAAATCTTGTCTCCAATCTCACCTTTGAGACTCTGGAAGGCGATGGTGAAGGACTCCCACAACCTCATGCCCAAGCTCATGCCTGAAATCATATCAAGCATTGTCACTCTCGAAGGTGAAGGTGGGGTTGGCACAATCAGACAGTCCAACTTCACTGATGGTATGTAACATACTTTTTTTTTTTTCTTTAAACAAGTTCGATGACAGTATCATACTTCAACAAAAAAAATGTGTTTATCTTGTTAATGCACAGCCATCAAGGACTTCAGCTACTGGAAGGACCGCATAGATGAGATCGACGACAACAACCGTTTGTTCAAGTATTCAGTGATCGAAGGTGGCCTAATTGGGAAGAAAGTGAAATCAACTACGTTTACGCTGGAGTTCAAAGATGGCATCAATGGCGGAAGCATATGCAAATTTCACGGGGAGTTTGAGACAGTAGAAGGTAACCTCCCGAAAGAAGATGAGACCAAGGAGATGATGGGAAGCATGGCGGGAATGTTCAAGGCAGTAGAAGGATATCTCCTTGAAAATCCAAATGCATACGTATAGCTTTGGTTGATTGTGAGGCTTTCACCTTTGATTTTGCTTGATTGTTTCCATTCCCTGAATTAGACGGTGTTTTCATGGGAATAGGAAGCTCTAGGGTTTGTTTTCCGGTTGTAGTTAATGTCTTGCTATAAGCCTATAATATATAATAATCTTTGATCCTCTGTACTGTGATTTTAGTGGTACATCCACGTAAAATTAAAAGTCTTAAAGAGGTTGTCACTTTGTAATTGTTTTCCTTATTAGTGCTTTGAGCCCGGATCCACTACAAAGCTTTTAGGTTTAGCTTAACCTACAACACAATGTGTGGGGCCCACCATGATATGTGCATGAAATTCATCCATTGATCATGTGGTTCCCCTCATTTTCTACTTGGCTCCCAAATTTTGGAACGTTTCAAAATTCAGGTGGGCACGATGAAACAATTTGGATGGGAATGCTTATTATTAAAAACCTTTCAGATTGCCCGTGGGGCCATTGTGTTTGTGTATACAATCCAATCCATTTAGAAGATGTGCCTGACCAAGACAAATGGAGAAAAGAAAAAAAAAACCACTTTAAAACTCAGATAGGCTACACTATTATTTTTGAGCTTTTAGTCATGATAGCATGAGAGCATTGGATGGGACTAATTTGAGAAAATGAGAGCATTGGATGGATTATGGGTTAGAATCATACATTTGAGGATGTAAAGTTCTTTGTTGTGAAGGAGAAGACTCGAAATCATCTAATGTCTATTAAACACAACTGCACAAAACCAAAATCATCGACCCATAAGGATTTAACTCCTAAGTTGAAGGAAACTGGCATTCATGGGTGCCACTAGCATGATGCCTTTTTTTCTAGTGCATTTTTTTTTCTTTTTTATGTTAATTATGCAACACACCCACGCAGTTAGTCACACGATGCACCCACCCACTGGTGGGGTTAGTGTGTCTTGAATGATGGACGCTGTGAGAGCTCCAATCATTCAAAACCAGCAATGTGGTTGTGGGCTTACCAGATGCAAGCCACGTGCTTCATGTTCCAATACTTTGAACTGTCCATCAAATGGGCTGTCCACGTGGTCACAATCCGAAGATCATCTTAGGGCACTACTCAATGGGATCGATAGTCAGGATTGTTGAATTGTTTCATTTTTTGTAGCATGCCCCATACATAGAACTGCCCACCAATTGACAGTGCAGCTAATTTTTAATTTTTGTACTAAGTAAATGATGCATCCAGGCCATCCACCTGGTGTAGTGATCTCTGTTGTGAATGGTCGGAGTGAATTTTTTAATTTTTAGACTGCAGGGTTAAATTTTGTGTGGAATCTATTGGTAGAAGTGAATTTTTTTTAATCATCACGGTGGACCCTATAAAAATCAAGGGTAAATGTCTTTCTGTTAATTATTTTCTTTGTTGTGGCCCACTTGACTCACAGATCAGCCTGATTTTTTTGGCCCTGTGCTTAATTAAATTGGGATGATGCATCTAATGGTCGGAGTGGATTTCACAAATGCATTGCGGTGGGCTCCACCAAAAATCAAGTCCCAATGTCCATAGGAGGCTCCTTTTGATTTTGACGGGGCCCACCTTGATATTTATGTATGATCCACACCACTCCAACCATTAGATATTTAGTCTCATATTATCTTCATAGACAAAAACATATAGCTGACCTGTGACTCTGGTGGGCCACAGTAAACTAAGCAGTTGGGAGAGAGATGTCCATTTTTACAGGACCCACCATTATAATCATAGGAAATTCACTCCAACCAATTAGATTCTATACAAATATTTAGGCCTATGTCATAGTAAAGCATACCCATCTATGATTCACATTGTCCATACTAAGGGAATAGTTTGGATGACAAGTGTTGATCACCTGTATGTTGTTTCCAATCATGTGGTATACCAGAATCACAGATGAGCCTCTTTTTTTTTTTTTCTGACCCTTGGCCAAACATGGAGTGATGCACCTGTTCCCGGTAGATTTTACATTAACATCACGATGGAACCCATCGGAGTCAACGCCCCACTTGCTCTCGTAGTGGCGTGACAAAGGTAGTGGAATGATAAGGATATCAATTAATGAGGTAACGTTTTAAAATCTTTTAAAACAATTACCATAATATTAATTCCATATTAATTTGGTATTTTCTTTTGTAAAATTTCCATCTTTCTGTGAGAGGTCTCCAGTCCAACAGGCTGGACTCTATGATATGGTCCAACCAGCAGATAACTTCCAACATTTCATGTTTCTACTTCAACCCGTCTAATAAGTTGGCCTATTATGAGAATTATCTTTTGGAATAGTTTTCAGCAGACTACTGGATCACTGTTATCTTTCTCTATTTTTCAATCTCTGATTATTGTTTTATATGGCGTGGTCCATTTGATGTGCAAATAAGACTGACTATTAATGCACCGGGTGATTTTCTGGACAGGAACAATCTCTTGAAAGGGTTGGATGTCACATGCGCTTAATGCTTTAGAAGTTATAACAAGAGTAGATGAGTGGGTTTGTGTGGGGTTGTGTGAGTGGGTGTTGTGTGGAGTGTGTGTGAAAAAAAATGTGGACTATTGTTGGGATAGGAGGGCCGGCAACAGAAGCAAAGCAAAACACAAACAGCAAATTAAATAAAACAAGCCACACAATGCAATCACAATGCATGCAATCGCCCACACATAGACAATCCGAATTTAACGTGGAAAAACCCCTCACGGGTAAAAAACCACGGCACAAAGCGACACCAATCTAATATAATATCAGAAGTTACAAGAGATGGAACCAAAGACCAAAAACCCAAGCCCACAAGAGAAATCCCAAGCTTACCCAAGAAGAAAACCCTCTTCTTTAAGCTCTTTCTCTCACCTAGATGCTCCCTCAATCCCCTTTGCAACCCCTTGAAACCTCTAATCCCGTATTACTCCTTAAATAGGCAAGAAAAATGGATTTAGAAACCTCTTAGGCACAAACCACGCAAGAATCCGTGTTACAGAAGGAAATTGCCGACCAGTCGGCCACCCCTATCAGTCGGTCGGCCGACCGGTCGAATGGCCTAAAAAACAGCACAGCAGCTCTGCTGCCTTGGTCCTCTGTGACTGACCGGTCGGCCGATCGGTCGGTGGCCCTGTGCAACTGATTTGAGGCGTCCATTTTCCAATAAACTCCACCACGACTCAAATCATCATGCACCACATTGCCATGCACAACCTTCACCTCTACTTCGTCATCATTATAGTCCCGTCGCTTCTCGTGCCCTATCGACTTTATCCTTACATCTTCACACACCTTGTTGCTCTTCCCATTTGGCCTTTTTCTCTTGCCACACGTGAGCAACCGTAGATCCCGCTGCCGATCCCGTAGCTCCACCATGAATTGTGCTCCTAATCACCTTGTAAAGATTATCGCACCTTCGTACCTTGATCATCACACGTGCTCCCTTTATCACTTTACAATATCGATCGCAGCCGATGAACCTGCTCCATTTTGCCTCGAGTGCACCAAGAAATTAATATCACATTCCTCTTTATCTCAAGGACATGCTTCACACTTTCAAGGATCCGTTCGACTCCATCGAACATCCTAATGCGCACTGAACCAATCCCTACCATATTGCGAGTGTAGCCATTGCTCACAAACACCGATCCACCATCATACTCCTTGTATGACATGAATGAACTTCAGTCAGGACATATGTAATGCCCCAAAATTCAGCGCTCGAATATGCCGCTCGAGCATGAATTTTCAGGTGCTACTAAGATAATAATATAGTAACCAAGCCACGTCACGCTTTTATTTCAAATGAAATTATAAATTGGGGTTCCAACATTCATAAACAATAATTAATAATTTTATTAAATTCAGCTATAATTCTACTAACTTCAAACTAAACAATAATTCTAGAAATAAATAAAACTGTCTTTATTTGCGTTGGTGTCCTCCTCCAGTGTTGTTGCCATTTCTTTAGTATGCACTTCGTCGCCTACAGCCTCCATATCCTCTCCAAGACCTACGGTTCTCTAAGAAAGGTGAACAAAATAATGCCCGGCGAGTAGGAGTTCTTACTCCACTCCATAATATGAATCAAGCAGCCAAGTAAACAGATGAACATAATCAAAACATAACTATTCAGTTTATAATACCATGCTCACACTTTTCCACTACACAATGACACATTCATTAACACTAAACACACATCCCATAATAAATTCCTATGCAGCACGGATAAATTAACCATATGCGTGGCCTTTAATGCAAGGTCTTTAGTCAGGTTTTGCACAAGTAAATTAGTCATACAAGGCTACGACTGAAAAATAATATTACAATCATTCACACCCAAATAGGTGAGGTACATTCCGATCCCGACATGGTACGCCCGATCCTGACATGGGTCGCATTCCTGACGATACGCAACTGCTCCGATCCTGACACAGTACGCCTGATCTCGACATGAGTCGCATTCTCAATGAGAAAACAATTGCCCTGATCCTGACACGGGTACGATTCGATCTCAATACGGGATGCATTCTCGACGGAAAAACATACCACACTTGATGGTTTTTCATATTCCAGTTCATCCAATGTATCCATACAAAGTTGTCCCATAGTCACACCCATATCCATCCCACACAAACTTAACCACACTTAACCACACCCATATACACTGACCATACTTAACCACACTTGGAGAGTCGTGGTTAAGAACCATTTACATACCCCTACTCTGATTTTACTCCGTGGACTTAACCTCACCATAAACCGCTCTATGCATGGGTCCATCATATGTGATCATATGAATATGAACATCTGATAATGAGAATTTATTGCATCTTAATACAATTTAATGAATAATACAACATAATTATTTAAGAAACGAATCAAGTGCATATATATCAAAATAGCAAGAATGCATTCACATTATGAAACAAAGCATTTTGAGGGGTTTAAGAACTTTAAACTAAATTATAACCATACATTCAAAGAAAATGGACAGGTGTTGTCCCCACAATTTCACTTAATTTGACTGTTGGGGAGGTCTGATGTATACCAAATTTATTTTACAGTTTTAATACTTGCTGGTCTAAGCATTGGACGGCTTAGATTGGGCAAAATATTCTCCATGGGGCTCAGAAGTTGGAGTCTAATTAGATTCAGATTCTGTTATTTTTCAGGGTGTCATCCCATTATTTCAAGTGGTGTGGGCCACCTGGAACCCCGTTCTGGCCCATATTTTTATGGTGAGTCCCACACAACCCAACTAACAGTATGGACGAGGTGGATTTATCTAAAACTTCACATGTGGGGCCCGTGAGTGCCTGTTATCCCCACTTAAAATTTGTTAACCTTCATATCTATATTTTATTACACTATCCACTGTTTGAGGTGGTGTGGCCCACTTGCTTGTCGAAACCTTCTGAAATTTAATTTTCAGCCTCCTGACATAGTAATGTAACAAGTGAGTGGTATAGATTTGACAGAAAGCTCATAGTAGGGCCCACGAATTACCAGCTGTCTATGAGAGATAAATTTGGAATTTTCTGCACAATTACAGAAATTTCAGCAAGATAATTCAATTTGTAAAAGTTGGTGTGGTCCACTTGGGTCTCGGGTTAAGCTGAAATTTGGTTGGCTATCAAAACACATGATAAAGTAAACTATGGTCAGAGTAGATATAGAAAAATACATCAGGGTGGGGTCCACGTGTGGACCCCCAACTGCTGCCTGTCCGCCCCTTGCGTTAGCAGCTATTAGCTGCTGGACTGGTAGCGTCCTTGGGGTGCTGACTGGTCCAGCAACCCATTGCTTTATTTATTTATATTTTTTTATATATGTATCCACACAAGGTGGGGCCCACTAGGTTGAGATCTAATCCATCTATTGAATTATTCGGGCCTTCAGTCCACCCAATAAATTTGATGTTTGCACAGATCGAAAATTATAAAACGATAGTGGTTTTATTCCCTTTTTAATGGTTGGGTTTATTTCTCCCACCTTAGCTCACTTAAATATTAGATTCCTTTTAAATATGGGCTCACAAGCAAACGTAAACTAAAATACATGATGAATGGCATAGATTTAATTAAAGTAACATAAATGATCTACTAAACAAAACAAATACGCAATCAAACAATGATGTGGGGTGAGTATCTCCGTAGACTCACCAATCGTCAATCCGATCCGAGATTTTGAAGATGAAAATAACAAAAAAAACCAATTTTCAGCCCACTATAAAATACTACCTCATTCCTCCCAATCAACGGTTATATGATGATGGTGATAATGAATGGTAGGGATTTGAAACTGTTGATGATGAATCTGATAGGATGGCTACGACTTGATTGGAAATGTAAAAGTGGTAGAATGGGACTCTCTTACGAGAGTTTAAATAAAGTCCACTAGCTTATAACATAAATATTTGTGGTGGAAATAGAAGTAATATTCTGATGGTCCACCTAGTGAACCCCTCTTGAATCCAAGACATCCATCATATAGAAGATTAACATAACAAGTAGTGGGTAAACTCTCGGGTCAAAGGGTCAATGGATGGACACATTATGATCTATGTAAGAGTTAGCCTAAATGAACGCTCTAGAATGGATGTGTAACATCTAAAAATCGGGCCCACCTTTCACAAATCTAGGACCATTATGACATTGGCCTCGAAAAACTGACAAAGAAGTATGAATTTGGAAGAATTTGGTAGTGTCCACACCCACGATCTAATAAGGACACAAATAATGGTCTAAATGGTGGTAAACACCACAACTTAAGGTGGTCAGTTAATAAGGATAAGCTTGACCACTTTGAGGTGAGATTGAATCATGACCATTGAGTGTTACGCAAAGTGGTCCGTACCATTGGTTAGAATGTCCATGGATTGAATAATGGACCGTTGGGTAGATGAATCTCTTATCGGTTTAAGAGTAATTAATAAAAAATGTCATGGACGGTAAACACACCTCAGTTCAAGATTCTGAAAACACGAGGACATGGGCCATCTTAGAAAATCTAAAATACACAAAATCTAGGCACACACTGACGTCCATACATAAAGATGGATGGTCCACAATGAAGATAAAAATCTCTCTCCAAACTCCGTAACCATATCCTAAAGTTTAGATTTTGAATTAGTACATCGCATCGAATGTGACTTCTGTACTTCTTAGTCTACATAGACATATCTAGGACCCTACGATGGAATCTAATCCAATAGGTCACCTAAGCATATGAAAAAGGTCGTCCATGAGTGATTTCACCTTGATTGGTGATCCACATGGCCCTACATAGTAATTCTTTGATTAAATGGTCTTGGAAGATCATTCAGTGATGAAATTTCACATGCACGGCTAAAATGCTATAACAAAGGTGTGGAGAAAATCCCACAACTAATTGACTCACCAATTGAAATAAATCACGAGGGTTCACTTTCACTAGTGGTTTGATGCTAGGACAAGTTTTAATGGCTTGATCGAAGTCCGATGAGAATTTCAACGGTCACGAAGATTGTTCTAAGGACACTATATGATTCCAACGAAAGTAAACTCGGTTTGATCAGTTTAATGGGCTACAATGATCAAAATGAGGATGAATGGTCACAATAGAAAGATTTATGATTAGATCTGGATCGATCAGACTATATTATTGGATTCTACATGATTTAATATATCAGTCTATGACTCATATCAATTCCACAGATGATACAAAATATTTAAAATGAATTACGAAAGTTTTTGTACATAGAATGTAGTTTATAATTCCACTTTTTTACCCAATTATTGGCATGAAACACACATTATGCATGTTGTCAATCAAATGTTATCATTTTAATTTAATAAATTTTAATCCAAGTTTTTAAATTAAATAAAATACCAAACAAATTATCATAAAATTACGGATATTATAACATACATGACATGATGCCCCTGAATCCAAGAGCCACTCTCCACCAAGAGGCTCTATGCCAGATACGGTCAATACATCACAACCATCACCACCACCCTCTACGATATTGGATCCTTCCCCAGAAAAATCTCCAGATTTCTCTTGCCTTTTCTCGAAATTCGAACAATCCCTCTTCACATGTCCTTCTTCCCCACAATTCCAGCATCTTACCTTGTGCATCCACCTGCCCTTTGATTTAGATCTCGATGAAGGAGATCCTCCACCCCCCTCAAAATTCTCCCTCCTCATAACCAGTGCCTCATCAGTAGAGGGACTCATGTCGCCGCTTTTCATTCTCATCGCCTTCGCCTGAAGAGTTGAGATAATGGTTTTTATGCCAATAGTCTTCCTACCTGCGCACAAAGAGTCCTTGAGTGACTCATATGATTTTGGAAGATAATTCAACAGGGTAAACGCTTGATCCTCGTCGTTCATCAGCTCATCTACATCCATCAACTTGCAAATAAGCCTATTAAAATTGTTGATGTGGCTCTCAACATCGGCCCCCTCCATCATCCTCAAATTGTACAACTGAAGCTTCAAATATATGTGATTTTTCAGAGATTTCTTCACGTAGATATTCTCCAACTTCGCCCATGTTTTAGCCGCAGTTTTCTCTTTCATGACGTTATACAGGACCTCATCTGTTAGGCACAACTAGATTGAAACATTGACCCTTTCATCGGTCTTTTTCCACTCTTATTCTTTCATAGCTTCTAGTCGCTCTCCAAGAAGTACAACTTGCAATTCTTGCTGAACTAGAAAGCTTTGCATCTTCACCTTCCAAAGTTCAAAATTATTTTTTCCCGAATACTTCTCTATGTCGAACCTCATGCTTTTGTCTTAGATTCGAATTTCTACTACACCCCAATGATCTCTCTGATACCAGTTGTTGGGATAGGAGAGACGGCAGTGGAAGCAAAGCCGAACACAAACAGCAAATTGAATTAAACAAGCCACATAATGCAATCACAATGCATGCAAAATCACCCACACATAGAAAATCCGAATTTAACGTGGAAAAACCCCTCACGGGTAAAAAACTACGGCACAAAGCGACACCAATCCACTATAATATCAGAAGTTACAAGGGATGGAACCCAAGACCAAAAACCCAAGCCTACAAGAGAAATCACAAGCTTACCCAAGAAGAAAACCCTCTTCTTCAAGCTCTTTCTCTCATCTGGAAGCTCCCTTAATCCCCTTTGCAACTCCTAGAAACATCTAATCTCGTATTATCCCTTAAATAGATAAGAAAAACGGATTTAGAAACCTCATGCGCGAAAACCATGCAAGAATCCGTGTTAAACAAGGAAACTACCGACCGGTCGTCCGACTGTTCGAATGGCCTAAAAAATAGCACAGCAGCTTTGCTGCCTTAGTCCTCTATGACTGATTGGTCGGCTGACCGGTCAGTGGCCCTGTGTAACTGATTTGAGGGGTCTATTTTCCAACAACTATAACTTTTGGTCTAACCGGTTGCACTTAAGAACTCTCTTCGAAATATATCACCATTTGTAATCCCACCATGATGTGTGTGAGAGATGATCTCCGATCATTAGATTTTCATATGAGTAAAAAACTCATGTTGACTAATGATTAGACAGTCCACAACAAGGGAAGGAATGGAGAGAGAATTCAGCCATGATTTTTATAAGGCCCATTATGATGATTATATAAAATCCACTGCAACCATTATATGAGAAATTAAAACTTAGGCCTAAGGCCTAAATGTCCATCCCATCAAGAATTCATGTGGGCCATACCTAGGAAAATAGTTTTGAGGGTGAGCATTGCCCTGTACACTATTACCAATTGTCTGGTCCACATGATTTATGTATGGGACTTATTTTTGGGTCCTGGGCCTAACATGGGAAGGCAAAACTATATTGGGAAAAAACCGATTAACCTCATAGAAGAAGTGAGAAAAATCAAACAAGATAATCACAATGATCGAGCAAATCAGCACACAAGGGAAGGCAATCCGATTTTACGTGGAAAAACCTTCACAGGTAAAAAACCACCGCACAAAGCGAACAATTCACTATGAATCAGAAGTCATTACAAGTGATTATAAAAGAATCCAAATCCGGATCATAACCCACAAGAGAAATTCCAAGCTAACAAAGTTAATTCTTATATGAGAAGGACAGACACAATCCTTTTCCTCACCTAGAGAACTCCAAGCTTTCTCCTAGCATTTTCTCTTACCCTAGAACTCTTTCAATCCCTCAAGAATGCCCAGCTCCAATGGTGGCAACCCTAATCCTGCATTACACCCATTTAAAATAAGAAACAAACGAAATTAGAAACAAATTCTGCACAAAACCGCGCAACCGACATTACAGTTCATGCACCATCGGACACTCGACATAACTAAAATCTATCCAGAGAGTTACAGAAAAGAATTTCAGGGGAATTTCAGGCACACACAGCTATTTGGCCCCCTACAACAGTCATCGGGTACCCTACAACCCCTAACAAATAGATCCAGCGGTCTAGATTTCAGAAGCCAATTCTAAATATTTTCAGGAGCCCGAACTAAGCTCGTCAAGCGCCAACCCCTGGTGTCCAAGATTGAAGACAACCTAAACAACCTGAAGATTGGGTGGATTTCACATAAACACCACGGTGGGGTCCACCCAAGTTGTGGACCGTACCCCTTTACTCTAATTTGTAAACTGGCCAGACGTCCAACCAATTCGACCTGAGACAAACCTGATGAATGGATTCTATCTCACAAGTATATGCCATGTTGACACGTATGTGGCATGTATACGAACTTTATTCCACATGTTTGTGCACTTATCAATGCCCAATAATCCCTCACTACGATACAAAGCAAGGGATTTGTCTCCACCAACACACAATTCCTAAGAATGGAATATGTGAGAATTTTTAAAGTATTCAATGGAGCGAAATCCTATGAAAGAGAATTCAATTCTCAACCTCCCTTTCTACCATCAGCATGTATAAATCTTCATGCATATTCTCATCTTTTCACAAGTTCAACCCCATCTACTTGCTCAGAAACCACAACCATATACGTTTATTCTCATTAACGGTATTGAAATCATGGTCGCAGGTACAGTGGGTCACGAAATCTTGTCTCCAATCTCACCATCAAGACTCTGGAAGGCGATGGTGAAGGACACGTTGAGTGTGGAGACAAAACTCCACTGAACATGGTCGGGCGCCCGGACGATCTGTGGACCGGGCGCCCGAAAGTCAGGCCATTTGCTCTCTAGTCCGCTGGACTGTTTTGTGGGCAGCCGGGCGCCCGAAATTAGACAGTTTTATATATTTTGCTGCTGGACGTGTTTTGTATTGGCCGGGCACCCGACGGTCAAAGTGACCGGGCTCCCGACAGACCGCGGACCCAAAGTGCTGGTTTCCTATTTTTTGTTCTAATTGTGGGGTTTACTATATAAAGGGGTGTAAACTGGGATTAGATATAGGGATTAGGGCTTCTATACGTCCAAGGTGAGAAAAAGGCGAGAGGATTAGCAAAAGGGCCATCTCTGTGCATGGGAGCATAGGAGAAGGTAAGTGCATTGCTTGTAACTTCGTTCTTTCTTCATAGTGAAGTTTGCACCCTTGGTTTTTTTACCCTTGTTGGGGTTTTTCCACGTAAATCTCTGTCTTGTGGATTGTTGGTTTGTGTGATTCCTTTCTAGTTATTATTTTCTTCCTGTTTATCGTTTGTGGGTGAGACCGAAGATTGGATCTCGGTTCACCGGCGTTGTTGGCGTGCTGCGCAACAACTGGTATCAGAGCTATTGGTTTAATTCAATTGGGAGCGATGGCGGAAGATGGAAAAACTAGAATTGAGAAGTTTGATGGTTCAAACTTTGCCTTCTGGAAGATGCAGATGGAGGATTATCTGCATCAGAAGGACTTTACATTCCTCTAGAAGGAAAAGAGAAGAAACCAGAGAAGATGACAGATGATGAATGGGCTTTAATGGATCGGAAGGCTTTAGGAACGAACCGACTCTCTTTGTCTAAGAGCATCGCCTTCAACATATCCAAAGTAAAGACTACAAAAGAATTGATACAGGCTTTGGCTACGATGTATGAGAAACCCTCGGCATAAAATAAGGTTCATCTTATGAAACGGCTATTCAACATGAAGATGTCAGATGGTGGGGGTGTGGCTGAACATCTAAACGAGTTCAATACAGTCACGAGCCAATTGGAATCCGTTGTCATCACTTTTGATGACGAGGTCAGGGCCCTATTGATCTTGTCAAGTTTGCCAGACAGTTGGGATGGTTTGGTGATTGCCGTGAGCAATTCTTCAGGATCTACAAAGTTGAAATTCGATGATATGGCCGGTCTAATTCTAAGCGAAGAATCTAGAAGGAAGGCATCAGGAACTTCAGGGGATTCAGGAAATGCTCTAAACGTTGAAGGAAGAGGAAGATCTTCAAACAAAGGAGGCAATAAACACGGGTGTTCTAAGTCGAGGAATAAGTCCAAGGGACCGAAAGACAAGGACGGGTGTTAGCATTGCGGGAAGAAGGGGCACATGAAACGTGATTGCAGGGCACTTAAGAAACAAGAAGGAAGCTCTCAAGGTGGGAAGGATTCAGTGAATCTATCTGAGGAGAGTGACACAGAGGCGTTGATCTTGTCTCTTGATGCGCGTAATGAGTCTTGGGTTATAGACTCGAGTGCTTCGTTTCATGCCACTTCATCAAAAGAAGTTCTTCGTGATTATGTCTCAGGTAACTTTGGAAGAGTCTACCTGGGTGATGATGAGCCATGCAGTATTGTTGGCAAATGAAACGTTCATTTAAGTCAGAAAGACGGAACGGTCTTGAAGCTGAAGGATGTCAGACATGTACCGAGTTTGAGATGGAATTTGATTTCGGTGGGGCAGTTGGCCGATACCGGATATGTGACGACATTCACGAGCGATGCATGGAAGGTCAGAAAAGGTGCCTTGGTTATATCTCGAGGTAAGAAGGAAGGCACTTTATATGTGACTTCCGGATCTATAGTTCACTCGCAATTGCATCAACTGGAATGAACGGGCAGTTATGGCATCAGAGATTAGGACATATGAGTGAGAAAGGGATGAAAGTGCTATTGTCAAAGGGGAAGCTACCAAGGTTGAAGGCAATCGATCTGGAATTCTGCGAGGACTACGTGTATGGTAAGCAGAAGAAAGTTAGCTTCAAGAAGACAAGACGCGCTCCAAAGACGCATCTATTGGAGCTTGTACACACTGATGTGCGGGGACCGGTACAGGTATCATCTCTTGGTGGCTCACGTTATTTTGGTTCCTTTATTGATGATGCTAGTAGAAAACTGTGGGTCTACTTCTTAAAACACAAATCAGATGTATTCGATGTATTTAAGAAGTGGAAGGTTATGGTAGAAAATGAGACCAGTAAAATTGTAAAGTGTCTCAGATCAGATAATGGGAGAAAATATTGTGATAAGAGGTTTGCAGAGTATTGTGCAGCAAATGGAATCAAACATCAGAAAATGATTTCAGGGACACCGCAGCAGAACGGTGTGGCCGAGCGCATTAACAGGACCATCCTTGAGCGCGCTAGGAGCATGAGGCTACATGCAGGGTTGCCCATGACCTTTTGGGCAGATGCTGTGAATACTGCCGTATATCTCATCAATAGAAGTCCCTCAGCACCATTGGATGGTGGGCTACCAGAAGAAACGTGGACTGGGAAAGAGGTGAACCTTGCACATTTCAGAGTGTTTGGTTGCACTTCTTATGTTCACATTGATGCAGAGCACAGAAACAAGCTGAATGCGAAGTCCAGGAGGTGCACGTTTATAGGCTACGGGCAGAATAATTTTGGCTACCGGTTTTGGGATGTAGAGAACTGGAAAATTATCAGAAGCAAGGACGTAGTCTTCAATGAAAAGGTGATGCATAAGATAGTGTTCAGCAAAAGCAAAACAAAGCCGATGAGAAAGAATTCGTAGAGTTGGAAGAGCTACCGGACACGGGTGTTACAGTGCCACAGGATGAGCATGCACAGGAGCACGATGAGGCAGAGCCGCAGACACCGGTTGTGAGGAGGTCTACTCGGGAGAGGAGACCCAAGGTCCGATACTCACCCTCCTTACATTATCTACTGCTGACAGATAATGGTGAGCCAGAGTGTTTTGAAGAGGCGTTACGGTCAGATATGCGAGTTAAGTGAGAGCAAGCCATGGAAGATGAGATGGACTCTCTTGAGTCTAATCGTACGTGGGAGCTAGTCACTCTACCCAAGGGTAAGAAAGCTCTTCATAATAAGTGGGTTTACAGACTGAAGGAGGAGCACGATGGTTCGAAACGGTACAAGGCTAGACTGGTTGTGAAAGGATTCCAACAAAATGCAGGTATCGATTTCACAGAGATATTTTCACCTGTGGTGAAGATGTCTACAATTCGCATGGTCTTGAGTATAGTGGCTACAGAGGACTTACATCTAGAGCAGCTAGATATTAACACAGCCTTTCTTCATAGAGACCTTGAAGAAGAGATATATATGCATCAGCCGACAGGATACGTGGCACTAGGAAAGGAGAACAAGGTGTGTAGACTGAAGAAGAGTCTATATGGTCTGAAGCAGGCCCCAAGGCAGTGGTACAAGAAGTTCGACAGTTTCATGTCGGGAAACGGGTATAGGAGATATCATGCAGACCACTGTTGCTACTTGAAGAAGTTTGATACGTCGTATATCATTCTTCTTCTGTATGTTGATGATATGCTTGTGGCCGGATCAAGCATGAAGGACATCTCAGATCTCAAAAGACAACTGTTTAGAGAGTTTGCCATGAAGGATTTAGGAACTGCAAAACAAATCCTAGGCATGAGGATAAAGCGTGACAGGAAAAACAAGAAGCTGGTTCTGTCACAGGCAGAGTACATAGCCAAGGTACTTGATCGATTCAGGATGGGAGGTCCTAAGTCGGTTAGCACTCCATTAACCAACCACTTCAAGCTTTCTAAGGAGCAAGGAGCTAAGACGCAGGAGGAACGGGACTACATGGCTAAAGTCCCTTATGCGTCAGCCATAGAGAGCCTCATATATGCTATGGTTAGCACGAGGCCAGACATTGCTCAAGCAGTGGGAGTTGTTAGCAGGTACATGAACAACCCTGGGAAGGAACATTGGGAAGCTGTGAAGTGGATCCTTAGATACCTGGTAGGCACTATGGATGTAGGGCTGTGTTATGGAGGATAGAAAATTAAGCTACAAGGCTACGTCGATTCAGATTTGGCAGGAGATATCGACAACAGAAGGAGCACTACAGGGTATGTCTTTACCCTGGGTAGTGCTGCAGTCAGTTGGATCTCTCAGTTACAGAAGATAGTATCCATCAGTACAACGGAAGCAGAATATGTTGCAGCTACAGAAGCGTGCAAGGAGATGGTGTGGATGCAAGGTTTTATGGAAGAGTTGGGGAAGAAGCAAGCAGATTGCAAGCTGTACAGTGATAATTAGAGTGCAATACACTTGGCTAAGAATTCAGCCTTTCATTCGAGGACCAAGCATATTGACATCAGATATCACTTCATACGTTCGTTACTGGAAGATGGATCGATTGTTTTGGAGAAGATTCATACAAGTGAGAATCCTGCAGATATGTTGACCAAGGCAGTCACACGGGAGAAGCTGAAGCTCTGTTCAGCTTTGGTTGGTCTTCAGGCTTGAAGACTGGGAGGTGGTACACTCCGGAAGTAGAAGACGAAGGATCAGGTGGTGATTGTCTCTAAGTGGGAGATTGTTGAGTGTGGAGACAAAACTCCACTGAACATGGTCGGGCGCCCGGACGGTCTGTGGACCGGCGCCCGAAAGTCAGGCCATTTGCTCTCTAGTCCGCTGGATTGTTTTGTGGGCAGCCGGGCGCCCGGCGGTCATAGTGATCGGGTGCCCAAAATTAGACAATTTTATGTATTTTGCTGCTAGACGTGTTTTGTATTGGCCGGGCGCCCGACGGTCAAAGTGACCGGGCGCCCGACCGACTGCGGACCCAAAGTGCGGGTTTCCTATTTTTTGTTCTAATTGCGGGGTTTACTATATAAAGGGGTGTAAACCGGGATTCGACATAGGGATTAGGGCTTCTATACGTCCAAGGTGAGAAAATGGCGAGATGGGAGCATAGGAGAAGGTAAGTGCATTGCTTGTAACTTCGTTCTTTCTTCATAGTGAAGTTTGCACCTGTAGTTTTTTACTCTTGTTGGGGTTTTTCCACGTAAATCTCTGTCTTGTGGATTGTTGGTTTGTGTGATTCCTTTCTAGTTATTATTTTCTTCCTGTTTATCGTTTGTGGGTGAGACCGGAGATTGGATCTCGGTTCACCGGCGTTGTTGGCGTGCTGCGCAACAGGACACCCACAACCTCATGCCCAAGCTCATGCCTGAAATCATATCAAGCATTGTCATTCTCGAAGGTGATGGTGGGGTCGCCACAATCAGACAGTCCAACTTCACCAATGGTAACTAATTTTTTTTTTTTTTTACTTCCTATTCCTTTAAACAAGTACGATCACAGCATTATATATACTTCAACAAAAAATGAGTTTGTATTTTTGTTAATGTGCAGCCATCAAGGACTTCAGCTACTGGAAGGACCGCATAGATGAGATTGACGACAATAACCGTTTGTTCAAGTACTTCGTGATTGAAGGTGGCCTACTCGGGGAGAAAGTGAAATCGACTACATTTACGCTTGAGTTCAAAGATGGCATCAATGGTGGAAGCATATGCAAGTTTCATGGTGAGTTTGAGACAGTCGAAGGTAACCTACCAAAAGAAGATGAAACGAAGGAGATGACGGGAAACATGGCGGGAATGTTTAAGGCAGTAGAAGGATATCTCCTTGAAAATCCAAATGCATACATGTAGGCTGGGTTGATTGTGATGCTTTTACCTTCGATTTTGCTTGATTGCTAAATAAGTTCCATTTCCATGGACTGTGTTTGCATGGGAGTAGGAAGCTCTATAGTTTGTTTTCCAGTAGTTTTATGTTTTCCTAAATAATAATAATCTTTATTCCCCTATATTGTGATTGTAGCAGTACATCCACATCAAGTGAAAGAGTCTTAAAGAGGTTGTCACCTGTTGTTTTTCTTAGTACTTCTTGAGGCCGGATCCACTACTAAGCTTTTAGGTTAAGCTTAACCTACCATACCTTTGAGACAGTGGTAGAGTGAGTGAAGATAACCTCCTCTCAACATTGAGGTCAAGGTATCGAATCCCAACATTGGGGTGGCTAACACTGGAGGGTGACCAACAGTGTGGGTGTGTATACTAACAGTGAGATGTGTGAACTACCCCCCCCCCCCCCCCCCCCCAAAAAAAAAAAAAAAAAAAATCTACCACACAATGTGTGGAACCCACCATGATGTGTGCATGAATTCATCCATCCATTGTGTGGTTCCTCTTATTTTCTACTTTGGTCCCATATTTGGGACTGATTCAAAATTACATAATAAAACAATTGAGATGGGGATGCTTGTTATTAAAAAAACATTCAGATTGCCTGTGGGGCCATGTTTTGTATATACCATCCAATCCATTTAGAAGATGTGCCTGATCAGGACAATGGGACACAATTAAAAAATCCCTTTACAAAAAGCCAACTATCTTTTAGTCTATTTGCGAAAAACGGCCTACTTTAAAAAGTATTTGCCTACCCTTTTGCTCTGTTATCAATTTAACCGCTTGCCGTCATATGCTGTTGTAATCGCATATGGGCCTAAAACTGTATTTTATAAAAGGTTAATATGCCTTTCATTTAAAACTCGTCTTCATTTAAAACACATGATGTAGTAAACCGAGTGGCAGTTTGATATTCAAGGAAACCAAGCTCAATAGGGATACTATGGTGTTTGTGAGAAATCCACTCCATTCACATGTTTTGCCAAATCATTTTATGGCATGAGACAAAAAATGAGGCAGATCCAAAGCTCAAGTGGGCCACACGATAGAAAACAGTGGAGATTGTATGTCAATTGTTGAAAAATTCATGGGGCTGTAGAAGCTTTGGATCAGGGTAATAATCTTGTTCTTTCAATTCATCCTAGTGATAACACCCTTATGAATAGTTGGGCCACTTTATAAATTGTTTGGATTGCATATAAACATCACATTGTGGCTAGAGAGTTTTGAACGGTAGGAAATTCCTATCCATTGTTTCCAGTCGTGTGGTCAACTTTAGTTTCAGATCTACTTGAATTTTTTCATCTCAAGTCTTAAAATGATTTGCCAAAATGGACAGACGGAGTGGATTTCTCCCAAACATCATAGTGGGCCCTACGTATAGTGGGGTCAAACACCTCATTCAAACATCACATGGGTGGTATGCTAGGTGAGGCCCACTGTGGTGTTTGTGAAAAATATACATTATCCATGGGTGCATGGTATGACACGAAAATGAGGCAAATCTAATGCTCAAGTGGACCACATTACGTAAATCTATATTACAGTTCTAAGATTAACCATTGTTAAAACCTCCGAGATCCCACCTCCAATTTAGATATACCACATTCTTTCAGCTCCTGGCTTAAAATGAGACTACGAAATGGATGGACGATTTTGATCAACTGAACAATGGGCCCCATAAACTCTTTCACACGACTTCCCCAAACAATGGGGTTAGATTTGTGAAAAGGAGTACCCTCATTGGAAAAAATAGTCTTTTATAAGCTTTAACACGCTTTTTCAACTACTTTCATTAGCAAAAGTTAGATAATTTAAAAGCAAGTGGATTTTCAAATATCAACCAAAATACAGGCTGCTATCTTTAGAACATTAGGAGTCTCACATGATGCACAATTAGATGTTAGGTTCACATCACGTCAGATTAATTTATAAAATTTTGTAGTGGATACAAGGTGGCGTGGCTTTATGTAAGAGATTATAACAATTCATTGTAAAGAATGGATTATGGCTTAGAATCATGCTTGTTTATAGTTCGAAGCCTGTAATGGTAAAGTTCTTTGTTGTGAAGGAGAAGATTCTAAATCTTCCAGTGTCTATGGGACAACAATACAAAACCGAAATCACCAATCCTTACTATTCAACTCATAAGTTCAAGGAAATTGACATTTCATAGGTCCCACTCGCACGATGACTCTCTTTCGATGTGTGCTGATCATTGAATGATGGACCATGTTAAAGCTTGGAGGATTCAAGACCAGTACTATTGTGGGCCCAAATCAATAAATCACAAAATGCGGACCACATGCTTCATGTACGCCTGGATTTTACTTTGTGGTCAGGCTTGCACAGACCTCAGCTCAGCCCATTGGCAGGGGATTCAATGCAGCTAATCAAAAGAGGTGATTCAGTGGTTATCTACGGGTAACATCAGGGAAAGTGATGAATCTAAAGCACTAATGTGGAAGTCAGATGAGTCTGGCTGGTCGGAAGTACTAGGGGAGGAACGCTCTACAGCAGCAAGGGCATTGGGGTATGGGTGGACAGTGGCGAAACAAATCGCTTTTGGTAAGGATTGTATGTTTGCTGAAGTTTCTGGCGCTTTAGGGGTGACATCCATCAAGCGATAGGAAAGTGGTGATGAGAAAATGGTGCAAGCCATTTTACTACTTTTGTTAATTAATCTTGTACTAAGGTAGCAAAGTGAACGCAGTGAGATACAACAACATGGATGAGAGGGTTGTAACATTTCATTTTGATATCAAGAACCAGAAGGAATAATTTGATTGCAAATACAAGGACAGTCGCAACATTTTAGTTATGTTTTCGCTCCTTATATTTCTCGTAAATTTTTAGTTATTTATTGGAATATTTTCATTTTCTATCGCTCGCTTTCTCCCAACAGTTTTTAACATGCACAACACATTTTCACTATCCAATAGGATCCTAACAGATCTTTACCAATTATAAAAAAAATTTCCTTTCTAGAGGTCAGCCACAACTGATTTGGATGTAGCTCTTGTTACTAGATTAGCTAGAGAGTTTTGTATTAGTTAAAATATTCATCTGCTATCATTATAATCATTACAAGTGGTTTAAAAAGTCCAAATTAGCATAACACAAATCAATTGACATGAGGGTAATATGGTTACTCTCAGTCTGTTCCAAAAGTTTCACTTACTGGGTTAGGTGTAGCAAAAATAATCAATGTTGATAGGACAATAAAGGCATTCCTCCATGGTATTTAAGCCTGGCAACGGGTCATGTTGAATTGTGCTCGTGTTCGTGTCGTGTCAAAAATTTTCTCACTCAAACCCAGCCCGTTAACTAACGGGTCGAAATCTAGAAACCCAAACTCATTCGTTAATTTAACGGGTTACCCGTAACCCTACCCATTTAACCCGTTAAGCCAGTCTACTCATCAGATGGCCACACCGTTGATGAGGACAACTGACAGTCTGATCCAACATATAGTAGTGGTCCACCTTGTGAGCCCATTCTATCACCTGAAACAATAGGATTCACTCGTGAGATGAGGAAGAATCACTTATACATTGCAATATTGCATATGATGGAGTGCCAGGTTCATAGGTGAGCCATGGTTTGGTGATCTAGACCATTATGTTAACGGGTTAAACGGGTTTGTGGGTAAAACACTGACCCGACCCATTATATTAACGGGTCAACCCTGTTAATGACCCGACACGATAAGGCTAAACCCGAACACTGGTTTTTTCGTGCGGGTTTCGTGTGGGTTAACAGGTCATGTGGAATTTTGTCAGGCCTAGTGGTTAATCAGGTGACACCCACAGTAAATATTCCTCATATAACAAATGTTAATAGCTTCACAATATACTAATGTAATGTTATTATATGCTTATATATGTGCTATAGAGACACTTATATGTAATGAAAAATATGAATATGGCATGCACCAAATAATACCATGCGGTACAAACTTTTGCACAACATGATGAAGAGGTCGGCAATCCATTCATTTTCTCTCATTGGATTTGTGTTGATCGTCACTCTAATACCCACTATAAATACATGCCTAAAGCTCTATAACAGGCATCTCCATCAGTTGGACCATTATCCTAGCGGGGCACATTTTAAAAATGGATTGGATGGTATATACAAAGCAAAATGGCACCATAGGCCATCCTGAAAGGTTTTAATAATGGGCATCTCTCCATCCCAATTGTATACTTTGTGCCCGCCTGAATTTTGAATTGATCTTAAGTTTGGGACCTAAGTAGAAAATGAGGGGCAACACATGATGGATGGATGGACTTTCGTGCACACATCATGGTTGGTGCCACACATTGTGTAGTAGGTTAAGCTTAACCTAAAAGCTTAGTGGTGGATCTGGCCTTAAGGCATTATTAAGTAAAACAGCTAGTGACAACCACTTATGTCGATTCACCACTACAATTACAATATAGAGGAACAAAGATTATTATTACTCAGCAAGACATTAACTATCACTGGAAAACAAACTCTACAGCCTCCTATTCCCATCCAAGGAAATGGAACTTATTCAACAATCAAGCAAAATCAAAGGTGAAAGCTTTGAAATCAACCAAAGCTATATATATGCATTTGGATTTTCAAGGAGATATCCTTCTACCGCCTTGAACATTCCCACCATGTTTCCCATCATCTCCTTGGTTTCATCTTCTTTTGGTGTGTTACCTTCTACTGTCTCAAACTCCCCATGAAACTTGCATATGCTTCCACCATTGATGCCATCTTTGAACTCCAGTGTAAATGTAGTTGATTTCACTTTCTTCCCAATTAGGCCACCTTCGATCACTGAATACTTGAACAGACGGTTATTATCATCAATCTCATCTATGCGGTCCTTCCAATAGCTGAAGTCCTTGATGGCTGCACATTAACAAAACAAACACATTTTTTTTTTTTAAGTGTAATGCTGTTATCGAACTTGTTTGAAGGCATGTGAAGTACAAAAAAAAATATATGTTAGTTACCATCGGTGAATTTGGACTGTCTGATCGTGCCGACCCCACCATCACCTTCAAGAAGGTCAATGCTTGATATGATTTCAGGCATGAGCTTGGGCATGAGGTTGTGAGAGTCCTTCACCATTGCCTTCCAAAGTCTTGATGGTGAGATTGGAGTCAAGATTTCATGACCCACCGTACCAGCGACCATGATTTCAATACTATTAATGAGTATAAATTTCTATAGCTGTGGTTTTTGAGTAAGTAGGTGGGGTTGAACTTGTGAAAGATGAGAAGATGCCTGAAGATTTATAGATGCTGATGGTAGAAGGGGAGGTGGGAGAAGTGAGTTCTCTTTCATAGGATTTAGCTTCATTGAATACATTGAAAATTCTCATATATTCCATTCTTAGGCATTGTATGTTGGTTGAGACGTGACAATGGAAAATGGGGAGATCCCGTGCTTCGTATTGTAGTGAGGGAATATTGAGTTTTGCTAAGCGGACACACGTGGTGTAAAGCTTGTGTACGTGCCACATACATGCGAGCATGGCACATACTCGTGAGATCTAAGCCATCCATCGGTTTGTTGAACTCTCACATTTTTTTCCAAAAATAAAATCTGCTCCAATCAGCCTGTGCTACAATATTGGAAACAGGTGGATGAACCGGATTCTTTGGGCAGGGCATGAAAATAGTGGTGCCATTCTGATGGATGGACTAGATCCCGGACCTACCGTGCCCTGCAGACACATGTGTGGAGTGTACATCGGCTTTATTTCACATCCCTGCGAGCTTTGCAAAGGTCCCAAATGTTAACTTTTTGAGAATCTTGAAAAAAGAAAAAAAAAAAAAAAAATGCTACCTAAACAATATGGAATTTACATTTGACATTTTTTTTAGCGGCGGGTTGGGTGCGTGCGAACAACTCGTTCGGCTGCTTGAGTGGCCCCACTGTGATGTTTATGTAAAATCTACCCCAACCACTGGGTGCATCACCTCATGTCACACCAATGGCCTAAAAGTCATCCTCATGATCTATGATTTAGGTGGATTACTTGACTGGAATTGGTGTAAAGGACAACCATTGCCTTCCAAACCATTTCCCTCGGTATAGCTCACCTAAATCATGGATGGTCCTGATTTTTAGGGCGCAGGCCTAAATTTTGTGTAGAATCTAATGGTTGGAGTGGATTTCATATAGTCATCATGATGGACCCTATAAAAACCAAGGGCAAATGTCTCTCCATCAATTTTATTTATTATTTATTATTATTATTATTATTATTATTTTGGCCTACTCACAAGCCAGCCTGATTTTTTTAAATTTGTGCTTAAATTGAGATTATGCATCTAATGGTCGAAATAGATTTCAAATCCACATTATGGTGGGGCTCCACCAAAAAATAAAGTCCTTGTGTCCATAGGACACCCCATTTGATTTTGATGGGCCCATCCTAATATTTATGTAAGATCCACTCCAGTCATACCATTAGATATTTAGTCTCATATTAGGTCCATAGACAATAAAATAAAATAAAATAAAAACATCAAACTGACTTTATGACTCTAGTGGGCCACACTAAAGGAATAAGTTGGGAGAGAGATGTCCACCCTTGATTTTTACAAGGGCCCATGATTATAATTATAGAAAATCTACTCCAACCATTAGATTCCACACAAATATGCAGGCCCATGTCCCAAAAAGGCATACCCATCTATGATTCACATTGACCACGTACTAATGAAATAGTTTGCAGGGCGATTGTTAACCCACACATTGTTTCCAATCACATGTTGTCCACTTGAATCATAGATGGAGCTTATTTTTTTGCCCTTAGGCCTAACATGGAGTGAGATAGGCGGTGTTCAAGGTAGATTTTATATAAACATCACAATAGGACCCATCCGAGTCACCACCCAAATGCTCTTATAGCAGTGCTGATAGAAAGTAGTGGAATGATAATTATATTAATTAATAAGGTAACATTTTGAAATAATTATATCAATTAATAAGGTAATATTTTGAAAATCTTTTTAAGAAAGGTACTGGATTATAAATTCCATATTAACTAGGTAGTTTGTTTTATAAAATTTATGTCTTCTAGTGAGCAGTCTGGAGTCCAATGGGCTGGACTATACGTTATGGTCCAAGCAGCCGATAACTTGGATTCTTGTTTTACATAGTATGACCCATTTAATGTGTTGATAGGACTGTCTATTGCACTGGGAAATCTTCCTCTTGGAAGGTTTGGATGTCACATGCACTTATTACTTTGGAGGTCATCTCAAGTGTGACTAGTTGGACTTAAAGAACAGTAGTACTTTTGGAAATATATCGCCTTTTTTTTTAAACACACCCACACACGCACCACAATGTGTATTCGAACCCATGACCTTAGTGTTGAAACTCTTGTGAGTCTACCGCTAAGCCATGATAGTAAGGACCCAAACATATCACCATTTGTAATCCCACCATGATGTGTATGGAGATCTTCTTGAATCGTTAGATTTGTTTGTGAGCCAAAAACTCATGCTGACCTATGATTCAGGTGGTCCACACCAAGGGAAAGAATTGGGAGCTTATAAGACCCATTATGACACTGCAACCATTAGATGCCAAACTAAAACTCAGGCCTGAGGACTAAATTTCAGTCCAATCCGGGAATCATGTGGGCCAGTTTAGAGGGTGAGCATTACCCTATATACTATTTTCAATAGTTTGGTACACAGGAATTATGTATTAGGCTTATTATTGGGTCCTAGACCTAACATAGGGTGACGGAACTGATGGTCAAGTTAGATTTCACATTAACACCATGGTGGGCCCACCTGAGCCGGCGTCCCTTTTCTCTAATTTCTAAACTGGTCAGAAGTCTAACAAGTTGGACTTGAGACAAACCTGATGGATGGATTAGATCTCACAAGTATGTCCCATGCTGGCACAAGTGTGGCATGTACATGAGCTTTATTCCACATGTTTGTTTGCTTATCAATGCTGAATAATCCCCCGCTACAAAAAAAAGCAAGGGATTTGTCTCAACCAACATAAAATTCCTAAGAATGGAATATATGATAATTTTCAAACTATTCAATGGAGCTAAATCCTATGAAAGAGAACTCACTTCTCCCACCTCCCTTTCTACCAGCAGCATCTATAAATCTTCATGCATGTTCTCCTCTTTTCACAAGCACAACCCCACCAACTTACTAAGTAACCACAACCATAGACGTTTATACTCATTAACAGTATTGAAATCATGGTCGCTGGTACGGTGGGTCACGAAATCTTGTCTCCAATCTCACCATCGAGACTCTGGAAGGCGATGGTGAAGGACTCCAACAACCTCATGCCCAAGCTCATGCCTGAAATCATATCAAGCATTGTCACTCTCGAATGTGAAGGTGGGGTTGGCACTATCAGACAGTCCAACTTCACCGACGGTATGTAACATACTTTTTTTTTTTTTTTTTGCTTTAAACAAGTTCTATGACAGCATTATACTTCAATAAAATAAAAAAAAAATGTGTTTGTCTTGTTAATGTGCAGCCATGAAGGACTTCAGCTACTGGAAGGACCGCATAGATGAGATCGACGACAACAACCATTTGTTCAAGTATTCAGTGATCGAAGGTGGCCTAATTGGGAAGAAAGTGAAATCGACTACATTTACTCTGGAGTTCAAAGATGGCATCAATGGCGGAAGCGTATGCAAGTTTCAGGGGGAGTTTGAGACAGTAGAAGGTAACCTCCCAAAAGAAGATGAGACCAAGGAGATGATGGGAAGCATGGCGGGAATGTTCAAGGCAGTAGAAGGATATCTCCTTGAAAATCCAAATGCATACGTATAGGTTTGGTTGATTGTGAGGCTTTCACCTTTGATTTTGCTTGATTGTTTCCATTCCCTGAATTAGACTGTGTTTTCATGGGAATAGGAGGCTCTAGGGTTTTTTTTCCAGTAGTAGTTAATGTTTTGCTATAATATATAATAATCTTTGATCGTCTGTACTGTGATTTTATTACATCCACATAAAATTAAAAGTCTTAAAGAGGTTGTCACTTTGTGCATGAAATTCAATCCATCCATCATGTGTTGCCCCTCATTTTCTACTTGGGTCCCAAAATTTGAACCGTTTCAAAATTCAGGTGGGCACACTATAAAACAATTGGAATGGGGATGCTTGTTATTAAAAACCTTTCAGATTTCCTGTGGGACCCACCTTGTTATGTATATACAATCCAATCCATGTAGAAGATGTGCCTGGCTACACTGTGATTTTAGAGCTTTTAGTTGTGTATGTACATGGTTTGCCCCACCTGAGCATTGGATGGGACGCATTTTCGAACATGAGTCTCACGTGATGCACAATTGAATGTCACGCGCACATCACATTGATATAGCGTGGTGTGGATTTATGTATGCGATCGTACCAATTCATTGTAAAAATGAATTATGACTTGGAATCATGATTGCTTATAGCTCTTCATTGTGAAGGAGAAGATTCTAAATCATCTAGTGTCTATAAAACACAATGGCACAAAGCGGAAATCACCAACCCTTGAAGATTTAACCCATAAGTTCAAGGAAACTGTTATTCATAGTTCCCACAAGCATGATGCCTCTTTTTTCACGTGTGTTGGATCATTGAATGATGGACCCTGTGAAAGTTCCAATCATTCAAAACCTGCACTGTGCTTGTCGTCCCAAATCAATAAATCACCGGATGCAAGCCACATTCTCCATGTTCCAATGCTTTGAACTATCCATCAAATGGGCTGTCCCAGGTGGTCACAATCCAAAGATCTTCTTAGGACACCACTCAATGGGATCTATGGTCAGGATTATTAATGAATTGTTTCATTTTTTTTTGTAGCATGCTCCATACGAAAAAGTGCCCACCAGATTGACAGTTCGATCAGCTAATTTTTAGTTCTTGTACTAAGTAAATGATGGGAGTAGATTTTCTATCATAATATATGGTAGAGACCCATTCAACCGTAAATTTAGTATACGGTGCATCCAGGCCATCTAGTGTAGTGATCTCTGTTGCGAATGGCTGCAAGCTAAAAAAAACAATATCATTCCAAGGATCTATCAATGTCCCTCACTTGTCAGAGGCCACCTATGAAATATCCAAGTTCATCAAGTCCATGTTACTTTTGAAGTGTGTGCATGGAAGGACCTCTGTCATACTACGATGAGAAATTCTTCGATGCTCTGGCAGAGTGTGTTAAATGATACTCAGGCACTTAAAAATTACTTAGAAATTGCACCCAAGGGATTTCTCTACCAGTCTAATTTTGGGAGCCAGGGGAGTCCACAATTTAGTAGGTTTAGATTGAGTCAATGTATGTCAGGTGTGCAATTTTTTAGTAACTGCAAATCAAGCCTCATACTCTGCCAGAGTGGAAAGGAACCGCTCAACCCCAAGCTTGCTTCCCTACTTACTGGGAAAGGAACCACTAATGTACTCAATTCACAAACTGAGGAATTCAATTTCCGTTTCCATAGTTCCCAGCTTTTGTCTTAGTTCTAGGTATTCTCTAACTCTCAATGGCAGTAAGGAAGTCTTCACTCGGGATTCTATGGAAGGCAAGCCCTACTCCCTATTACCATGGAGACACTGATTGGGCAGTAAAACATTAGATAGGGCTGTCAATGAGCTCGGCTAGTCTGGCGAGCTTTTATACTTAGCCTACTTTAATGCAGGCTTGGGCTCAAATACTAGACACGGGACTGGACCCTGTTCTAAAATTTAAGGCCATCTATTAATCAGGCTAGGCTTGGGCTGTCTCTAAGAGCCGATCAGCCCAACCCAAATTCAACTGAGCCCAGCCTGTTTAAAGCTTCAAGGATATTTTCTTCGATCAATATGATGCATGATTGGGCATGCCTAATGAACAGCTCACACAAAAGAGGATGGACGGGTCTGGAATCGGGCCAGACTGGGACCTGGGCCATACATAATCATCATGGTTCTGGCTCAGGCCTGGGTTTTACTTTGTGGTCAGGCTTGCACAGACCTCAGGCCAGTCCATTGGCAAGGGATCCGAGGCAGCAAATTAGAGAGGTGATTCAGCGATTATCTATGGGCAACATCAGGGGAAGCTATGAATCTAAAGTACTGATATGGAAGTTATGAGATGAGTCTTGCTGGTCGGAAGTAAGTATGGAACACGTACTTTGCAGCAACTAGGCATTGTTGTATGGGTGGACAGTGGTGTGATGAGACAAATCGCTTTTGATAAGGATTGTATGTTTGCTGAAGTTTCCAGCACTTGAAGAGTGACATCCGTCCAGGGATAGGGAGGTGGTGATCATGATGATAAAATGGTGCAAGCCATTTTATTGTTTTGGTTAATATTGTACTAAGATAGTAAGTGAACTCAGTCAGATACAAGAACATGGATGAGAAGATCATAACAGCTCATTCTGATATCAAGAACGAGTAGGAAGAATTTGATGTCAAATAGAAGGACTATCCCAACATTTAACATAATGTTCTTTGCCCTTATATTTCTTGTATTTTTATTCCGTAATTTTTAAGTTATTTATTGGAATATCCTCATGTTTTATCTCCTGCTTTCTCCTAACAGGTTTTAGTGTTTTAGTGTGTACAATACATTTTTACCATCCAATAAGATCCTAACAGATCTTCACCAATCATAAAAAAATTTCTAGTCAAAATTTGTCCTTTCTAGAGATCAGCCACCATTGATTTGGACGTTTTTTCTTGTCACTAAATTAGCTAAGAGAGTTTAAGTCTTGTATTACTTAATTAGGATAATTAGAAAATGCATTAAAATGTTCATCCATAATCATCATAAGTGTCCAAATTAGCATCACACAAATCAATTGACATGAGGGTAATATGGTTATTGTCAGCCTGACCCAAAAGTTTCACTTATTGGATTAGGCGTACGGAAATAATTAAAATTGATAGGACAATAAAGGAATTCCTCTAGGTGACACCCACAATAAATATGCCACTCATAGCAAATTTTAACAGCTTGGCAACATACTAATGTAATGCCGCTATATGCTCATCATGTGCTACAGAGACTCATATGTCATGAAAAATATGAATATAGCATCCGCAAATACTACTATATGGCACAAATTAGTTTTGCACAAGATGATGAAGAGGTCGGCAACCCATTTCATCGTTTTCTCTCATCGGAATTGTGTTAATCGTCACTCTAATACCACAATAAATGCATGCCACAAAGCTCTAAAATCACTGTAGCTTACCCGAGTTTTAAAGTGGCTTTTTTTTTTTTTATGTCCGATTATTCTGGTGGGGCACATATTCAAAATGGATTGGTTGGTATATACAAAACACGATGGCCCCACAGGCATTCTGAAAGGTTTTCAATAACGGGCATCTCCATCCCAATTGCTCTATTGTGTGCCCGCTTGAATTTTGAATTGAACTAAATTTTTGGACCCAAGTAGAAAATTAGGGGCAACACATGATGGATGGATTGAATTTCATACACACACCATGGTGGGTGCCACACACAGTGTTGTAGGTTAATTAAGCTTAATCTAAAAGCTTTGTTGATCCGGCCTCAAGGCAGTATTAAGGAAAACAACAGAGTGACAACCTCTTTAAGACTCTTTCACTTTATGTGGATGCACCACTACAATTACAGTAGAGAGGAACAAAGATTATTATCTAGCAAGACATTAACTACTACTGAATGACAAACTCTAGAGCTTCTTATTCCCATGAAAACACAGTCCAAGGAAATGGAACCTATTCAACAATCAAGCAAAATCAAAGGTGAAAGCCTCACAATCAACCAAAGCTATACGTATGCATTTGGATTTTCAAGGAGATATCCTTCTACTGCCTTGAACATTCCGCCATGCTTCCCATCATCTCCTTGGCCTCATCTTCTTTCGGGAGGTTACCTTCTACCGTCTCAAACTCCCCGTGAAACTTGCATATGCTTCCACCACCGATGCCGTCTTTGAACTCCAGTGTAAATGTAGTTGATTTCACTTTCTTCCCAAGTAGGCCACCTTCGATCACCGAGTACTGGAACAAACGGTTATTGTCGTCGATCTCATCTATGCGGTCCTTCCAGTAGCTGAAGTCCTTGATGGCTGCATATAAACAAAAGAAAAAAAAAAAACACATTTGTTTATTGAAGTATAACCCAGTTATCGAACTTGTTTAAAGCCATATGAAGTACCAAAGAAAATTTTAATGTTAGTTACCATCGGTGAAGTTGGACTGTCAGATCGTGCCAACCCCACCATCACCTTCCAGAATGGCAATGCTTGATATGATTTCAGGCATGAGCTTGGGCATGAGGTTGTGGGAATCCTTCACCATTGCCTTCCAGAGTCTTGATGGTGAGATTGGAGACAAGATTTCATGAACCACTGAACCGGCCACCATGATTTCAATACTATTAATGAGTATAAACGTCTATGGCTGTGGTTTTTGAGTAAGTAGGTGGGGTCGAGCTTTTGAAAAGATGAGAAGATGCATAAAGATTTATAGAAGCTGATGGTAGAAAGAGAGGTGGGAGAAGTGAGTTCTCTTTCATAGAATTTAGCTCCATTGAATACATTGAAAATTCTAAAATATGCCTATCTTAGGCAATATATGTAGGTTGAGACAAATGATAAGGAAAAATGCGGAGATCCCTTGCTTTGTCTTGTAGCGAGGAAATATGGAGCTTTGATAAGCTCACACACCTATGGCAAAGATCGTGTACTTGACAAACATGTGTGAGTATAGCACATAATTGTGAGATCTAATCCATCCATCCGTTTGTCTGAGCTTTTACATGGTTTCCCAAAAATAAAATTTGGTCAAATCAGCAGGTGGGCTATAATATTGGAGACAGGTGGATGGGTTGGTCCACCTGACTGATGTATCAAATGGATTTTTAGGCCAGGCATCAAAATGGTGGTGTCATTATGATGGATGGATTGGATGAGGGCGATTTTTGGCACTTGTTTAACACGAGGTGACACACCTGCTGGTTGAGGTGGATTTCACCCAAGCAGCCGACCCATTTTCTGGCACGCCCATCCAATCACTGGTGAGGTCACAATGCACTATTCCAATGAATTTTAGAAAGGGGATGCTTAACAAAGGAACGTTCAGTCACTTTGATTAAATCAAAATTCATGAGTAGTTCTGCGGTAAAAGTTCCTATTATTAAGGAGGGGTTGGCAAACCGAGGCCATCTATCAAACCTATATAAATGCATATTAATATCCCATGGACGTCTCCACCACTAGTCAAAGGAAATCTCTCCTTCTCTCTCTCAATCTGTCCTACAAGTTAGGATTAAGATTTTCTTGCAATCTTCTGTTAGGATTTTGTTATAAGGTTTGAATGGAGAGGAATAGCTTGTATGGAACGTCATGGGTGGATCAATGGTACTACAGCAATCCCGACTCAGTCCCAGACCTGGAATAAAGAGAGTGAGAAGAGCAGAAATGGGAGTAAGGTTGGAGATGGGTTGGAGAAGACAAAGGCAGTTGCTGCCTCTGGTATTAAGAAGGTTAAAGAAGGCACCTCTTTTAGCCTCCACTGGATCAAAGACAAGTATAAGAAGAGGACCCACAAGCAATAGTCCCATCCCTTTTTATCTTTTTTCTTTCGTTTCCTTTTATTTTTTTTCCTCTTCTGTGCTAGAATTTCTTTGTTTTATTACTGTGAATAAGGGAGATTTCATATCTTTTCTAATTGAAATCATTTTCCTACTTGGTTATCAGGAGTAGATCTAAATTATATTGCTTTCGTTGCCTCTTTAAAAATCAATGATTTTGGTTTGGGTGTGTTTGTTTGCATCAAATTTCATAAAAATTTGCACCAAATTAGACTGATTATAGAATAATATTTAAAACTTAATAACCAGTTTAATACAATTGTGCATCCAAACGGTTATCTTAATGTCACTACCTTTTTATCATTGGGCGTGCACCTCCAGTTAAATTTTATTTTGGATATTAGAATCTTGTTGCTATAATCTGAGCTGAGGATCATCTGATTGACAACTCGAAGTATCTAATACTTAAATAAGAATATACTTAGGGGCTGTTTGGGGTGAGGGATTTGGAGCAGGATTTGTGAAATTTATGGATTTCAAACTTACGAAGAATTTGAAGCTTCATTCCAAAACAAAGGTCTTTGGGATTTGTCAAACCTAATTAATCCAATTAATGCAAATCCATGAATATGAAAAGTTCATGATTTATCAAATCCACAGTATCATTTCCTTAATCTCAAGAGGGCCTTAATATAGATGGACTGTTGCTATGTAATGAGCCCAAAAAACCAAGGTGCTACATGTATTAACATTTGAGCCGGTGAAAAAATAGGCTACACTTGAAAGATTATTGGACGCACAAATCAGGAACATTCTTCTTCAAGTGGGCCCCATCATAGAGAAAAATGGACATCGGGTGCCTTAGTATACATGTGGGCCCACTTGATGAATGCATTGGTCCAATAGGCGGATCTACCATTTCAAAAACGATGTCATAGGTCATGGTTGTTCGTAAGGTAGACCAATGTGTATATATCTTACGTAGCTAAAACTGTTGGTTTTGGACAAGTGGCAATCCCTAGCAGGGGCCATCTACCCTAACACGTGACGGAAGGGGAGGAGAGAGTAGAGGTGGTGGCCTCTCCCTATATAATGCTCTCTCACGCTCTCTGTTATGCCTTTCCTCTCTCTTCGCTTATAATTCTTAGACCGTGCTCGTGCTACTCTAGGACTGAAGCAATGTAACGCCTCAGAATTTTTAGATTTATTTCAGAATTTTAAAAAAAAAATTGATTTTATATCAGTACAGTTTACTTTGTTTCGAAAACAATGAACCATCCGTAGGATATCTGATAGAGGACCCTTTACAAAAGTAGCTTAGAATAATCCTATAAACATTGTAGAAAGACCAGATTTCAAAAATCTCACTGCTTTTAGATAATTATGAAAATGCCACTCATTAAACTTATGTTAAACCATCGTTTTTAAGTATGATAGTTTCTGACGATCATTTTTACGTAAAACTCCATATATGAGCTTTTGGGCATATTTTAGCCTATACACATCAAATTTCAGTCATCCGCTCATCCTACAATGCTCTAATCAGAAATCGGTCCATAAGTGGCCCACCTTAACTCGAATCTACCTCATTTTTCTTGTCAACGGGTATTTTTGTGTTGCTCACCTATTGAACAGAACATATAACTCGAATCCATCACAGTGGACCCCACCCATCGAGCCCATGCGTAACGCACGGGTTCCGTACGTGACTAAAAAAAGAGTTTTCTTATTCCGTCTTCTTCTCCGTTTTCCTCGTGGCAACAGCGGCTCCCGCTGCCGTCCGTGCACCCCACACCGTCCATCAAAGTGGACCCCATTGATCCATCCAACCTGTCCAACCGAACTGCGCCCCACCCTAAACCTGGTCCATCATATTCCTGCTACCAACTGAAGACGTTGTGGCCCACTCCAAACCACCATTCAATACTTAGCCGATCAAGATCTGCCGATCTGTTGTGCATAGTCTCTCCAAACTTCACCCATATCTTCTTGTGGACCCCATCTACCCATTCAACGGTTACCTTGCGATCAAGACTATCGACAATTGAGTCCCACTCCAACTCCAACTCTCGGATCCACGCTCCTTTTCCTACCGCCCTAACCATATGTATAATCGTCCGTCCATCTCTCCTCATTCCAGAAACACTAGAGAGAGAGACCGTGGAAAGTAGAGAGAGAGAGAGAGAGAGAGAGAGAGAGAGAGATTTATGAGGGAGAAAGAGGGATCGTGTGGAGAGAGAAAGAGAGTGTCTTGAGAGAGAGAGAGAGAGAGAGAGAGAGAGACAGTTCCGTGTTTAGGAGATTCGTGCCCCAACTGTTGCTTGCCGCTGGAGCCTTATTCCATATCTGAAGAAAGAAGAAGGAAGAGGAGGAGGAGGAGAGAAAGTGAAAGGAGGAAAGGAAGGAAGGAGAGAGAGAAAGATATCCGAGTCAAACTGAGTTGACACGGCCAAGTTCTTGGGCCATCTCGCTGTTGAAGAAGTAACTTCTTCTAAGATAGCTATTTATTCTTAGATCTACTCTTATTCTATAATATTTGATGAGATCTAACCCTAGATAATCAAACTATGAAAACCCTACTAATCTATGTCTTAACCTTGTGATTCCATTTACATATTAGGGTTTAAATCTAAGGAGAAGTACACAGCCCTAGCAATGTCTCAAACCAACCAAACTTAGAGGTGGGGATTTCCTTTAAGCCCATATACGATAATATTAAATTCTATGTTGATTTTATGCTTGGAAACTAGGATTTTGTTATGTAACTTCTTGAAATCGTGTTTGTTGAAATCTTTCTATGTAAATATGAATTGTATGATGTTCCTTGTTGTGTATGTTGAACTTTGATATATGAACTATGCATAAGTGGTTGGAAAAAGAACTATGATGATATACATGCTTATAAGGAGATAATGCTTGATTTACGTTGTCACATGCTCATGATGATAGATGTGTTGTTTGCTATGGGATATTGTATATGGATGTCACGCTAATGAACACCCATTAACCCCATACCGATGTAACCGTATGATGTAAAGAGAAGAACTTGTGTGAGGCCTTGTTACGTTGGCATTACCATATAGATATTTTGGATGAATATGCCTTATTGTGAAAGTCGGCATTACCGTGTGTCTTATTGAATGAATACGCCTTAAAATTGAGAATTAGGTATTAGCATTACCATGTATGTGTTGTTAATTGCATATGCCATGATGTTAAGTTTGGCACTACCGTGTGCGCATTGTTGTTTACGTGCCAAGGGATCCTTATTGATTCGTTACCTGTGATGGATCCACTAGAATATAGAATTGATGAGTATGAAGATTCTTGAACTGACTGAGGGTAAGGAGTGATCATTAGCCGTGTACATCATTTAATTGACTCGATGTTAAACGTACTTAATTAAAGGTGAAACTAATCATGCATTCACTCGACCCGACTTGGTGGGTCAGCCCCTCGGGCGTTAGAGAAAGTGTACATGGACCCGTTTCTCTCTCGCTATCTAGTGAAAGTGTGCGTGGGCCCGTTTCTCTCTCGCTATATAGTGAAAGTGTGCATGGGCCCGTTTCACTAGTTGGGTTTTAGTGCATGGGAAGAGTGGAGTGATCCCGTCCTAACTAGAACCTCTGGTGACTAGTGGCTGGTGAGAAGAGTGGAGTGATCCCGTCTCATTTGGTCAGTGTGCCTTTGCCAGAGCATGCATGTTATACATTGCATTAACCAAGATCTTTTACTAAGTTGTTTTTATTCGATTAACTGAAAATATCCTGCTTACATTTACTCTGTATCATTATTATTATGATTGTCTTAAAGGGATATTCGCCACTAAGATAGCGTTTAACGCTATCCAACCACATCTCAGATAATCTAGGTGAAGATCCAGTAAGAGAATTGAACACCACGACGAGGTGCTCGAAGGCTCGTGGCAACAAGTAATGGATGATGAAACCGAAACTGGCTTGAAAGATGGATTATGTTTATAATCTTTGTAGAGTAGATTTATTTTCATGTAACTTGCAATAAGCCTCTCATTGAGACTAGAAAGTAGAATATTATGTAATTTATATGATTTAAGGACATTATTTTGATAACAGTAAAGTAGAAAAACTTCGAATAAGAACCTTGAATTCTGTCATTTTGCTATGAATGCAGGAAATAAAGATGAATGTGTGGAAATATATCCTTAACACATTCCAAATAACACCCAAAAACTCGACCCATTGTGTTGTCCACTGAGAGCTGAAATTTCGGGGCGTTACAAGCAACCTCTTTGCTTTGGCACTTCGCATCCCTTTTGAGTCGCATACTCCAGCCTTTCGTGTAAAGGACTACTATGCACTTACACCTTTGTCTAAAGGACTATGTACTTGTCTCCGTCTCCACTTGGGGGATTGCTCTCTTGCCTCTCTTTCACTAAGTGGTGAGAGGAGAAAAAGATGAGACATAATATGGAGTATCCCACTTGCATTTGACTGAGACGATGTTCTCGAATTGAGGAGGTGAATTAGCTTGTTTTCCACCTATATAGTTGATTTAAGCATGCCGCTGAGTTCCATATTTCAGCTCCCTAACTTGGTCATGAAATCATGTCATTCAATCAATCAATCAATAAATAATAATAATAATCTAGAATATAACATGACACGCTACCCGCATGCGTCCATCAGTTACATGACAATCGGCACAATTCCAATGAGAGAACGGTGAAATAGGTTGTGCGACCTCTTCATTGTTCGGCACAAGTTTTTGCCGCATGGTAATATTTAGCAGATGCATTATGTATATTTTTCATGACATACAAGTGTCTCTACAGCACATGAGCCCATAACGGCATTACATTAGTATATTACCAAGCTGTTAAAATTTGTTGTATGGGTTTTTTTTTTTTTTTTTTTTTTGGGGGGGGGGGGGGGGGGGTGTAACCTGTATTGCTTTAGAGGAATTCCTTTATCATCTTATCAACTCTGATTTCTACTATGCCTAATCCGATAAGCGAAAACTTTGGGTTAGACTGATAATGATGGTATTGCCCTTATGTCAATTAATTTATGTGATGATAATTTGGACTTTTTTTAGACCACATATGATGATTGCGTATGAATATTATTAAAATTAAATGCCTTTGATGCATTTTCTAATTGAGTAATACAAGACCCTCTCTCAGCTAATTTGGTGACAAGAAAGTGTTCAAATTAGTTGTGTGTGATCCCTTAAAAGGAACGATCTCTTAAAAGGGAAAAAAATGAACTGTTACAAACCATGTTGTATCTGACTATATCTATGTGCACTTGTTATGGTCTTAGCACAAGATTAACAAAAACTGAAAAATGGCTTGCACCATTTTGTCATCACCACTCCTCATTCCTTTGATGGATGTTAACCCTAAAGATTAAAGCAGGAGAAACTTCAACAAACATACAATCCTTATGATCAAAGGTGATTTGTTTTGTCACGCAACCATCCACCCATACCACAATGCATGCCTCGCTGCTGCAGAGCGTGATCCACACTAACTCCCGACCAGCCAGACTCAGCTAACTTCCGTATCAGCATTTTAAGTTTATCGCTTCCCCTGATGTAGCCCATAGATAACAGCTGAATTACCTCTTCTGATTAGTTGCCTCGAATCCCCTGCCAATGGACTGGCCTGAAGTCTGTACATGCCCGACTCGAATCCCCTGCCAATGGGCTGGCCTGAAGTCTGTACATGCCCGACTATAAGGTAAAACCCAGGCCTGAGCCTGGACCATGAAGATTTTGTATGGCCCAGGTCCAAGTCCGGCCGAATTACAGACTCGGCTGGCCACCGTCTTTTGTGCTAGCTGTTTGTTAGCCGTGCCCAATCATTCAATATACTGACAAAAATGTCCTTCAAACTTTAAAGGGGTCGGGCTGAGTTAAATTTGGGCTAGGCTGATGAGCTCTTAGAGACAGCCCAATCGAGCTCAGCTGATTAATAGACGGTCTTAAATTTTTTTAACAGGGTCCAGCCCCGATGCCTAGTATTTCAGTCCTAAGCCCAGATTACAGTAGGCCAAGTATAAAAGCTCCACAGATCAGCCTGGCCCATTGACAGCCCTATCTGACGTTGGTTTACTGCCAAATCAGCATCTCTATGGTAATAGGGAGTAACCGAGTAGGGCGTTACTCCAAAATTGCACACCTGAAGTACATTGACTCAAACTAAACCTACTAAATTGTGGACTCACCTTCACTCCCAAAGTTAAATTAGTTGAGTAATCTCTTGGGTACAATTTCTAAGTAATTTTTAAGTGCCTGAGTATCATTCAACACATGCTACCAGAGCATCAAGTATTTCTCATCGTAATATAATAGGGGTCCTTCCATCGTAAATAATGCCTTCTGCTTAATGGGCCATGCATAGCTTCAAAAATAACATGGACCAGATGATCTCAGACATTTCATAGGTGGCCTTCGACAGGTGAGGGACATTGATAGATTCTCTGTAACGCCCCTGATTTTTAGGATTTAATCGAGAATTTTTCAGAATTTTATCGATTTTATTTTAACTAAAATATCAAGCGTTTATTTTGTTTTGAAAACAACGGACCATCCGTAGGAGATCCGATAGGGGAACCTTTACAAAAGTTGCTTAAAATGATCCCATAAACATTGTAGACAGACCGGATTTCAAAAATCTCACTGTTTTTAAATAATTACGAAAATTCCACTCATTAAACTTAAGTTAAACCGCCGTTTTTAAGTATCATGGTTTCTGACGATCACTTTCATGCAAAACTTTATATATGAGCTTTTAGATACATTTTATCCGATACACGTCCCTTCGATCATCTAAAAATGCCCTAATCAGAAATCGGACCATAAGTAGCCCACCTTAACTCGAATCTGCCCCATTTTTCTCGTCAACGGCTATTTTTATGTTGCCCATTTATTAGACGGAGGAAAGTGGTCCAGATCAACCATAGTGGACCCCGCCTTTTTTCGCCCATCGTTTGACGTAAAACCTTAAATTTTTCCACGTACTCTTCTTCTCCAATGCACGACAACCTCGCTCGCTGCTGTCTATGCGTTCCACGCTGTCCATCATCTGGACCCCACTTTGAAATCCAACCCGTCCATTAGGTCAACGCCCCACCGAAACCTATTCCTCTTGATTCCTGCAGCCAATCGTCAACATCGTGGCCCGCTCCAAACCGCCGTCCAAATCCAAGAAAGCCAAGATCTTTCAATCCACTGCGCATTGCCTCTCCAAATTTGATCCATAGCTTCGTATGGATCCCACCTAGCATCTCAACGGTCCTCATACCACGTAAAACTCTCGTGGCAATCCGTTTCCAACTCCAACTCCAGAGCCATTCTTTCCACACCATAACCTGACCCTAAAAAGCTTATAAAACCCGAACATCCATCCGTTTTTCCCCTCATTTAGAACACCAGAGAGAGATAAATAGAGAGAGAGAGAACGTCTTGAGAGAGAGAGAGAGAGATCGTGGGAAGAGAGAGAGAGAGAGAGAGAGAGAGAGAGGGAGATCGTGGGAAGAAAGAGAGTGAACGTGCGGGAAAGGAGAGGGTCCACGTCCCTGTGATTGCTGTTGGGAAGTTTTTCCAAAGAAGAAAGGTGGAGAAAGAGAAAGAAGAATAAGAAAAGAAGAAGAAAAGAGGGAAAGGAAGAAGAGCCGAATCGAACCGAGTCAACCCGCTGAAATTCTGAGTTAAGTCACTGTTGTGAGAGGTATGAACTGTTAAACCATGATTTTGTTTCCTAGATCTAATCTAAACCCTAACCCTAGGTTTAGATTCAACCCTAAAGTGATCTTACCCGTAAAACTCGGTTATATTACACTCTAATCGCTCGAATCTCGTTAAACAGGTTAGGTTTGGATCTAAGAAGAGTGCACGGCCTATCAACACTTCAAACCAACCAAACATTAGAGGTAAGGATTTCCTTTAAGCCCATCTACGATAATATTAAATTGTATGTTGATTTTATGCTTGGAAACTAGGATTTTGTTACGTGACTTCTTAAAACCGTGCTTGTTGAAATCTTTCCATGTAAATATGAATTGTATGATGTTCCTTGTTGTGTTTGTTGAGTTTTGATGTATGAAGCATGTTTAAGTGGTTGGAGAAGGAATTGTGATTATGTACATGCTTATGTAGAAACCATGCTTGATTTACGTTGTCACATGCATATGATGATTCATGTATTGTTTGCTATGAGATATTGTATATGGATGTTACGCTAATGAACGCCCCTTAACCCCATATTGATGTAACTGTGTAACAACCCGAATTTTCCCGTATTTTCCGTATTTTTCCCGTATTTTTTCGTATTTTTTTATGCCACTACTAAAACCCCACCATTTAAATAACCCATTTCTCACAATCATTTTTGACCCTAAACTTAGTGTATGGCCTATTTAAAACAAATTAATCGTACACTTCGAAAATCAGATCCCCGATTATTGTGCAAATGCCCTAATCAGAAATTTGATCATAAGTGGCCCACCTTAACTCGGATCTGCCTCAATTTTGTTTTCAATGGCTAAAATGATGATGCCGACTTATTGAACGGAGGAAATGATTCCGATCCACCTGAAGTAGACCCCACTTATGAGGGCAGCATAAGTTAGGCGTGTGCACGTGCGACGCACGATAAATAAGAGTCTTATATTTTTCTTCTTCCTCGACCGAAATAGGCGCTGTAACAGCGCTCGCCTGCTGCCGACCTAAGCGTCTCCTACCGTTCATTAGGTGGACCCCATATGCACCATCCAATCCTTCCATCTTGGTCGCGCCCCACCCAAACTTGTCTAGCTCAAACCTTGCATCCATTCGACGATTGTGTAGCCCGCTCCATGCCACCGTTTGAAACTAAGATTTGCTAAGATCTTTGTTGTTGCTTTGCATGGGCGGTTCAAATTTCTTCCAAAGCTTCGTGTGGACCCCACCTAGCATCTCAATGGTCCTCATGCCATGTAAAACCTTCTTTACAATCCGTTTCCAACTCCAACTCCCGAGCAATTCCTTCCGCACCACCCAACCAGCCGACCACCCGAGTCTTTCACATTATAAAACCCTACCATTCGTCTGCGCCTGCTCTCTCCAGGAAACCCAATGCCAGAGAGAGAGAGAGAGAGAGAGAGAGATCGTGGGAGGAGAGAGAGAAAGTGAAAGTTTTTTAGGAGAGAGAGAGAGGAAGAAAGAGGGCCCACCATTTTTCTGCTGCTGCTGAGAAGTCCTCCAGTGAAGGAAAAGAAAGAAGAAAAAGGAGAGAGAAAAGGAGAAGAAAATAAGAAGGAAAGATAAAGAGAAGGAAAGGAAGAAGAATCGAGCCGAACCGAGTCGACTCGGCATGTCATGCATTGCATTAACCAAGATCTTTTACTGAATTGTTTTGATTTGATTAAATGATGATATCATGCTTGCGTTTACTCTTTGCTATTATTATCATGATTGTCTTAAAGGGATATTCCCCACTATGATAGCATTTAACGCTATCCAACCACATCTCAGATAATGCAGGTGAAGATCCAGTAAGAGAATCGAACACTACGACGAGGTGCTCGAAGGCTCATGGCAGCAAGTGACGGACGATGAAACCGACACAGCTTGAAGATGGATTATGTGTATTATCTTTGTAGAGTAGATTTATTTTCATGTAATATGTAAGAAGTCTCTCATGGAGATAATAAGTGGAATGTTTGGTTAAACATGTTTTATTACGTTGGTTTAGAACTTAGAATAAAATATTTATAGAATAAGAACTTAAATTTTCGCCATTATGCTATTTATGCCATGAATGTATGAAATTACAGGTAAGTGTGTGGAAACGTAACCCTAACACATATGAGTTGACACCCGTAAGCTCAAGCTATCGTGTTGTCCACGAGAGTCGAACTTTCGAGGCGTTACAAATTGGTATCAAAGCATAAACGGGACCTCTGGTTGTGAAGCCCAACCCATCGCATAATGAATTCACCCTAAGACTTAGGCCCCTAAAACTAGTAATAAATTAACTTAGGAACGACCATGAATGATTGTATGTGATCTTATGAATGTAGAGACCCATACTTAGGCCCCTTGATATTGTTAGGGTAGCCGATAAACGTGAAAATCTAAAAATTTTAAGATTTTTGGGAAGTGCATTCCCACTTTTGTCTATAAATTGGGGCTCTTATCCATTCCCCATATTTAGTTCAGCAATCCGCTGAATTGTGTGATTTATTCCCCTCGAATTATATCATTAGCTATTTTATTTAGAATTTTCAAAGTTAGGCTAGATTTTTCGAACCAGCAGTAGTACCACTATTAGAAATAGTACTTTCAGACTTAGCAATTTTTCATAAATTTTTTTAGAGACTCCTGACTCATTCCCCAGAATCCTCATAAAATTTTAGACTAATTTAATGGATGGATAAATTAGGAAAATTCCAACAGTAGAGAAAATACTGCACAATACCCTGCTGACCTGCTGCATTTTTCGGACTAGATTAGGATATAAACATGTGTTATCGTAGGAATCTTAACCTGATAAAAATCATAGTTGTTCCCCACCTAACCTATAACCTACTTACCAAATTTCAGGTGAAACTAATGTCCGATTTGAGAGAAATAATTCTAGGAATACTTGTAGGTCCTGCATTCCAGATTTGGTGCCACCTTAGTTCCCTTAGCCTTAAACCCTAGAACCCCTTTGATTAGGATTAATTTTAGTAAGCCTACACCCTTAGGAGTGTTCCTCAACATTTGATTTTACGTTCCTACGTATTTTTGGTCCAACTCGGTACCTTAGGTAAGTTATCACAACCATAGAACGCCACTTGGCGAACCCCTACGTAGATCTTTGACCATGCATGTATGACAACGAAAGTAAATAGGACCTTGTAATGTTTTGATTTCTTGTAATGATGGATTTAATATGAGCATGTTGATTACTTTATGCCATTTGTGAGAATACATGAAGGTCCCCATGATGTTAGGCTAATCGGTCACATGGACGGACAGAACCAAACCTGTCACACTGTGTAAACGATTGAATCTAAGTTCAAATCCCGAGGGTCGACACTCGGAATTTCGAATAGATACTAATGAACTCAATGCTCAACTGTAAGTAGAAGATCTAAGTATCAGATTCCAATGTACTTGAACCGTTCGCTCGTGATGCCGTCACTACATGAACCGTATTTATGGCTTAGCTTGGGGATATTTGTGCATTTTCCTAGATGTATGTATGTGTGTTTCTTATATGATGACTAGAGTGAAGTAGAAGTATAAACAAACATGGAACGTAGAAATTAGGCCATCTAGACCATAACATGAGTTAAACTACGATACTCTTAATCCCATCTTAGCACTGCACCTTTACCGTCGATGATCATCGATGATTTCCTAGCCACACGCTGATTACTGTATTGATTTTATGCTTAAAACTAGGATTTTTCTAAACTTCGACCAATCGCCCTTGTGAAATCTTCCATGTCAAATATAATTGTTGATATCTCTGTTTTTGACTTTGAGTATTAGAGCATGTTTAAAGGCCTGGATAAAGAATTTGATTATGTCGCGTAGTGGAAGGCAACCAGAGATTTAGTAATCACCTTCTATGGTATGATTGTTAGGGTATGGGGACAATTGTATATGGAGTACGGAAATGAACACCCTTCGACCCCATATTGTTGTGTTAATGTGGAGTAAACACACCCGTATTTCCCGTATTTTCCTGTATTTTTCCCGTATTTTTTTATGCCACTACTAAAACCCCACCATTTAAATAACCCATTTCCCACAATCATTTTTTACCCTAAACTTAGTGTATGGCCTATTTAAAACAAATTAATCGTACACGTCGAAAATCAGATCCCCGATCATTGTGCAAATGCCCTAATCAGAAATTTGATCATAAGTGGCCCACCTTAACTCGGATCTGCCTCAATTTTGTTTTCAATGGCTAAAATGATGATGCCGACTTATTGAACGGAGGAAATGATTCCGATCCACCTGAAGTAGACCCCACTTATGAGGGCAGCATAAGTTAGGCGTGTGCACGTGCGACGCACGATAAATAAGAGTCTTATATTTTTCTTCTTCCTCGACCGAAATGGGCGCTGTAACAGCGCTCGCCTGCTGCCGACCTAAGCGTCTCCACCGTTCATCAGGTGGACCCCATATGCACCATCCAATCCTTCCATCTTGGTCGCGCCCCACCCAAACTTGTCTAGCTCAAACCTTGCATCCATTCGACGATTGTGTAGCCCGCTCCATGCCACCGTTTGAAACTAAGATTTGCTAAGATCTTTGTTGTTGCTTTGCATGGGCGGTTCAAATTTCTTCCAAAGCTTCGTGTGGACCCAACCTTGCATCTCAACGGTCCTCATGCCATGTAAAACCTTCTTTACAATCCGTTTCCAACTCCAACTCCCGAGCCATTCCTTCCGCACCACGCAACCAGCCGACCTCCCGAGTCTTTCACATTATAAAACCCTACCATTCGTCTGCGCCTGCTCTCTCCAGGAAACCCAACGCCAGAGAGAGAGAGAGAGAGAGAGAGAGAGAGAGATCGTGGGTGAGAGAGAGAGAGAGATAGTGGGAGGAGAGAGAGAAAGTGAAAGTTTTTTAGGAGAGAGAGAGAGAGATGAAGAAAGAGGGCCCACCATTTTTCTGCTGCTGCTGAGAAGTCCTCCAGTGAAGGAAAAGAAAGAAGAAAAAGGAGAGAGAAAAGGAGAAGAAAATAAGAAGGAAAGATAAAGAGAAGGAAAGGAAGAAGAACCGAGCCGAACCGAGTCGACTCGGCTTAGTTTTCGAGTTGAACCGCTGTAGTAAAAGGTAAGTGATGTAAACCCTGATCTAAATTTCTAAATCTAGCATAAACATAAATCTTAAGTTAAAAATTTAACTCTACTTGATCATGGCAATGAAAATCGTGTCGACCTATACTCTAATCTCGTGGTTTACATTAAACATGTTAGGGTTTGGATTTAAAGAGGAGTGCATAGCCTATCAACACTTCAAATCGACCTAATCTTAGAGGTGGGGATTTCCTTTAAGCCCATCTACGATAATATTAAATTGCATGTTGATTTTATGCTTAGAAATTATGATTTTGTTACGTAATTTTCTGAACCCGCGCTTGTTGAAATCTTTCCATGTAAATATGAATTCTATGATAATCCTTGTTGTGTATGTTGAATTTTGATATATAAACTATGCTTAAGTGGTTGGAAAAAGAATTGTGATGATATATATGCTTATGTGGAAACCATGCTCGATTTACGTTGTCACATGCTTATAATGATTGATGTATTGTTTGTTATGAGATATTGCATATGGATGTTACGTTAATGAAAACTCCTTAGCCTCAAACTGATGTAACCGTACGATGTAAAGAGAAGAAGCTGTGCGAGGCCTTGTTACGTTGGCATTACTATGAGAATGTTTTGGATGAATATGCCTTATTGAGAAAGTCGGCATTACCGTGTGTCTTATTGAATGAATGTGCCTTGATGTTGAGAATTAAATAGTGGCATTACCGTGTATGTATTGTTGGTTGCATAAGCCATGATGTTGAGTTTGGCACTACCGTGTGCACATTGTTGGATACGTGCCAATAGATCCTTAGTGATTTGCTACCAGTGATGGATCTACTGAAGTATGGAATTGATGAATATGAGGACTCTTGAATTAATTGGGGTAAGGAGTGATTATTAGTCGTAAACATCATTTAATGGGCTGAATGCTAAACTGACTTAATTAAAGGTGAAACTAATCATGCATTCACTGGACCCGGCTTGGTGGGTCAGCCCCTCGGGCGCTGGAGAAAGTGTGCATGGGCCCGTTTCTCTCTCGCTATCTAGTGAAAGTGTGCATGGACCCGTTTCACTAGTTGGGTTTTGGTGCATGGGAAGAGTGGAGTGATCCTGTTCTAACTAGAACCTCTGGTGACTAGTGGCTGGTGAGAAGAGTGGAGTGATCCCGTCTCATTTAGTCAGGGTGCCTTAGCCAGAGCATGCATGTCATGCATTGCATTAACCAAGATCTTTTACTGAATTGTTTTGATTTGATTAAATGATGATATCATGCTTGCGTTTACTCTTTACTATTATTATCATGATTGTCTTAAAGGGATATTCCCCACTATGATAGCGTTTAACGCTATCCAACTACATCTCAGATAATCCAGGTGAAGATCCAGTAAGAGAATCGAACACTACAACGAGGTGCTCGAAGGCTCATGGCAGCAAGTGACGGACGATGAAACTGACACAGCTTGAAGATGGATTATGTGTATTATCTTTGTAGAGTAAATTTATTTTCATGTAACATGTAATAAGTCTCTCATGGAGATAATAAGTGGAATGTTTAGTTAAACATGTTTTATTACGTTGATTTAGAACTTTGAATAAAATATTTATAGAATAAGAACTTAAATTTTCGTCATTATGCTATTTATGTTAAAATGTTAAAATAAGAACTTATTCTCCCATGGAGATAATAAGTGGAACGTATGAAATTACAGGTAAGTGTGTGGAAACGTAACCCTAACACATATGAGTTGACACCCGGAAGCTCGACCCATCGTGTTGTCCACGAGAGTCGAAATTTCGGAGCGTTACAAACTGTATGATGTAAAGAGAAAAAGCTGTGCGAGGCCTTGTTACATTGGTATTACCATGTAAAGATTTTGGATGAATATGCCTTATTGAGAAAGTCGGCATTACCGTGTGTCTTATTGAATGAATGTGCCTTAATATTGATGATTAAATAGTGGCATTACCGTGTATGTGCTGTTGGTTGCATAGGCCATGATGTTGAGTTTGGCACCACCGTGTGCACATTGTTGGATACGTGCCAATAGATCCTTATTGATTCGCTACCTGTGATGGATCCATTGAAGTATGAAATCGATGAATGTAAGGACTCTTGAACTGATTGGGGTAAGGAGTGATCATTAGTCGTGAACATAATTTAATGGGTTGAATGCTAAACTGACTTAATTAAAGGTGAAACTAATCATGCATTCACTGGACCCGTCTTGGTGGGTCAGCCCCTCGGGCGTTAGAGGAAGTGTACATTGGCCCGTTTCTCTCTCGCTATTTAGTGACAGTGTGCATGAGCCCGTTTCACTAGTTGGGTTTTGGTGCATGGGAAGAGTGGAGTGATCCCGTCCTAGCTAGAACCTCTGGTGATTAGTGGCTGGTGAGAAGAGTGGAGTGATTCCGTCTCATTTGGTCAGGGTGCCTTTTCCAGAGCATGCATGTCATGCATTACATTAATAAAGATCTTTTATTGGGTTGTTTTGATTTGATTAAATGATAATATCCTTCTTGCATTTACTTTGTGCCATTATTATCATGATTGTCTTAAAGGGATATTCCCCACTATGATAGCGTTTAACGCTATCCAACCACATCTCAGATAATCCAGGTGAAGATCCAGTAAGAGAGTCGAACACTACGACGAGATGCTCGAAGGCTCGTGGCAGCAAATGACGGTCGATGAAACCGAAGCAGCTTGAAGATGGATTGCATTTATTATCTTTGTAGAGTAGATTTATTTTCACATAACTTGTAATAAGCCTCTCATTGAGATTAAAAAGTAGAATATTATGTAATTTGTATGATTAAGGACATTATCTTGATAACGTAGAGTAGAAAAACTTCGAATAAGAACCTTAAATTCCGTTGTTTTGCTATAAATGCCATGAATGTGAGAAATAAAGATAAATGTGTAGAAATATATCCCCAACACGTTCCAGATAACACTCGAAAACTCGGCCCATTGTGTTGTCAACGAGAGCTGAAATTTCGGGGCGTTACATTCTCGGAATGGTGGTGGCTTTTTTTTTTTTTTTTAGCCTGGGCCATTCACAACAGAGATCACTGCATTAGTCGGACGGCATGGATGCACCATGGACTAAATTTAAGGTTGAATGGGGCTCTATCCTATATTATATATGATAGAAAAATCTTCATGCATCCTTTATTAGTACAAAAAGTAAAAATTAGATGAACTGTCAATCTTGTGGGCACTTCTTTGAATGAGGCATGCAATAGAAAATGAAACAATTCAAAAATCCTGACCGTCAATCCCATTGAGTAGTGTCCTAAGATCTTTGGATTGTGATCATCTGGGACAGCCCATGTGATGGACAGTTCAACTCTTTGGAAAGAAGCATGTGGTTCTCATCTAGTGATTTATTGATTTGGGCCCACAACCACAGTGCTGGTTTTGAATGATTGGAGCCTTCACTGGGTCCATCAATATTCAACGATCCAATGCACATGAGAAAAGAGGCATCGTGCTAGTGGTTAAATACTCAAGGGTCGGTGATTTTGGGTCGGTGATTTGGGTTTTGAACGGTTGTGTTTCATAGAAACCAGATGATTTAGATTCTTCTCCTTCGAAACATAGAAACGATAATCGATTCTTTACATATTATAATCCTTACATAAAGCCCCACCACACTATATCCGCTATAACGCTTTATTGATTAAGCTTAAACCTATGCTCATGTGAACTGCTGTGCACATGACATGTAATTGTGCATCATGTGAGCCTCTTGGTGCTCTCAAATAAGTCATATCCTATGCTCACATAGGGCGTGCATGATAGATACAAAAAAATCTCACAGAAGAACTAGGTTGAAGGGTTTCTCTCTACCACCCTCAAGGAAAGAATCAACTATGTGTGTGTGTGTGTGTGTGTGTGTGTGACAGATTACAAGAATGCCCCTTTACAAAGAGGGACAACCCAGCATAATCCAGGGGCAAAAAAAGGAAAAACAGAAAAAACAATATAAATATATGTATATAAGCATATCAGTTAACAGCGCACACCATGTACATACATGTCTAAAAGCTCAAAAATCACAGTGTAGCTTACCTCACTTTTGAAGTGGGTTTTTTTTTTTTCTTTCTTTTGTGTCCCACTGTCCTCTTGGGGCACATCTTCAAAATGAAAGCCACGGTATATACGAACTACGATGAGCCCAACAGACGATATGCGAGGTTTTTAATATCAGGCATCCCATCCCAATTGTTCTATTGTGTACACACCTGAATTTTGAATTGATGTAAATTTTGCGACCCAAGTAGAAAATGAGGGGAAACACATGATGGACGGATTGAATATCATGCACACATCAAGGTAGGTGCCACACGTTGTGATGTAGGCTAAGCTTAGCCTCAAAAGCTTCATAATGAATCTGGCCTCAAGGCAGTATTATAAGGAAAACAAGAAGCTACAACCTCTTTAAGACTCTTTCACTTCATTTGGGTGTACCACTACAATCACAACATAGAGGAACAAAGATTATTATTTTGATATCAAGATAATAACTACAACTGGAAAACAAATTCAAGAGCTTCCTATTCCCATGCAATCACAGTCCAAGGAAATGGCACTTATTCAGCAATCAAGCAAAATCAAAGGTGAACGCCTCATAATCAACCAAAGCTATACGTATGCATTTGGATTTTCAAGGAGATATCCTTCTACTGCCTTGAACATTCCCGCCATGTTTCCCATCATCTCCTTTGCTTCATCTTCTTTCGGCAGGTTACCTTCTACTGTCTCAAACTCCCCATGAAACTTGCATACACTTCCGCCGTTGATGCCATTTTTGAACTCCATCTTAAATGTAGTTGATTTCACTTTCTTCCCAAGTAGGCCACCTTCGATCACCGAGTACTTGAACAAACGGTTATTGTCATCAATCTCATCTATGCGGTCCTTCCAGTAGCTGAAGTCCTTGATAGCTGCATATTAACAAAACAAACACATTTTTTATTGAAGTATAATGCTGTTATGGAACTTGTTTATAGCCATATGAAATTCAAAAAAAGAAAATTTATGTTAGTTACCATCGGTGAAGTTGGACTGTCTGATCGTGCCGACCCCACCATCACCTTCGAGAACAACAATGCTCGATATGATTTCAGGCATGAGCTTGGGCATGAGATTATGGGAGTCCTTCACCATCGCCTTCCAGAGCCTCGATGGTGAGATTGGAGACAAGATTTCGTGACCCACAGTACCGGTAACCATGATTTCAATACTAATTAGTATAAACGTATATGGTTGTGGTTTTTTAGTAAGTAGGTGGGGATTGAGGTTGTGAAAAGATGAGAAAATGCATGAAGATTTATAGATGCTGATGGTAGAAAGGGAATTGGGAGAAGTGAGTTCTCTTTCATAGGAGTTGGCTCCATTGAATACATTGAAAAATCCCATTTATTCCATTCTTAGGCATATTGTATGTTGGTTAAGACAAATCCCTTGCTTTGTATTGTAGTTGGGGATTATTGAGCATTGATATGCGCCCAAATATATGGAATAAAGCTCGTGTACATGCCACACAAGTTCCTGCAGCATATGGCACATACTTGTGAGTTCTAATCCATCCATTACATTTGTCTCAAGTCCAACTGATTGGACTTCTGACCCATTTAAAAATTAGAGGAAAGGGAGTGGTGAGCTCGACGGGCCCCACTGTGGTATTAATGTGAAATCCACCCTGACCATCAGCTGCGTCACCCCATTTAGGCCCAGGGCTCAACAGTAAGTCCCGTATCTAATTCTTGCGGACAAAATGATTGGAAACAAAGTATAGGTCACCCTCTAAACTATTTCCCTTGGCATGGACCACATGAATTATGGATAAGAGGCCTAAGTGTTAGTATGACATCTAATGGTTGGAATGGATTTTATTTAATTATTACTGTAGGCCCTTTAAAAATCCAGGGTGGAGATCACTCTCCAATTCTTTATCTTGGAATGGCCCAACTCATCAATTACTGGTTAATATGAGTTTTTGGCTATAATGGTAACATGGATTTACATATCAAATGATAGGAAACCTCGCATACACATCACAGTGAGCCCCATAAAAAATCAACGGTGGCATTCTCTCCTGCCTGTTCTGAAAAAAAGAGGGATACATTCTCAGGAGAGTTTTTAAGTCTAACCAGCAGTTGGACCAAAAGCTATTGGATCAAAACTATTAAGTGCATATGACATCCAACCCATCCAACAACTCCTCCTACGAGGACCTCCTGTTGCAATAGTACTCAGTCTTATCTACACATCAAGTTAGGCCATACCAAAATATAGAAACATTTAGTATGGTACGCCAAATAACTATATGTTGATTCTCATGAGAGGGCTAATCTATTATCCAGGTTAGATGTTGTATAAACATAAAATGTTGGAAGTTATCTTATGATCGGACCTTAACATATAGTTCAGCCTGTTGGCCTCCAGACCTCATTTTATTTTACTGGATGCTGGCCCTATTTTTTTAGGGTGCCCACTGTACTCTGTATGTGATATCCATTCTATCCATTAGATGTATAATACCATTTTAGGCCTAGAAAAAAAAAAAAAAAAACATTAGGCTGACCTATGTTTCAAGTGGTCCACCCTGATGATTTATATGAAATCTACTCCAACCATTAGATTCCACACAAAATTTAGGCACTCAATTGGCTGTTAAAAAAAAAAAATGTTACCCAAACGTAATTAAATTCCATATTGTTTACGGTTTTTTTTTTTTTTTTTTTTTTTTGTGTCTGTGTTGTGTGTCTGTGTGTGTGTGTGTGTGTGTGAAGCTCTCTAGAAGTGTTATAGCATTTGAGAGCTTTGCCAAGCTTACAGGCGTGTGAAAGAAGCTGATCTACACGCCACACAGGCATCAGCCGAGTATGGATCATGTCCATCCAGCGGCTATATGTGTGTGTTGCTCAAGTTATCTAACCCATTCACCTGTTTCCAATATTGCAACCCAGGTGATGATTGTACCAGACTTTATTTTTGAGAAACAATGTAAGAGCCCAGACAAACCAATGGACGGATTAGATCTTACAGGTATGTTCGATGCTAGCGTACGTGTGTGGCATGTACACAGCCTGTGCGCGCTTATCAAAGCTCAATATTCCTTCGCTACAATACAAAGCAAGGGATCTCCCCATTTCTCATAATCATGTCTCAACCTACATACAATGCCTAAGATTGGAATATATGACGATTTTCGATGTATTCGATGGAGCTAAATCCTATGAAAGAGAACTCCCTTCTCACACCTCCCTTTCTACCATCAGCTTCTATAAATCTTCATGCACTTTCTCATCTTTTCACAAGCTCAACCCCACCTACTTACTGAAAAATCACAATCATAGACTTTTCTAATAATTAATAGTATTGAAATCATGGTTGCTGGTACAGTGGGTCACGAAATCTTGTCTCCAATCTCACCATCGAGACTCTGGAAGGCAATGGTGAAGGACTCCCACAACCTCATGCCCAAGCTCATGCCTGAAATCATATCAAGCATTGTAGTTCTCGAAGGTGAAGGTGGGGTCGGCACAATCAGACAATCCAACTTCACTGATGGTAAATAATATAATTTTTTCTTATTTCATATGCCTTTAAACAAGTTCCATAACAGCACTATACTTCAATAACTGTGTTTTGTTGTTAATGTGCAGCCATCAAGGACTTCAGCTACTGGAAGGACCGCATAGATGAGATCGACGACATAAACCGTTTGTTCAAGTACTCTGTGATCGAAGGTGGCCTACTTGGGAAGAAAGTGAAATCAACTACATTTACGCTCGAGTTCAAAGACGGCACCAATGGAGGAAGCGTATGCAACTTTCATGGGAAATTTGAGACTGTAGATGGTAACCTGCCGAAAGAAGATGAAACAAAGGAGATGATGGGAAGCATGTCGGGAATGTTCAAGGCAGTAGAAGGATATCTCCTTGAAAATCCAAATGCATACGTATAGCTTTAGTTGATTGTGAGGCTTTCACCTTTAATCTTGCTTGATTGTTGAATAAGTTCTATTTCCTTGCATGGGAATGGGAAGCTCTAGAGTTTGTTTCCAGTAGTAGTTGATGTCTTGCTAAATAATTATAATCATTGTTCCTCTATACTATTACTGTAGTGGTACAACCACCTAAAGTGAAAGAGTTTTAAAGCTTTTAGGTTAAGCTTAACCTACAACACAATGTGTAGTGGAACCCACCATGATGTGGGTGCGCATATATAAATTCATCCATCCATCATGTAGTTCCCCTCATTTTCTACTTGGGTACCAAAATTTGGACCATTACAAAATTCAGGTGGGCACACAATAAAACAATCGAGATAGGGATGCTTGTTATTAAAATTGCCTGTGGGGCCAACAGTGTTTTTGTACATACCATCCCATCCATTTAGAAGATGTGACTGACCAGGACAATGAGACACATAAGAAGAAAAGCCACTTCAAAAGTTATTTTAGAGCTTTTATTCATCTATTTACGTGGTGGGCCCCACCTGAGCATTGGATGGGACTTATTTGAGAATATAAGAGCCTCACATGATGTACAATGCGCACATCAAGGTATAAGTTAAGCGTAATCTACAAAGCTTTGTAGTGGAAATACGGTAGTGTAGTCTTATGCACGCAATTATAGCAATTCATTATAAGGAATGAATTATGGCTTAAAATTATGCTTGATTATAGTTCAAAGTGCATAAAGTTCTTTGTTGGTAAGGAGAAGATTCTAAATCATTTAAATCATTAGTTCAAGGAAACTGGTATTTCATGGGTCCCACTAGCAGGATGACTTCTTTGACTGACGTTGATCATTGAATGGACTATGTGAAAGCTCTGATAACTCAAGACCAGTAACACCCACACCTTTGGGACAGTGGTAGACTGAGTGAAGATAACCTCATTTCAACACTGAGGTCTGGTATCGATTCCCGAGGGGGGGGGGGGGGGGGGGCTAACATTGCAGTGTGACTAATAGCATGGGTGTGCGTACTAAAATTCAGCTTCACTTGAAGCCCCTTTTCAAGTCAAGCCAAGCTAAAATTTCAACTTGATTGGAGTTTTAAGTTGCACAAAAGCCCAGCCCAGTTCAACTTGACTTGTCTCGAAGCTCAATTCGGCTTGTGTTCAGCTCAGCTTAATTCGGCTTGGCTTCATAATAATAAATATATTATATTAAGTATATATTATATATTATATATTTATAATATAAAATGTTAAAAAGGAACCCTAACCCTATATATTTCACTTTCATTCTCATTTTCTGTTTTAACTTTCACCTCCCACCCGCACCCTACCGGTTGCCGCGCTTCCCATCCGTCCACCATCCGGCAACTCTAGAACCAAGCTCTCTCTCTCTCTCTCTCTCTCTCTCTCTCTCTCTCTCTCTCTGGCCATGGATTTTGGTAACTGTGAGGGAGCATGTAATCCTCCAGCGGCAGTGATGAAGAATATTATGATTCCCGCTCTGAATCGATCTTCGTCTCTTTTAATTCTTCCTACCATGGCAACGACCCCATCTCAAACTCATCACCTCCTCCTTCTCATCAATTAAACTCCCAGTTATTACCAAGCTCGACTCTTAACTCGACTTAAGCTCGAAAAGCTAGAGCTCGTATGCAACTTGAACTCAACTTGATATAGCTCGATCAAGCTAGTCACGTCAAACATAAAAAGTTTGGCTTGATTTCATGACCAAGTCACACACAAGCCAGGGTTTCCTGGTACCAAGCCATACACAAGCCAGGCCCAGCTTGATTCAACTCAGCTTATTGTCCAGTTCTATTGACAACTCAACTAATTTTTAGTTTTTCTGCTCAGTAAATGATTCGATCAGATTTTCTATCATAATATATGATAGAGCCTCATTCAACCGTAAATTTAGTAAATGGTGCATCTGAAATTACATCACTTTGATTACACTTGTGAATGCGTATATGTGCGGAAGCTTAGAGCAGAGCAAGTAGAATTATGGCTAAGTCCTAGAGGGGGGGGTGATTAGGACCTTTTTGAAATTCTTTTCGCCTACTTAATAATTTCAACAATTTAAACTAAGTAAGCAATAATACTTCAGCTACCAAGCCTAAGTTGGTCCAATTACAATACTTACATATGATAAACGATTAAGCTACCTAGTCTAAGCATGCATAGATTAACAAATGATTAAATCAATCAAGCATCTAATCTATGCAACCTAAGTAGATTATATGAGAATGGATTGTAAAACTCAAGTCAACTCAACTAAGTGAACGTACATCTTGTGTGTGTGAATCTACCTAACAAGAACATAGCATACATTTCATACAAGCATTCATATAATTAACAATTAAACATAATGCATGAAGGAAATGGCTCAAATGACAATCACAAACACAACGATGTATAGTGGTTTGACTTTGGGTCTATTCCACTCTCAGTTCAAGTACTCACTCATTGAGCACACCGGCATTCACTAGGGAATTTAAATCAGGTTCTTCCTAACCTAGGTGTTTTAACTTAAATCCACCCAACCGGGGAGTTTAAAAGTTCCTCCCAACCTACATGTTTACACTCGTGTTGATGGCTCCCCTTGGAGACTTGTTTAGGCCTAAAAAACGTGCGAAGGATCGATAGACGCTCCTAGACTTTAGGCCCAACAAACGTGTTAAGGATTGCCAAACGACCCTAGAATTTAGGCCTGACAAACGTACCAAGAAACGACAAACGTCCTAGATTTTTAGACTCAACTAACAAGTCAATGATCGACAAACAAACCTAGTTCAAGTTTGACAAATAAACTCTACACTCAATTCTCATCGGCAAAAAAGTAGATAAATTCAACACAAATTAACATCCTTATTTGTCGGATTTGAGCCCCGTTGATGCACCGCTTCAGGTTGTTTCTTCTTGCTCTCCCGTACTTGAATCAGCTCTCCATGTGCTCCCCCAATGTTGTTGTCAATGCTTTGTCAATGCTCCAGTTCCAACGATCAATCATCTTGCATTTAATCTTCTTGAGATAACCAAGGTGATAGGAGGATAAGTTTAAGATGTCTACGACTAGTAAGAATAGGTTTTCTAGAGAATCTCACCAAAAGGGTCTCATCATAGAGTTTTGGATTGGAATATAACTATCAAGATCAATCCAAACTCTAGATATCAAAGAGGGACAAGTGTATCTTCTTCATGAGCTTGGAATCCTCAATTCTTGTGATGAATCACAAGGAAGATGACTTGTTAAGGTTAGGATTTGAGCCTCTAATGGTCTCCAATGATTATGGCTTCAAACTCCTCAAAATCCCTCTCTTATGCCCAAAATCCGTCCCTCCCGTATTTAAAGAAAAATCTTCAACGATTAAAAAACGAGCAAAAAATGGTCGCTTCAATATATGGAAATAGCATTTCGATTGATCTATTTCGATATATCGAAGAGATCTTCGATATATCGAAATAGTTGGTTTGACATATCATAAAATTTGTCCAAAGAGTTAATAAGATTGTTATACATATTTTCAATATATTGAAACGCTCATCTCGATATATCGAGATAATCAATTCGCTTGATTGAAGAAACTGTCCAGAGAGTTTGTAAGTTACTGGACATACTTCAATATATCGAAAAGGTCATATATCGAAGACCTATTAAAATTAGGCTCCGATATATCAAATACCTATCGAAAATTGTTATTTGGGCCGGTCTGATTATAGCAACTTTCACCTCTTTTATTAACTAAATTTATCATATTTTTCTATATGATCTGAGACTAATAAGGATGACTAAGGGTTTCTTAGTTGATCCAAGTCATCTAAGAGGACGGTTAGCAGAAATTGTGTTACTCGTGTAACACAATTAGTGGCGTGACACTCCCCTCCAATGACCCATCTTAATTACTTTATATTACATCCATGCCGTTCAATCGATTTTCCTTGTCATTTATAAGCCAATCAGAAAAAATTTAGCTTATCCAAAAATCAAGTGGACCACACAACTGAAAACTATGGAGAGTTACCATTAAAATCTTTTTTATGAAGCAACAAACTATTTTTATTAAGTTGCTACCCAGGTGGTCTCTTAACCCAGGTCTTTGGGACCTTACAAAGCCTGACTGAAGTTGTTGATGTACATCACATACGTTGTAGTGGGCCCCACAGTTATGGTTGAACATGGTCTACAGTTAGATCCTCACAAACCTCCACAGTTACATTTATAGTGTATTGGTTGAAATCTATGGTTGAACTAGTGTCCCACCATATTTTATGTGATCCATGTCATCCATCCATCTCCCCATACCATTTTAGTTAAGTATCTAAAACAATAGGCAGATCCAAATCTCAGGTGCACCACACTCCATGGATGAGCGGCGATTGAACTCCCAAAGAAAATTAGAAAGGCTAAGTAATACCTACCATAATGTTATCTTTAGATCTGAACCATTCATAAGTTAAAGCAAACATGGATGAATAAAAAAACAAAGATCAAGTGAAATGGGGCCCAGTTTTAGGCGCTACAACTTAGTTCATACTAATCCGGTTTGGGACAACCGAAGTGAGTTATTATAATCTTATGTGACCTTAAATTATCACTTTTTAACTCAAAATTGGTGTGGAGTTTACTCAGAACATAACGGATTTTTTAGAGAAATTTTTTTCTTAATTGTGGCCTTCTGAGGCAATAATGCCGAGCTTCCCCTAATTTGGCTCAGGAGGAGTGTAGTGGGGTACATGGTGTAATGTGACATTATCATTGTCTGATTGGGCCAAATACTTGTGTGGAACTTGATCTGACAATCCTAAGAATACAGTGAAAATTCGGCCTGAATGGATTTTGTTTGTGTCGCTTCAAACTAGTTCGCACTACTTTTAATCTGTAGTGGAGCAGTGTGTTGAAATTGTCTAATATGCTCTTAACTTGTTCTAATTGAGCTCAAAATTTGTGTGGAGGTTACTCGGAATATGATGAGTTTTTAAGAGTAATTTCTTTCCTTAATTGTGGCCTTATGAGGCGATGAAACCGAGCTCCCCCTAATCTGGCTTGGGAGGATTGTAGTGGGGTATGTGATGTAATGTGACATTATCATTATCTAAATGGGATAGATACTTGTGTGGAACTTCATCTGAGTACAATCCTGAGAATGTCATGAAAATTTCGACTTGGATGGAGTTTGTTTGTGCCGCTTCAAACCGGTTCACACTACTTTTGATCTGTAGTGGTGCAGTGTGTTGACATGGTCTGATATGCTCCTAACTTGTTCTAATTAGGATCAAAATTAGTATGGAGACTAATCAGAGCATGACAGCCTTAACTGGATAAATTTTATCCCAGTTGGGTCCCAAAGTAGATGGTAGACCAACCACACTCAAATCTGGCTCAGCAGGAGTGAAGCGGAGTGATGTTGTCTGATGTGATATTGTCTTTGTCCTATTCGGTTCTATATTGGTGTAGAACTTACAAATATTATATTAATCATGCCACTAAAATATCAACATCGATGTGGTCAGTTTGTAGTGCAAAAAATGAGTTCACACTACTTCTGCCTACACTAGGAATAAGTGTGTTTAAGTTGTCTTATGTGAGCCTGATTTTTTTCGATTTTGCTAAAAATTGGTCTGGAGCTTATGTATAACATAGCAAGCTTGCTAGTGAAATTTTTTCCAAGATGGGTCCCTCTTGAGGCGCCAAAAAGATCTCAGGAAGTTTTCAACGGTAGGCAATTTGTTTCCCAATTTTTCCTTATCATGTGGGTCACATAATTATTTGGTTTACCTTATTTTTTGGGGCATGTCCTAGAATAATCTCGTAAATAAGATGGAAGGAGTAAAACTGCCAAAAATTAATTTTCAATTGCACTCATACCTTGACAGGTGGTTAGCACGTAGGGTTATCAATGGACTGGGCTGGCCTACTTTGGAATAGAGTACTAGACATGCGGGTCGGGTTCAGGCTTAAAGTATAAGCCTGTTTGGAAAACTAGCTGGACTTGGACTACGGTGTTCAAAACCCGTTTGCCCGTTTTGACCTGAATATATTTTTTAATTTTGAATTTAAATTCAAATATCGTCCACAACGTTTACTCAGTATGCAATTCGCTTCCCACAAGTTATAGTGCGTGTTCAATCCCATCAAGTACCCTTTCTTCAAATATATGTCATCCTAGCCCTCCATTAACTTATCTTTCACCGCATTGAATCTTACCATGACTTATTTCCTTCAAACTTATATATATATATATATATATATATATATATATATATATATATATATATATATAGAGAGAGAGAGAGAGAGAGAGAGAGAGAGAGAGGAATGATCACTTGTGTGCCGGTGCGCATTTAGCTTTTGGCGCACCACGACGCCAGCAGTAGGATTAGGGAAAACTCTGGTTCTCCTGCCCCCTTGCTTGTTATCTTAACGACACTAGGTTATTTGAGCCCCAATATGATGTGTGTGTTATATCCACACCTCATCCATTTTGTAAAATTATTTTAGGTCATGGACTAAAAACCTAAGGCAAATCCAAAACTCAATTGAATCACAAGGTAAAAAGCAATGAGACAATGATGCTTACCGTTAAAACCTCACCAGGGCGCACCAAGACGTTTATTTGTCATCCAACTTATTCATATGGTCACACAGACCTGGATTAAGAGAAAAACATAAATATCTGCTTGATCCAAAGCTTTTGTGGGTCCTAAGAAGCCTTCAATGGTAGGCATTCAATTTCCACTGCTCTCTATAGTGTGGTCCACTTGAGCTTTGGATCTGCCCGAGTTTTGGGCCTATGCCCTAAACTAATCTCACAAAATGGATGGACGGTGTGGATATAATACCTGCATCTTAATGAGTCCCCCACCACACGTTGATATCAACTCAACACGCAGGTAGGCGGTGCGTGGCAGACCATGCAGTCCGCTTCCTTGGACGCAATTTGGCCACTGACGCTCCCAGTTGGTTGTGGGCCCCACCATAATGTATGTGTTTCATCCATGCCGCCCATCCATTTTTTCCGATCATTTTATCGCGTGAGCCAAAAACTGAGATAGATCCAAATGTCAATCGGCCTCATTTTTTAGCCCATTACCTAGCATGATCTGCCAAACGGAATGGACAGAGTAGATTTCTTACAAGCATCATGGTAGGCCCTACGCCCCACTTAGCTTCCCTTGCGTGAAGTTAGGCTTTGACAGCAACAGGCGTCCGAGTGGGACGGCGAGGGAGAAGCAAGCGGCATCGCGGTTTGGCAAGTGATGCTGCTGGTTCTCAGTGGGCTGCATCATGATGTATGTGTTATATCCAAAAAATATCAGCTTGATCCAAAAATTATGCCCCCGAAAGCCTTTTAAATGCGGATGGTAAATCAACATTTTTTCTGTGATGTGGTCCGCTTGAGATTTGGATTAAGATTGTGCCATAAAATGATCTTAAAAAATGGATGGCCAGCGTGGATGAAACATCTACAGCATGGTGGGGCCCATAAAGCACCGGCCAGCATCAGTAGCCAAATGGTGTCCGAGGAAGCGGACTGCACGGTGTGTCACACCCACACACCACCGACCTTGGTGTTAAGTTGATGGTAATGTGTTTTGTGGGACCCATTTAGACGTACGTGTTGTATCCACACTGTCCATCCATTTTGTGAGATTATTTTAAGACTTGGGCCAAAAAAATGAGGCAGATTGAAAGCTCAAGAGGGCCACACTATAGAAAGTAGTAGTGATTGAACACCTACCATTGAAAGCTTCTTAGGCCAAAAAAAAGTTTTGGATCGAGCTGATATTTGTGTTTTCCCTTCATCCAGGTCCGTGTGACCATATGAACAGGAGTTGGATGGCAAAGAAACATCATGGTAGGCCCTGGGAAGGTTTCAACCTTAGGCATCATGGTCGAAATGGATGGATGGTATAGATACAAAATACAGATCAGGCCGGTGTAATTTGGTGAAGTCGAAGAAAGACGGGGGAGAAATGAGATTTGGAAAGAGAGCCACGAGTCTTTCTTGTCACAAGGCTGGAATTTGCAGCAAATACAGAATATCCGTTTTAATCTCACTGTGTTGCGCAAAAATCCAGGTGCGCAAAAATCTAAATGCGCACCAGTGCGCAGGTGATTCTCTCTCTCTCTCTCTCTCTCTCTCTCTCTCTCTCTATATATATATATATATATATATATATATATATATATATATATATATATATATATATTGACCTGCCTATGTGTGGACAGACCTGATCTTTTGTGGAGACCCGGAGGGCATGCTTAGAGTGATCCCTTCACATTGAATGGCCTAGAATGGGACAGTGCTGAGTGGATCAAGTGGGCCCCACTTTAAACCCACGTTGTGGGTAAGCCCAGAAGTTCCACAACTGGCGATGGGTCTAGGTAGCCTACGGGTCAACTAGCCCAAGATTCAACCTGATCCGACCTGATCAACCCATATAGCTTGTAAATGGGCTTAGCCAATTGATCTGACCTGAACAAATCAATAGATGATAATTAAAAATATATACCTATGGACAGGGATGGCATGCCTTAGCTTGCGGGTGGCAATGGTCAGGTTTGGGCTGGGCTAGGATAGGATAGGCTCAAGGTCATCCCCACACTTGAGGTCCAAGGCTCAAACGGGCCCAAGCTTGGGCCCAATTTTTTTTTTATAAAATTCCCATTTCCACTTAAAATGTTCCTAATGTATCCCTTGATCAAGTGAGCCACACGCACAAAGAAATAAACATCTAACTGATAAAAATCAACGGTCCACATTCAAAATACATGGGTTGCCTAATCAAGGATTAGAATGATGTATTTACAAGATAAAAGACATTTACATATTGTCAGGTTAGACCGGGCTAGGTTGGGCTAAAAAGGACTTGTAGCCCAAGCCCAATCTGAAAAATTATCGGGCCATGAATGTCAGGCCCAAGCCTAGTCAAAGCCAGGTCGGGCTCATCGGCTGGGTGGGTTGCTTAGCTCATTGACACTCTTACCTATAGTCACATCCTCCATTCTTAATTGCAGATCGGCTGGCCCAGATGGATTGGGCCAATTGGTAATGGATCACAGATCATTCTAGGCCCACCTAGTGAATGGGTCGGGCATGGGTTGACCCTAACCCAAACCCGAGTGCCGGGGAGATGATATGAGACTCCAACAGACCCGAATTAAGTAGAGACATCTTCCATCGAGTGTAGCCCACCACCATCATTCCTTAGTACAAAAATCAGGTGGACCACTCATCAGGTAAGCAACACATCGTGCTTCTAAAAGTGGATGATTTGAAACAGGAAGGAAATATGGGAATGCCATCCGATGCTGATGAGTAGGGCCATGCTTCAGCAATCCAGACCATTCATCTATTCCGCCCATCATGGATGGACCAGGTCCTAAAATCTCCCAGACTGCGAGAACCAGCCCAATCTTTGGAGGAGAACCTATACCAGCGTTCGGATAGTAGGGCCAAAGTAGAGAGATTTAAAAATTGGAATCATGATCAGACACATACTTATAGATGATGGTGATGATGATGAATACTCTGGCAGCTGCTACGCTTGATACACAGGCACTCAGAAATCAGAACTTGTGCAAGTGACACACATTAACTCAAATTAAACCGTCGAAATTGTAGATTGGTTGAACAATCCTAACATCTGATCCGTGGACACTTGTTGAAATTGGACCATTAGATATTTTCCATTTTGAACCGTCCAATAGTATATACAAGTGTCCAAGCGATCCAGGTATGTGGGTACATGTACATGTCCCAAAAAAGATCCTCAGTGTGGCCCAAATAAGCACTTCCAATGTGGAATATATGGTCCATCCAGAGGAGTCCCATCGATCGATGGTCTAGATGACTGAACCAAGACACTGTACTAACTGAACCCGACTATACCAATCCTATAACTCATGTATTCAACACAAATGAATGGGCCTCCTAATGGATCGCCCAGCATGAAGTTTTGCATTGGTGGCCCACCAAATGAATAGTCTGGATCTCCCACAAGCGTGCTTACTATGCAAAGCTATACTGAGAACCATTTAGCATTTCTACAAATAAGAGCTTATTTACATATTTATTAAAAAAATAAGTCTCTTTAAACTGAGGGTACGTTTGGTGAACTAAATAAAAAAATCTGAAATTAATTTAAGTACCTGATCTATTGTGCACTGAATTTTATGTAGTGATAAGTGCTAGAATACATGTTTGGTAAACTATTCTTGAACAATGAAATTTAGTACTGAATTTAAAAACTTTTGTTTGATAAAAATATCTGAAATTTGACAATTTTATTAAATTATCCATGTCCTAAGTTCCTAACATGATTTGGAAAAATCGGATGGAACGAATGGATTTCTCTCAAACATCATAGTGGGTCCCACCTAACTTCCCATGGTAGGAAGTTCCTGCTAAAGGCTTTTGCTAGCCATATGTCTTAGATAAATGGTTATTCGTAACATGTGACCACTATTTCTTGTGGTATGGGAATTGGATTGCTTCATTTTTGTGACTATGCCCAAGAATGATCCATAGAAGATTATATTGGACAGCATGGATATACAACATATACATCAAGGTGGGCCCTACTGCTACGACAGCACCTACTAGCTGATATTGGACATCAAGGTGGATCTGCTTCATTTTTTTGAGCCATCCCCGCAGCTTTCTATGGTGTTGGTCCACTTGAGCATCATATCTGCCTTACGTTTGGGCCCATGCCATAAAATGGTCTCGTCAAATGGATGAACGGTGTAGATACAACACATACATTATGGTGTAGATACGACTCAAAAAATGTTGTTGCCCTCTACATGGTAGGAACAAGCATGGCACAAGATTCCATTCCCATCGGACGAATATTTCATCGCACCATTCCACTTCCACTACGTGAAAAAGCGCTAAATTCGACTCCGTCATTCGACGGTCCAGAACCGTCGAATTTATTCGACGGTCCTAAACCGTCGAATATAACGCGCGAAAAACTTCGACGGTCCAAACCCGTCGAATTAAGGACATGAAATTCGACTGTTAGTGACAGTCGAATTAGGTCAGTCGAAATTAACGCTAGAAAAAATTCGACGGTCCAAAGACGTCGAATTTAGGACCTGAAATTCGACTGTTAATGACAGTCGAATTAGCTCAGTCGAATTAACGCGTGAAAAAATTCGACGGTTCTGAATCGTCGAATTTACGACCTAAAATTCGACTGGTACTGAGAGTCGAATTATCTCAGTCGAATTTAACACGCGAAAAAATTCGACGGTTAAGGATCGTCGAATTAGCACAGTCGGAAATTAGCGCGCGAAAATTCTTTTACGCGCTAAAATAATCGTTTACGCGCGAAAAAATTCGACGGTCTAAAGCCGTCAATTATAGCGCCTTTAAAACGTCAACGGTCTAGAACCGTCGAATTCTTGAAAATCCAACACTAAAAAAAATTATGTTTTAAAAAAAAAATAGCTAACGTTTTATAAAGAAAACTAGGATTTTGAAAAAAGAAAATGGGCGATATTTGAGAAAAATTGAGATTTAAAAAATCACTGGGGTTTTGACACAAAAATTAATATTTTGAATAAGAAAATTAAATATTTTAAAAAATTTTGATTTTGAGAAAAGAAAAAGTTTAGAAGTTTGGAAATTATTTGGCAGTGTTTGGAAAAAATTAGATTTTGAAAAAAACAATTGAATTTAAAAAAAAACATATTAAAAAATTACATCTTGAAAAAATTGATATGTTTGAATAGAATTGATAATTTGAAAAAAATGTTTTATGATAAGTTTGAAAAAGTTTAAAAGTTTGGAAAAAAAAAAAAAACAATTTAGATTTTAAAAAAGACTGAGATTTTGAAGAAAAAAAATTGACCTTTTTAACAAAATTGAAATGTTTGAAAAAATTTTTTTTGAGATTGAAAAAATTAAGAAATTTGAAATGAGTGGACAAAATTTACTAGTGGACATTTATTGAATGGTTGAAAATAAAAAATTACAGTCATTGAGTTTATCATATTGGTTTATGCATGCCCACAAGTTAATTCACTTGTACAAAAAAAATGAGGGCCTAAGTATAATGATGTGTAATTACAAGAATAAGTTATAATGATGAGATTGATTAAATTCTATAATCAGGTAATCGTAAAGTTGATCTGAACGGTCAAATATATTTGGAACGTGCTGAATAGGTTATAGAATAAAATTCAGCCCAATCTAACATGTAACGAATTAGATCCGTCCAAAACACTCTTTAAATGGGCACGATTATTTTGTCTAGATCTAGACAGATTTTGGACAATCTGATCGGTCAAGATTGAATAGTAAATGACCGACTGACCGTCGAATTTTAATTGACGGTTAGGGACCGTCGAATATTTAATCGACGGTTATGGACCGTCGAATTTTTTTCTACACTGGCTGATCTACGACGGCTTTTTTCGACGGCGCGGACCGTCGAATTTTCGGAAATTCGACGGGTTTGGACCGTCGAATTTAGCGCTTTTTCACGTAGTGTTCACATGAATTCTCCTCCATACATCCCAGTTAATGTGAGCTCAGTTCAAGCCTCGTCCGACCGGCCCAAGCCGATATGGAATATGTTGTACATCTTCTCCATGATCCAAACAAGCGCGGCACAAGATTCTATCCCCATCAAACGAAAATTTCATCGCATCATTCCACTTCATATGCATTCTCCTGCAAACAACCCAGTTGATGTGAACTCAGAACAAGCCCCGTCCAGGCGGACTAGAGCCAACTCAAAAATTATCGTTGCCCTCTATATGGTAGGAACAAGCGCGACACAAGATTTCATCTCCATCAGATGAATATTTCATCGTACCATTTCACTTCACATGAAGTCGCCTAAGTATGTCCCAATTGATGTGAGCTCAGTTCAAGCCCAATCCGGTCGAGCCCGAGCCGACACAGAATATGTTGTACATCTTCTCCATGGTCCAAACAAGCATGGCACAAGATGCTATCCCCATCAGACGAATATTTCATCGCATTATTCCACTTCACATGAATATTTTCCTACGAACGTCCTGGTAGATGTGAACTCAGTTCTTGCCCTACTCAGGCGGGCCCAAGCCGACTCGAAAATATATCGATCGCCCTCTCCATGATCAGAACAAGCATGACAGAAGATTCCTTGGATATCCCCATCGGACGAATATTTCATCACAACATTTCACTTTAAATGTATTCTCCTGCATGCAAACTTCTCAATTGATATGAACTTAGTTCTTGCCCTGTCCTGGTGGGCCAGCACCGGCATGATATATGTTGCTCGCCCTCTACATGCTGGGAACAAGTGCGGCACAAGATTCCATCCAGATTAGACGATTATTTCGTCGCATCATTTCACTTCACATGAATTCTCCTGCAAGCGTCCTTCTTGATGTGAACTCAGTTCAAGAGTTGTCCAGGCATGCCCGAGCTAACTTAAAATATGTTGTACACCCTCTCCATGGTTAGCACGAGCATGACAGAAGATTCCACCCAGACTGGATGAAGAGCACATCACGTCAGTCCACTTCACATCAATTGGCCCCCAAACGTCCCGGTTGATGTAAACTCAATTCAGGACTCATCCATGTGGGTCTGAGATAGCAAAATATGTCATGGGTCTTCTCCATATTCGAAACACGTGTGGCACAAGATTTGATCCCAATTGGAAGAATATTTCCTCGCATCATTCCACTTCACATCAATTAGCAACCTAACGTCCCCAATTGATGTAAAATTAAGTCTACACATCAACGACAACACTCTGACACGCCTCATCCTAGTCAAAACTTCTTCATCCAGTTTTTCATGGTCTGACAAGTATGTCACCAAAATTAACCATAATAGGATGAGAATTAGGTCACATCAAAGTACCTCATATAACCTCAGTCATGTATCACTCCAAATAATGTGAACTAAGTATCAGTCTCTTTAACAGGCCTAATTTGAGATGAAATATATTGGGGAAGCTCTTCATGGACTGACGAAGCTAGCTGTGGTACACAATTGGAGGCACAATGGAACAACCATAGGTTACATCAGATCACTGGATGTCACTTTTAGCTCAGGGGGTCCTGATTAATGTCTGTACTATTTCAATCCTTCCAAACATGTAACCACGGACAAAATCTTGTCAGGGGGTTCTTCATCACTGATGAACTGCAATCACAAATTCGAGCAGTATCGAATGACAATTTTCTCATATCAGATAACTTCAAACCACTTCACCTATTCGTTCACAGAATAATTTTCACTCGGTTACAGTGTTGGAAAAGTGATCCAACTGGGACGAAAGTTTATCGGCATGCCTGTAGTGCTTCAAGTAGGGTTGACACCAATTTTTAGATGTACCAAACAGAGATAACATCATATTGGACACTGACATATCACTTCACCACTAGAAGGAACAAGTTAATGTGAATTCTTTTCAGACCATCCCACTGGCTGATCATGGAATCGAAATCTCTCTAGCAAGCTCTTCATAATGTGATGAAGTGCGACACCAAATTTGAACAAAATTGGAAAAAGAGTTAGTCACATCATACCACTTCACACCAATTTAACTCACCACCGCCCAACTAGTATGAACTCGATTTTTGTGCCTCAAGTATACCCCACATGGGCTAATTTTTCTTTGAACATCATATGATGATGCATATATAAGCCCGACACTAAATTTTACAAAACAATTGGAAAAGGATATGGTGATATCAGATAACTTCACCTAGTTTTATCCCAACCGATATATTCAATTTACCTTAGTGTACTAGACATTCAATGAACACTTCTTTAATCGGTGTGGTCCACTTGATTGTTCGATTTGTTTTGTTTTTCTTTCCAATACATAAAATTATGTGTTGAAATGGATGGACAGAGTGGATCAAATATACACATTAAAGTATGCCCCTCACTGTTTACGAATGTACACCTATTTGTAATGTCTTACAACCTACCGAAGCTACTTATGCATCATTTCATGTGATTTATGTTAGACCTGGATCGTTTGAACTCAGTGTGGTCCCGTAGTGTAGGCACCATCTTAACCTATATATTCATAATCTTAATGTATAATTTTTCAACTCTTACCAGAAAGTCAAGAATATCCATTTATGAGGTTGATCGTATCATTAGAAACAGAATTTTCAAGCTTGATGGCTCATTTTCCATTATTTCAACTACTGTGTTCCATTTTCATTTTATATCTTCTTAATTTTTCATTTCTTATTATAATATGACCTACAAAAATAAAAGAACGGTTAAGATATATAATACACAGATCAACATGGGCCTAACAAATGGGGGTCGCACCGTATTGTGTGGAGCTGGTGATTAACCAACTTAATTTTTATATTCCGTAGCGGCAGACAATATCGTCCCATGTACGTGTGCCATTACATTAGGTCCACCATCAATTGTCTTCAAAATCTATTCTGATCATTAAAGTATATAGACTTTGTGTGGAAAAACCTGAAAATATGAAAAAGATATAACGATCAGGTGGACCATACAAAAGAGGTTGTTCTTAATGGTCCAAAAGAAATCATATGTTTAGACTTCCAAAAGTCCATAAAATATTCGGAATAGTCTTATTTTTTGCCTGTTAGACAAAATGTACGCCAGAAATAAAATGGCTAGTGTCGATCATAAATGTTGAAAAAGGTGGGCCTGTTTCATTCTTGAAAACGTAAAACAAAAAATCATGGCAAACCTGTAATTTCTATAAGTTCAGGTCAAATAAAAGGTGTGTAGGTGTTTTTTTGCAAACGTCCGCCAGTAGCACCCCTTTATTCGATAATGACGAAAATGCCCTTCTCAGAAATCATGAGGGGGCGGCATGATTTCGATGCTCTAGTGGCCCACTTGAGATCTCATTCACAATCTCTTTTAACCACAATTGATTGACTGTTTGGATGCAGATGACAGATGGATTAGATTTAAAAAACAACTTAAAATGAACAAAATAAGAGCATTTGTAGAATAAGTTTAATCTACAATGCTGAGTAGTAGATCCAGCCTCATTGGTCTATTGTGTACCCACCTGAATTTTGAATGATGCAAATTTCGGGACCCAAGTAGAAAATGAGGGGACACACATGATAGATATCGGTCGATTGAATTTCATGCACACATCAAGGTAGGTGCCACACATTGTGATGTAAGTTAAGCTTAACCTAAAAGCTCCGTAATGAATACGGCCTCAAGGCAGTATTAAGGAAAACAAGAAGCTACAACCTCTTTAAGGCTCTTTCACTTTATTTGGGTGTACCACTACAATCACAACATAGAGGAACAAAGATTATTATTTTTTATATCAAGACATTAACTACTACAGGAAAACAAACTCAAGAGGTTCCTATTACCATGCTATCACAGTCCAAGGAAATGGAACTCATTCAACAAACAAGCAAAATCAAAGGTGAAAGCCTCATAATCAACCAAAGCTAGACGTATGCATTTGGATTTTCAAGGAGATATCCTTCTACTGCCTTGAACATTCCCGCCATGTTTCCCATCATCTCCTTGGTTTCATCTTCTTTTGGCAGGTTACCTTCTACTGTCTCAAACTCCCCGTGAAACTTGCATACACTTCCGCCGTTGATGCCATTTTTGAACTCCATCGTAAATGTAGTTGATTTCACTTTCTTCCCAAGTAGGCCACCTTCAATCACTGAGTACTTGAACAAACGGTTATTGTCATCAATCTCATCTATGCGGTCCTTCCAGTAGCTGAAGTCCTTGATAGCTGCATATTAACAAAACAGACATTTTTTATTGAAGTATAATGCTGTTATGGAACTTGTTTAAAGGCATGTGAAGTTTAAAAAAGAAAATTTATGTTAGTTACCATCAGTGAAGTTGGACTGTCTGATCGTGCCAACCCCACCATCACCTTCGAGAATAACAATGCTTGATATGATTTCAGGCATGAGCTTGGGCATGAGGGTATGTGAGTCCTTCACCATCGCCTTCCAGAGTCTCGATGGTGAGATTGGAGACAAGATTTCGTGACCCACTGTACCGGCAACCATGATTTCAATACTAATTAGTATAAACGTCTATGGTTGTGGTTTTTTAGTAAGTAGTAAGTAGGTGGGGTTGAGCTTGTGAAAAGATGAGAAAATGCATGAAGATTTATAGATGCTGATGGTAGAAAGGGAGTTGGGAGAAGTGAGTAGTTCTCTTTCATAGGATTTGGCTCCATTGAATACATTGAAAATTCTCATATATTCCATTCTTAGGCATATTGTATGTTGGTTAAAACAAATCCCTTGCTTTGTATTGAGTCGGGGATATTGAGCATTGATTAGCGCACAAATATGTGGAATAAAGCTCGTGCACATGCCACACGCGCCTGCAGCATGGCACATACTTGTGAGATCTAATCCATCCATTAATAGATTTGTCTCAGGTCCAACTGATTGGACTTCTGACCAGTTTAGAAATTAGAGAAAAGGGGGTGGCGAGCTCGGTGGGCCCCACTGTGGTATTAATGTGAAATCCACCCTGACCATCAGCTGCGTCACCCCATTTAGGCCCAGGCTCAACAATAAGTCCTGTACCTAATTCTTGCGGACCAAACGATTGGAAACAGTGTACAGGTCACCCTCTAAATTATTTCCTTTGGCATGGCCACATGAATCATGGATAAGAGACCTAAGTGTTAGTATGACATCTAATGGTTGGAGTGGATTTTATATAATCATTACTTATATCTCTCTCCAACTCTTTATCTTGGAATGGCCCACCTCATGAATTATTGGTTAATACGAGATTTTGGCTCCAAGGGTAACATGTAGAGGTGGGCAACGATCCGGGCCAAGCCGAGTTAGCCCTAGTTTGGTTTGGTTTGTTTCTGGACCACCGCAGGATGGGTTTGGTTTGGGTTTCAGGCCGACCCATGCGGCTCGAGTTTGGTTTGCTCCAGAAAAATCTGGTTCAAGCAGGGATTGGCTTGGTTGAAAATTTCGAACCGGACCGGGCCGAGTTCAAATAGATGGTGGCTCTTTTTTTCCTTATTCACTTAAATAGAAAAGAACTTAAAAAGTTAGAAAAATAAAAGTACAAACATATCTTACCATATGATGTTTAACATCCTCCAAAAGAGTGCACCTTCAAAATAGACTTGTAAGAGTATTTTCCAAACAAAAGTACCCAAGCATAATTTTACAAGTGCAAGGAATCAGTGTGCATTCATGTATATGTATGATGTATTATCCATGTCATCATGTATATGTATTATGTATTATGTATTATCCATGTCATCATGTATATGTATTATGTATTATGTATTATCCATGTCATCCATCTGTTTTACATTTCATTTTAGGACATGATCCCAAAATGGAATCATATCCAAAGCTCAAGTGGATCACACCACAGGAAACAGTGTGCTTATAATCTACGAGCTGAATCAAACCAAGCTGAATCAAATCGAACTTCGAGCCGAGCTGAGCCGAGCCGAGCCGGAACTACCCTAGTTTGAGTTTGGTTTGTTTTTTCAAACGAGCTTGACTCGGAGACTTGGTTTGGTTTGAACTTCCATTCAAACCAATCTAAGCCGAGCTTTTTCAAACCAATCCGAGCCGAGCTTTAAAGCTAGCTTGGTTTGTGCCCACCTCTAGTAACATGGATTTACATATCAAATGATCAGAAATCTCGCATACACATAAAAAAAAAAAAAAACAAAAAAAAAAAAAAAAAAAACAACGGTGGCATTTCTCCTGCATGTTCTGAAAAAAGAGGGATATAATCTCAGGAGAGTTTTTAAGTCTAAACAGCAGTTGGACAAAAAGTATTAAGTGCATAAATATAGAAACATTTGTATGGTCCACCAAATAATTATCCGTTGATTCTCATGAGAGGGCTCTTCTATTAGACAGGTTAGATGTTGTATAAACATGAAATGTTGGAAGTTATTTGATGATTGGACCTTAACATATAGTTCAGACCAAGGTGTGCCAAAACGGTTACGTATCGACCGATACGTAACAGAAACGGCTGACGCCGTTACGCGAAACGGGGTCCAAAACGGGGACCCCCAAAATTTTGACCCGTAACAGCCGTTACTGGGGGCGTAACGGCCGTTACGCCCCAAAACAGTCGTTACACCCCCTGTAACGGTCGGAAAATGGCTAGTTTTTTTTTTATATATATAAATCTGATGTTTTTTTATTTTTTCACACTATTCTTCTCCCATTTCTTTTCTAATCTATTCTTTTGCTAAAAACCAGCTCGACCCGCGTTCCGACTCTGCGTAGGGGTCATAATTTATTGAGTCCAGTTAGCTATTTTCTAGATTTTATTGAATCCTCATATAGATCTAGGCCATATAGGATAGCTTGCATTGCGTTGAAGTTCAATAGTCAAAACTGCATTTGGAGGATACTCATTCAGTCAAAACTAGAATATTTCTCAACTCTCTTGCTTGTTTTACTTTGTCAATGCATTGGTTATGTTTACATTAATGTCTTGTTACATTTGTATATATTATGGAATCAATTTAAACAATAGTTGCATCAATTCAGTCAGATAGCGCATAGCTTAGGATCCTTTTACAAAGGAACTCCATTATGTGGACTTTTTTTTATACATATTATGATTTAAATGTGTGTATTGAGGTCCATTTTAACAATCCCTGAAGTTCCATTGAAAAATTCAATCAATTTCCCAATGTTTCTCCATGTTTCCCAAAAAGTGCGATACATTCCGCGATACAACTGATATTTCCCACTGATACGCAATATGTATCTGTATCCCAAGGGTGCAAAGCGTAACGCGAAACCGATACTGTGAATACTGCTAAAAATGATCCCAATTAGTCTATTTTGGAGAATTAAAACGACAAATTTCTACAATTTGGATGAATCGAAGCTCCGTGAGCCATTTTTGAAGAAATCCGAAAATAGGTATTTATACATTTTTCTTCCTCTAATAGCTTTTTTTCCACCTTAATATGATGTTCTAGCCATTGTAAAATGTTAAAATGTGTATTTCAAGATTATGCACATGATTTGCTATTTTTTTTTGTATTTTTTTAATTTTAGATTAATTTCGGAATAATTTTAAAAATTAGGGAAAATCATTTTTTTCAAAAAAAAATTCTGGTTTAAAGGTTAGATAATATATGTTACTTATAATAGACAGTTAGAAATTTGAATTTATAAGTTTTGCAGTTCATTCCAGCTTATCAGCTTCATAAATTCATCAGACAGCCCGATATAGCTTTCTCACCAAAGAGTAGACCGCTTCACCTCCATAAACATGTTCAAAATTATAAATGAATGCATATTTAGGATGTTTGGAATTTTCTGGATTTAATCCATATTTTTTTAGAATTTTTTGGCACAAAAAAAAAAAAATTTTGAACCGTTACGGGGCCGTATCGGCCGATACGGCCCGTATCCGTATCGGAAACGGTGGGCACCGTTACGCCCACCGATACCGCTACGGGACACCTTGGTTCAGACTGTTGGCCTCCAGACCACATTTTATTTTACTAGATGCTGGTGTGCCCACTGTAGTCTGTATGTGAGGTCCATTCTATCCATTAGATGTATAATACCACTTTAGGCCTAGAAACAAAACATTAGGCTGACCTATGTTTCAAGTGGGCCACGCCCAAGGCAAACAGTTGGGAGAGACACATTGCATCCTTGATTTTTACAAGGCCCATCATGGTTATTATAAGAAATCCACTCCAACCATTAGATCCCACACTAAACCTTAGGCTGTTGGTCCAAAGATCAAGCCCTTTCCTCATTCAAGTGGGACACACCAAGGGAAATAGTTTGGAGGGTGAGGTTTGTCCTATACATTGTTTCCAATCACGTGGTCCACCTGAATCAAAGATGTAGCAGATTTTGGACCCAGGGCCTAACATGGGGTGACACACCTGATGATCAAGGTGGATCTTACATAAACACCATGGCGCGGGGCCTGTAGAAGTGCTGCCCTTTTCCAAAGTGAGGTGAAATAATTCTTCTCTTTATTTATTAATATTAATTAATTCCCGTTTCCAACTAGTTTAGAAATTATTGTGTAATTAATGCTAATAAATATATAAATAGAGAAGCATTATTTTATGTCACTTTAAAAAGGATGATGGGGCTCAAGCAAGGCGCACAGTGGTGTTAATGTGAAATCCACCCGGAATATCAGCTGGCCACCCATGTTAGGCTTATGGCCTAAAAATTAGCCCCATTGGCACTCCTATGGATCAAACAATTGGAAATATTATACACGGAAAAGCTCACCCTCCAAATTGTTTCTCTTGGTGTGGCTCACATGAATCACGGATACAATTAAAATTTGGGCCTCAAGCCTAAGTTTTAGTGTGGCATCTAATGATTGGAGTGAATTTTATATACTCAACACAGTGTGCTCTATAAAAATCAAGGGTGGATATATCTCCCAACTCTTTCTGTTGGTGTGGACCGCCTGAATCATAGGTCAACAGAAGTTTTTGTCTCACATACAAATCTAACGATAGGAGAGGATCTCACACACAGATCATGCTCAGATTACGGGGATGCGGGGACTTGATTTTTTTGTTGGGTCCACTGCAACGTGTACGTGAAATCCACTCTAACCATTAGATGCATAATTCCAATTTAGACCCAAAGCTAAAAAATCAAGTTGACTTGTGCGTCAAGTAGGGCTGTAAATGGGTAAGAGGACCTGATGGGATACCCAGACCCAACCCATTTAGACCTGTCCCAGGCCCGACCCATTTGTTAAATGGTACGGGTCTGGGTGCAAGAACAAACCCAGTTGCTAAACGGGTCTGGGTCTGGTTTCCTTTATATTAGTCCTGACCCGACCCGATCCGAACCCATTTAGTAAGTGGGCGGGTTTGGTCTATGTTTCAAGGGACCCGTCCAGCCCAAACCTATCCAGACCCAGTTTTAAGCCTTGTAAAATGCTTGCATACTTGATCTAGACCCGGACCCATTTATAAATGGGTCTGATGGGTTGACTCAGATCCGACCTGGACCCGCCCATTTAAAGGGTTTGGGTCTAAAATTTGGACCCAGACCAGTTTAGTAAATGGCCGGTCTGTTTTTGGTTAAACCCACCCCGAACCCAACCATTTACAGCCCTAGAGTCAAGTAGGTTGCACCAACTAGTAATCTACATTAAAGAAAACATTGGTAGAGAGATGTCCACCCTTTATTTTTACAGGGTCCCGTGATGATTATATGAAATCTACTCTAACCATTAGATTCCACACAAAATTTAGGCATAGGCCCTAAAAATCATAACCATCCATGATTTAGGTAGGCTATACAAGGGCAACAGTTTGGAGGGCGATGGTTGCCCTGTACACTGTCTCCAATCAAATAGTCAACCTTAATCATATATCAGGGTGTAAAATGAGGTGACGCGCCTAGTGGTCAGGGTGGATTTTATATTTACATCACAAATGGGGCCCATTAAAGCAGCCTAGCCATTTGCTTGCACATGGCACTCAATTGGCTGTTAAAAAAAATGTTACCGGAACGTAAATATTCCATATTATTTAGGTTCTTTTTTTCTAAAGTTCTCTGGAAGTGTTATAGCATTTGAGACCTTTGCCAAGCTTACAGGCGTGTGCAAGAAGCTGATGAAAACGCCACACATGTATCAGCCGAGCATGGATCCTGTCCATCCACCGTATGGTATGTGTGTATATGTGTGTGTTGCTGAAGTTATCTAACCGGACATTCACCTGTTTCCAATATTGCAGCCCGTGTGCTGATTGGACCAGACTTAATTTATTTTTGAGAAACAATGTAAGAGCTCAGACATACCAATGGACGGATTAGATCTCACAAGTATGTGCGATGCTAGCGTGTCTGGCATGTACACAGGCTTTGTGGCTGTGCGTGCTTATAAAAGCTCAATATTCCCTCGCTACAATACAAAGCAAGGGATCTCCCCATTTCTCATTATCATGTCTCAACCTACATACAATGCCTAAGATTGGAATATATTAGAATTTTCAATGTATTCAATGGAGCTAAATCCTAAGAAAGAGAACTCCCTTCTCACACCTCCCTTTCTACAATCAGCTTCTATAAATCTTCATGCATTTTCTCATCTTTTCACAAGCTCAACCCCACCTACTTACCGAAAAATCACAACCATAAACTTTTATACTAATTAATTGTATTGAAATCATGGTTGCCGGTACAGTGGGTCACGAAATCTTGTCTCCAATCTCACCATCGAGACTCTGGAAGGCAATGGTGAAGGACTCCCACAACCTCATGCCCAAGCTCATGCCTGAAATCATATCAAGCATTGTAGTTCTTGAAGGTGATGGTGGGGTCGGCACGATCAGACAATCCAACTTCACTGATGGTAAATAATATAATTTTTTTTCCTACTTCAGATGCCTTTAAACAAGTTCCATAACAGCAATATACTTTAATAACTGTGTTTTCTTGTTAATGTGCAGCCATCAAGGACTTCAGCTACTGGAAGGACCGCATAGATGAGATCGATGACATAAACCGTTTGTTCAAGTACTCTGTGATCGAAGGTGGCCTACTTGGGAAGAAAGTGAAATCAACTACATTTACGCTCGAGTTCAAAGACGGCACCAATGGTGGAAGCGTATGCAAGTTTCATGGGGAGTTTGAGACGGTAGAAGGTAACCTGCCGAAAGAAGATGAAACGAAGGAGATGATGGGAAGCATGGGGGGAATGTTCAAGGCAGTAGAAGGATATCTCCTTGAAAATCCAAATGCATACGTATAGCTTTAGTTGATTCTGAGGCTTTCGCCTTTGATCTTGCTTGATTGTTGAATAAGCTCAATTTCCTTGCATGGGAATGGGAAGCTCTAGAGTTTGTTTCGTCTTGCTAAATAATTATAAACTTTGTTCCTCTATATTATGATTGTAGTGGTACATCCACCTAAAGTGAAAGAGTTTTAAAGCAGCTTTTAGGTTAAGCTTAACCTACAACACAATGTGTAGTGGAACCCACCATGATGTGGGCATATATAAATTCATCCACCGATCCATCATGCAGTTCCCCTCATTTTCTACTTGGGTCCCTCAATTTGGACCATTACAAAATTCAGGCGGGCACACAATGAAACAATTGAGATGGGGATGCTTGTTATTAAAATTGCCTGTGGGACCCCCGTGTTTTTGCATTTACCATCCTATCCATTTAGAGGATGTGACTGACCAGGACAATGGGACAAATAAGAAGAAAAGCCCACTTCAAAAGTGATTTTAGAGCATGAAATGTGTAAAGATCATCAGGTCCATGTTATTTTTGAAGTGTGTGCATGGCCCACCAAGTGGAAGGCCCTGATTATGATAGGAGGACCTTTATCATATTACGATGAGAATTATTTTGATACTCTGGCAACGTGTGTTGGATGATACTCAAAGCTAGAAATTACTTAGAAATTGCACCCAGGACATTGTTCAGCCAATCTAATTTTGGGAGCTAAGGTGAGTTCACAATTTAGTCGGTTCAGTTTGAGTCAATGTATGTCAGGTGTGCAAGTTTTGAGTAACTGCGTATCAAGTCCCATACTCTGGCCTGCCAGAGTATGAAATAACTTCCCTACCGCCATGGAGGCGCTGATTGAGCAGTTAACCGACAGATACGGCTGTGAATAGGCTGGTCCGTCGACCTTCCGTGTTTGGCCTACATTTAGGTGCTGTTTGGTAAACTGAAAATAAGGTCTGAAAATTAATATAAGTACTGAGAACTTAAAAGTGCTGAATTTTAATACTTGTAAGTACTGAAAAATCTGTTTGGTAATTTGTCTGAAAAAGTCCTAATGTCTGAAATTAAGTACTTTTTTCACAAAAGTTTGTTTGGTAAGCATATATTATAGATGTCTGAAAATTGACAATTTGCCATATTTGCCCTTATTATTTAAATTTCTATCTTTTGTAGATAATAAGACAAAATATGCCATGCCATGCCCTATATATATATAACATAATTTTTTTGAGAGATTATAACCCTTAAAGATGGTTTTTAATACATCCACCTCATCCATATGTTTTTCCAGATAATTTTAGGATATGGGACCAAAGATGAGGCAGATCCAAAACTCAAATGGGCCACAGGAAATAGTAAGGATTGAGCGTACATTGCTGAAACTTTTTTGGGGCCACAAAAGTTTTGAATCAGGCTAATATTTTTGTGTTTTCAATTCATCCCAGTAAGAATGACTTATGAACGGTATGGATGGCATATAAACATCGAGGTGGACCCTTGGAAAGTTTCAATGGTAGGAATTTCCTACCCACTATTTCCTGTTGTGCAACCCACTTAACTTTGTGACATGCCTCATCTTTTCTGTCATGTCCTAAAATGATCCAACAAAACAGATGGTCGGGGTGGATTTCTCATAAACATCATGGTTAGCTCACCTAACATTCCCACGTAGGATTTCCTGTAAAGGCTTTTGCGTGAAAACCGCATGTAGAGGGAAACGAGATTGCTTGACATAACGAGACATTGTGAGTATTGTGTTCATGTAACAAAGTTCTATAGCCCCATCAGGATGGAAGATCCACACCGTTCATACATTTTATCATATTAATTTAGGCCATGAGCCTAAAAATGTGGTATACCCAAAGCTCAAGTTGACCACAACACAGAAATTGGAGGAGATTGAACGGCGACGATTGAAAACTTCTTGGAGCCACAAAACTTTAGGATCAAGCTGACATTTGTGCTTTCCCTTCATCCAAGTTCGTGTGACCTTATGAACAGGTTGGATGGCATAAAAACACCATGGTGGTCCCTAAGAAGGTTTTAATGGTGGGCATTGCCCCAACAACTTTACGTGGTGTGGTCCACTTGAGCTTTGGGTCTAGTCTCATTTTCTGGCTCATACATTAAAATGATGTAGCAAAATTGATGAACGTGTTGGATATAAAATGCATGCACCATGATGAGGCCATAAAACTTTACCAGGTAAATACAGTAGCTACGCAATTTGAACGCGAAAATTATAAAAGGGTAGCTTTGTCATTTAAAAATATATTTTAACTTAAAATCACTTACCGCATTCAGTGTTAAGCGTTAAGTCAAAGGAGGAAAGCTTAAAAATTAACCTACTTTTTCAGTGAAAATTCAAATTAAGCACTTAAATTTTGAGATTTACCAAACGAGCTGAATCAGGAAAATCACTGAAAAAGGCCTATTTCAACATTAAGTGTTGAAATTAAGTTTTACCAAATAGGGCCTTAGTCTAGGCTTAGGCTGAAACATTGTACTAAAATTTAAGGTAATTGGGCTGGGCTCGAGCTGTGTCTAAGAGCCCATCAGCCCAGCCCAATTCAACTCAGACCATGCCCCTTTAAAGTTTCAAGGATATTTTCGTTGATATGAAGCATGATTGGGCACACCTAAAGAATATATAGCTTGCATGAAGAGGATGACTGGGACTGACATGCATCAGGCCAAAGTCGGACCTGGGCCCTACATAATCATCACAGTCCAGGCTCAGGCCTGGATTTTATTTTGTGGGCCAGGCTTAGACAGAACCCAGGCTGGCCCATTGGCCCTCAAAAGAACCATTCAGCAGTTCTGTGGGCAACATCAGGGGAAGCGATGAACCTGAAGTACAAATTATTGGGGCAGATGATATCACACCTCAACTACCATGAATTATGGGACATAATAATGCGGAAACCATAGGACTTGTCCAGATTAACAAATCCACTATGTAAAAGCAATTACACAGTGATCACAAGCACAACCTGTTGGATCCAATCAATCTTCACCCCATGGGTGGATAACAATCAAAGAGAACTAAAAAACTAAGAGATCTCACCAATCCGAGAATGTAGAAGAAATTGAGACGTTGTCTGCTTCATGGATGAAGCGTCACGAGCACAACACTCTTCTCTACGATCTTCATCCCCCCCCCCCCCCCCCCCCCCCCCCCCGGTTCTTAGACGTACAAAGTCTCTATTTTAATACCCTAATCTGATTAGCATGTTCTTATATAGCACTTCGGCAGAATTAGAGCCAAAGTAGTAAATTGTGTGATGCAATTCACACGACGTCAAGAGCCCGATAATGGATAAAAACTATCCAAAGAGTTCAAAGGAAAAATAATCGAATTGCAGTCGCCCGACCCAACCTGGTTAGGAACCCGATGCTGATGCTGAGCTCAATTGCCCCATGACCAATCCGTCAGTCGCCCGAGACTGTCTAAAATAGTCTAGAGACAAATTGCCACATCCAGGGTATTTTTTATCGTCCAACCTAGTCTGGTCGAGCGCCCAATGACCCCCGATTTGCACTCTCTCCTCTACTCCTGGGGAGGAACACCCCATCACAAATCAGATGAGTCTAGTTGGTCAAAAGTTAGTATGAAACCCTTTGCAATCAATAGGTAGCAGGGCATTGACAAATGGGTGGACCATGGGGTGAAAAAGCGGATCGCATGCATTTGATAAGGATTGTGTGTTTGCTAAGGTTTCTAGCACTTTAATCTTTAAGGGTGACATCCATCAAGGGATAGGGAAGTGGTGATGCCAAAATGGTTCAAGCCATTTTAAAATTTTGGTTAATCTTGTACTAATTAAGCAAGTGAACATGGTCAAAAACAACAACATGGAAGAGGGGATCGTAACAGTGCATTTTGATGTCAAGAACAAGTAGGAAGACTTTGATGTCAAATACAAGGACAATGCTGACAAACCTAAGAAGAATATTTTTAGTTGTTGTGTTGTTTTTCCTCCTTTTCTTGTATTTCTATGAAGCAATTTTTAGCTTATTTCTTGGAATATCAACGTTTTCTTTCTTTAGCTAATTTCTTTAAACGGTGTTTTAGTGTACAGCACATTTTCTCCATCTAATAAGATCCTGGCAAATCTGCACCCGTCATAAAAATTATTTCCATCATTTTTTTTCCTTTTAAAGATCGGTTACAACTGATTTAGATGTTATTTTTTGTTGCTAGATTAGCTGAGAGAGTCTTGTATTACTCAATCAGAAAACACATTAAAATATTCATATGTGATCATCATAAGTGGTTTAAAAAGTCCAAATTAGCATCAAACGAACTAATTGACACAAGGGCATACAATTGTTGTCAATCCTGTTAAGAAAACCGACAACGGAAGCAAGCCAATCAACACAGCAGAATATGGAATCAAACTAGCAATACAATGCAACACACAAAAATAATTCGATTTTACATGGAAAAACCCCTCGACAGGTAAAAAACCACGGCACAAAGCGAATCTACTATGAATTAGAAGATTACAAACATGAATAGTCCACAAGCAAGGAAACCGAAGAGAAAACCCAAGCTCTCTCTCTCTCTCACACAACACTCTCCTCTCACCTTAATATAATTAGAAAACCTTGAACGCCTTAGGATACACCCTAATACCAATTACAACACCTTTATATAAAAGAAAAACTCGAATTAGAAACATCTTACGCAAAATCGTGTAAAATAACCAACACGGTCAGTCTTCAGGTCAGTTGGCCTATCCCATCATTGGTCGACAGACGGGCTCAAGTCAGGTGCCCGAACTGGACAAAAAATGCCCAAAGAGATCACTGCCAAAATTCGGCCATGGTCGAGTGCCCAACCACCCGGTCGGTCGCCCAAAGGCCCTATCCAACATAGATTTGAGTCACCGATTCCAACAATCTTCACCGTGACGAAAATCTTCATGTTACACATTATCGTACTCGACCATCCATCCTTCCTTACTTTCTTCATCATCTCAATCTTCACCGTGACGAAAATCTTCATGTTACATATTGTCGTACTCGACCATCCATCCTTCCTTACTTTCTTCATCATCTCAACTTCAACATAGCTCCACCGCTTTTCGTGCCTCCATCAACCCTACTCGCACTTACACACCATTTTCCGCTCTTCTCATGTGGCCCTTGGGCACTTGCTACATACGAGCAACAATGGATCCTACTGTCAATCCCACAGCTCCACCATGAAACGTGCTCCCAATCAACTTGTAAAGATGGTCACACCTCCATGCCTTCATCCACACGAGTGCCCCTTTCATCACCTTACAATACCGATCGTGGCTGATGAACCTGCACCCTTTCACCTCGAGTGCACCAAGAGATATCACATTCTTCTTCATCTTAGGGACATTTTTCACATCTTTTAGGACGTGTTCGATCCCATTGAACATCCTGATGTGCACAGTATTAATACCCACCACCTTGCGAGCGTAACCATCGCCCACAAACATCAATCCACCATCATACGCTCTGTAGTCATAAATGAACTCCGGTCAAGATAAACGTGACATGATGCACCTGAATCCAGAATTCACTCTCTACCGAGAGACCCCTTGCCGGATATAATCAATACTTCACAAATATCACCGCCATCCTCTACGGTATTAGCTCCATCTTCAGAAGAATTTTCAGATTTCTCTTGATTTGATTTGAGATTCTGACATTCTCCCTTTATGTGGCCTTCCTAACTACAATTTCAGCACCGCAATTTAACCTTCCCTTTGCCCTTGGCTTTAAATCCTGATTTAGAATATCCTCCATCATGCTCGAAATTTATTTTCCTCATAATTAGTGCATCTGAAGAAGAATGAGAACCCACGGCATCGCTTTTCTTTCTCATCACCCTCAACTGGAGGGCTGAGATAATGGTCTCAACGTTAATGGTCTCCTTCCCTGCTCGCAAAGAGTCCCTAGATGACTTGTATGATTCTAGAAGCGAATTCAGGAGGATACATGCTTGATATTCATCCTTCATCGGCTCATCTATCTTCACCAACTTGCAAACCAGCCGATTGAACGTGCTTACTCCTCCATCTTCAAAGTGAACAACTACGTCAATAGATACATCCTGTTCTCTAGAGATTTCTTAGCATACATTTTCTCTAGCTTAGCCATTGTATCAGCCGTTGTCTTCTCATTCATGACGTGATAGAGAACATCATCTATCAAGCACAACAGGATCGAAGTTCTAGCATTCTTGTCGAGCTTCTTCCACTCATCCTCTTTCATAGCCTCAGGTCACTACCCACAAGCTCTTGCTGAACTAGGAGGGATTCAATTTTCACCTTCCATAGTTCATAATTATTTTTGCTGGAGAACTTCTCTACATCGAATCTCATGCTCGATGCCATGCGCTCGTCTCAGATTCTGAATTCTGCTCTACCCAATGATATCTCTGATGCCACTTGTTAGTATCAGTGTAACACCTAGTTTTAATACCACTTGTTGGGAAAATCGGCAACAAAAGCAACAAGTAACACAATGTAATCACACCCACAAGCAATCAACCACACAGAGACAATCCGATTTTATGTAGAAAAACCCCTCAACATGTAAAAAAATTACGGCACAGAGCGAGTTTACTATGAATCAGAAGTTACAGAGATGAACAACCCACAAGCACGAAAACCCAAGAGAAAACCCAAGCTCTCTCTCTCTCTCTCACACACAACACTCTCCCCTTACCCTTATACAATTAGGAAACCTTAGATGCCTTAGGATACACCCTAATCCCAATTACAACCCCTTTATATAGAAGAAAAATTCGAATTAATTAAAAACATCTTATGCAAAAACCACATTAAACCATTAAAAAGGTCTGTCTCCAGGATTGCCTAAGCCCATCGTCGGTCGCCCGACAGGCTCAGGTCGGGCGCCCGAACACCTTGTCCAACATAGATTTGAACCACCAATTCCAACAAATCCAACCCAAAAGTTTCACTTACTAAGTTAAGCACAATAGTAATAACAAGGTTGATAGGATAACAAAAGAATTCTTCTATGACAATATTAGTCGAGTGACACGCGCGATAAACATGTCATGCATAACAAATTTTAACAATTTCGCACTGTACTGATGTAATGCTGCTACAGGCTCGTGTACTACAGAGACACTCATATGTCACAAAAAATATGAATATGGCATCTGCTAAATATTATCATGTGGTACAAATTTTGTGCATGGAGATGAAGAGGTCGACAACCTATTTCGTCATTTTCTCTTTTGGCAATCGTGTTGATCATCACTCTAATACCACTAATGAATGCAGGCGGACAGTGTCGGATGTTATACTTTAAATTATTATTATTGATCAAATGACACAATTACATAACCAAGTCAAGGAGCTGAAACATGGAACCTAGAGGCTCAAATCAATCACATGCGGACATATAAGACAATTTACCTCTCCAATCCGAGAACACAATCTCAATCAAATGCAGATGGTGTCTCATCTCCTTCTCCTCTCACCTCTTAATGAAAGAGGGGCAAGCGAGCAATCTGTTGGGGAGTCTTCAAACGATGCACGAATTGGGTGCTCCGACCGGCCGGACGGCCTGACCCAGATGCAGTTGGTGAGCCCCCCCCCCCCCCCCCCCCCGGACAGTTTTGTGCCCAGACCGGTCGTCCGATCGGTCGTCAATGGGCTCTGACCAGTCGGGCGACCGGTCGGATGTGAGGCAGGGTCAGGTCTGTTCTCCCTGGACTGTTTTTGTGAAGGCCGACCGGTCGGCTGTGCGCGCGGATTTCTTGCACAGTCCGCAATACTACGTAAGGTGTTTCTATTTTCGGATTTCTTCCTATTTAAGGTGTTGTAATCCGACTTAGAGAGGAATCCTAAGGTGTCCAAGGTTTCGTATTCGTACTAAGAAGAGGGGAGAGGTGTGTGTGAGAGAGAATTTGGAATTTTCTGTGTTTCCTTGCTTTGTGGGCTGTCAATCTTTGTAATCTTCTGATATTCATAGTGGATCGTTTGTGCCGTAGTTTTTTACCCGTTTTGGGGTTTTTCCACGTAAAATTCGGAGTCTCTTGTGGCGTGCTTCTGTGTAATTGATTGCATCTTGTTACTCGTTTGATTTCGCATTGCTTCACGTGTTCGGCGTTCCGCTTCCGCTACCGAATTTTATCCCAACAAGTGGTATCAAAGATAAAGTTGGGGTGGAGTAGATTCGAATCTGAGACGAGAAAATGGGATCGAGCGCAAGGTTCGATATAGAGAAGTTCTCTGGGAAAAATAACTTTGAGCTATGGAAGGTGAAGATTGAATCCTTCCTGGTTCAGCAAGGGCTTGATGGAGCTCTTGGAAAGCGACCCAAGGCTATGAAAGACGATGAGTGGACGTGGCTCGACAAGAAGGCAAGAACCTCAATCCTGTTAAGCCTTACGGATGATGTTCTCTATCATGTCATGAAGTAGAAGACTGCGGCTGAAACGATGGCGAAGCTAGAGAAGGTTTATGCCAAGAAATCTCTAGAGAATCGCATGTACGTGTTGATGCAATTGTTCACCTTGAGGATGACTAAGGGAACTGAGGTGGAGGACCACCTAAGCACGTTCAATAGGCTGGTTTGCAAGTTGGTGGAGATAGATGAACCGATAAAGGATAAGTATCAAGCATGCATCCTGTTGAATTCTCTTCCAAATTCATATGAGTCGTTCAAGGACTCTGTGTTTGCAGGAAGGGAAACCATAAGCTTCGAGACCGTTATCTCAGCCCTCCAGTCGAAGGCGATGAGAAAGAAAAGCGGTGACGTGGCTTCCCGTTATTCCTCAGAGGCACTGCCTATGGTAGGAAGAAGTTCTGAGCATGGAGGATATTCAAAATCGGGATCGAGGGCCAAGGGCAAAGGTAAGTCTAAGGTGAAGTGCTGGAATTGTGGCCAGGAGGGCCACATGAGAGGGGATTGTCAGAATCCCAGGTTGAGGCAAGAGAAGTATGGAAATTCTTTTGGAGATGGAGCCAATACCTTAGAGGATGGTGGCGATTTTTGTGAAGTTCTGACTGTATCTGGCAAGGGATCACACGGTAGTAAGTGGATCCTTGATTCAGGGGCTTCATGTCACGTTTGTCCTGACCGGAGTTCATTCACAACATACAGGGAGTATGGTGGAGAATCGGTATTTGTGGGCGATGGAGTCGCTCATAAGGTTGTGGGTGTTGGTACTGTACGCATCAAGATGTTCGATGGGGTCGAACGAGTCCTGGAAGATGTGAAGCACGTTCCCAAGATGAAGATGAATGTGATTTCTCTTAGTGCACTCGAAGTGAAAGGGTGCATGTTTATCGACCGCGATCGTTGTTGTGAAATGATGAAAGGGGCACTCGTGTGTATGAAGGCACGGAGGTGTGACCATCTTTACATGTTGATCGGGAGCACAATTCACAGTGGAGCTGCGGGAACGGCAGCGAGATCCACGGTTGCTCATATGTGGCAAGTGCCCAAGGGCCACATGAGAAGAGCGGAAAAGGGCATGAATTTGCAAGGATAGGGTCGATGATGGCACGAGAAGTGGTGGAGCTATGATTGAAGATGAGATGACGTTGCAAGGATGTGTTGATTCAACGTTTGAAGCCTCGGTGGAGTTTATTGGGGAGTCTTCAAACGATGAACGAATTGGGTGTTCCGACTGGCAGGACGGCCTGACCCAGATGCAGTTGGAGAGCCCCCCCCCCCCCCCCCCCCCCCCCCCCCTGGACAGTTTTGTGCCCAGATCGGTCGGCCGACCGGTCGTCAGTGGGCTCCGACTGGTCAGATGTGAGGCAGGGTCGGGTCTATTATCCCTGGACTGTTTTTGTGAAGGCCGACCGGTCGGCTGTGCACGCGGATTTCTTGCACAGTCCGCAATACTGCGTAAAGTGTTTCTATTTTCGGATTCCTTCCTATTTAAGGTGTTGTAATCCGACTTAGAGAAGAATCCTAAGGTGTCCAAGGTTTCCTATTCATACTAGGAAGAGGGGAGAGGTGTGTGTGAGAGAGAGAATTTGGGATTTTCTCTGTGTTTCCTTGCTTTGTGGGCTGTCAATCTCTGTAATCTTCTGATATTTATAGTGGATCGTTTGTGCCTTGGTTTTTTACCCGTTTTTGGGTTTTTTCACATAAAATTCGGAGTCTCTTGTGGTGTGCTTGTGTGTGATTGATTGCATCTTGTTGCTCGTTTGATTTCGCATTGCTTCACGTGTTCGGCGTTCTGCTTCCGCTGCTGGCTTTTATCCCAACACAATCCACCAAATGGAGACAAGTACACAGTCTGCTAAATGGAAATACAAATGCACAATCCTTTAAATGAAGGCTTGAGTATGGGGTGTGAAGCGCCAAAGCAAAGCACCCGGTCCTAACGAAGGGGCGCAAGTGATAAATGTTACAAGTGCAGAGAGAGGACAGAGAGAGTGAGAGGAGGGAAGCTTATATAGGGAGAGGCCACCACATCTCCCCTTCGACCCTCTCCTCTCCTTCTGCCACATGCTGGGGTGGCTGGCCCCTACTAGGGGTTGCCACTTGTCCAAAACCAATACTTTTAGCCACCATATATACACGTTGGTCCATCTTATGAACAATCATAATGTATGACGTCGTCATTGAAAACATAGATCTGCCTTAAAATAAATCATTGGGCGCTTGTATCAGACCAATCCATTCATCAAGTGGGCCCACATGTATATTGAGTAAATGCACCTCAATTCCCATTGCTTTCTACGAAATGCCCACTTGAAGAATGGATCTACCTGATTTCTGCATCCAATCATCTTTTGGGTGGGGCCTATTTTTTCAGCAGCTCAAATGTCAATACATGTTGCACTTTGGTTTCATGGGCTCCTTCGATTGTAACATCACATCTATATTAGAGCCTTGCTGGGATATTAAGGAAATGAAGTGATAAATCATAATTTTTTTAGAGAAATGGGTTTGCATTGGATTTAGATCTGACAAATCCCAAATACCATTGTTTTAAAATGAAGCTTGGAATCTTTCATTTTGTGGATTTGCAAGTTTTTGATTTTTTTTTTTTTTTTTTTTAATTCTTAGAGATTTGGATTTGCTCTAAATCCTTAGATTTTAAAGTTTTGGATTGGGAAATTCATGAATTTAAGAAATCCTTAAAAATAAAAAAAAATAGTGATGATTTTAAATTTATAGATTTCACAAATCCTTGCCCTAAATCTGTCACCCTGGACGACCACTAGGTATTCTTATTTAATTATTTGGTACTTTGAGTTGATCCAACCGGACTCAACATGTGGTATCTTTGGCTTTTAGAGTTACCGCTTATTTAATTGAATGCTTTCTCTGACCTTTGTGTATAGGAAACTTATCTTTGATTGAAAGTTTTATTTCCTATGGAATAAGATGGTTGTCCACCAGGTGACCCTCACCTTGGAGATCCATGGTTGACAGTTTTTTTTTTTTCAAGTTAGTCATGCAACGCACCTATCCTGTTAGCTAGGCAATGCACCCACTTGGTTAGTCACACAATGCACCCACCCATGGTCGATGGTTGACAGGTTATACCAACAAGAAGATCCCAACATCCAAATAAAATTTACCTAATGACATAGGTCCAATAAGCGAAAAGGTAGTGGCATTAAGATACATTTGGACCCGCAATTATATTAAAAGGTTTTTAATTTTTAAATTGTATTTCATAATCAGTCTAATTTAGTGCAAATTTTCATGAAATTTGATGCAACCAACACATCCAAACCAAGATCTTTGTTTTCTAAAGAGCCAACAAAAGCAAGCTAATTTAGAAATGTACTCCTGATAACCAAATAGGAAAATAATTTCAATTAGAAAACATATGCATATCTCTCTCATTCACATTAATAAAACAAAGAAATTCTAGTACAGATGGGGGAAAAAATAAAAGGAAAAGAAAGGAAAAAAAAAAAGACAAAAGGGCTGAGACTAGTTCTTGTGAGTCCTCTTCTTATACTTGTCTTTGATCCAGTGGAGGCTAAAAGAGGTGCCTTCCTTAACCTTCTTAAAGCCAGAGGCAGCAACCGCCTTTGTCTTCTCCAACCCATTTCCAAACTTCCTCCCATTTCTGCTCTTCGCAATCTCTTTACTCCGGTCTGGGACAGGATCCGGATCGCTGTAGTCCCATTGATCCGCCCACGACGTTCCATACGAACTATTCCTCTCCATTAAAACTTTATAACACAACCCCAACAGAGATTGCAGAGAAAACCCAACTCCTAAGACAGATTGAGAGAAGGAAAGAAAAGGAGAGATTTGCTGAGATAGTTGGGTGAGGCCTCCTTGGATATTTATACATATTTATGTAGGTTTGATAGATAGACCCAGTTTTGCCAACACCTCCTTAATAATAAGAACTTTTACCGCAGAATTACTCAGGAATTTTGATTTAATCAGAAAGTGTGACTGAACGTTCCTTTGGTAAGCATCCCTTTTCAAGGGATGAAATGATCCAATCACCCACATCTACTTATTTTTTTTCTTTTTCTTTTTCTTTTTTTCTAAAATTTATTGGAATAGTGCATTGGCTTCACGTGGTGATTGGGTGGACGTGCCAACAAATGGGTCGGCTCCTTCGGTGGGCCCCACGCCAAGATGTTTATGTAAAACCCACCCCGACTATTAGGTGTGCGTCACCTCGCGTTAGGCAAAGTACCAAAATTCACCCTTATCCAGGCCATCCATCAGAATGGCACCACTATTTTGATGGCTTGTCCATGAATCCATTTTGATACACCAGTCAGGTGGACCAACCATCTACCTGTTTCCAATATTGTAACCCACCTACTGATTGGACCAAATTTTATTTTTGGGAAACCATGTAAAAGATCAGACAAACAGATGGATGGATTAGATCTCACAAATATATATGTGCCGTGTGAGCGTGTGTGTCATCTCCACGTGCTTTATTCCACATGTGCGAGCGCTTATCAAAGCTTAAAAAAAAAAAAAAAAAAGCTCAATATTCCTTCACTACAACACAAAGCAGGGGATCTCTGCATTTTCAATATCATTTGTCTCAACCTGCATGCATTGCCTAAGATTGGAATATACGAGATTTTTCAATTTATTCAATGGAGCTAAATCCTATGAAAGAGAACTCACTTCCCCACCTACCTTTCTACCATCAGCATGTATAAACCTTCATGCATTTTCTCATCTTTTCAGAAGTTCAAGCCCACCTACTTACAAAAAACCACAACCATAGACATATATATATACTCATTAAAAGTATTGAAAATGGTTGCTGGCAGGGTGGGTAACGAAATAATGTCTCCAATCTCACCATCGAGACTCTGGAAGGCGATGGTGAAGGACTCCCACAACCTCATGCCCAAGCTCATGCCTGAAATCATATCAAGCATTGTCATTCTTGAAGGTGATGGTGGGGTCGGCACGATCAAACAGTCCGACTTCACTGATGGTATAACTAACATAAGTTTTTGTACTTCTTATGACTTAAACAAGTTTGATAATAACAATTGAGAATGTGTTTGTTTTGTTATAATGTGCAGCCATCAAGGACTTCAGCTACTGGAAGGACCGCATAGATGAGATCGACGACAATAACCGTTTGTTCAAGTACTCCGTGATTGAAGGCGGCCTACTTGGGAAGAAAGTGAAATCGACTACATTTACTCTCGAGTTCAAAGACGGCATCAATGGTGGGAGTGTATGCAAGTTTCAGGGGGAGTTTGAGACCGTACAGGGTAACCCGCTGAAAGAAGATGAAACCAAAGAGATGATGGAAAACATGGTGGGAATGTTCAAGGCAGTAGAAGGATATCTCCTTGAAAATCCAAATGCATATGTATAGCTTTGGTTGATTAATGTGAGGCTTTCACCTTTGATTTTTCTTGATTTTTGAAGAAGTTCCATTGCCTTGGACTGTGTTTGCATGGGAATGGGAAGCTCCTGAGTTTGTTTTCCTGCAGTAGTTAATGTCTTACTATAATAATAATCTTTGTGCTTTTATAGTACTGTGATTGTAGCGGCACGTCCACATAAAGTGAAAGAGTCTTATAGGGGTTGTTACTTTGTTGTTTTCCTCATCAGTGTGATTTGAAGACGATCCACTACAAAGCTTTTAGGTTAAGCTTAATCTACAACACCATGTGTGGGACCCACCATGATGTGTGCATGAAATTCAATTCTGCCATCGTGGGTTTAACCTCATTTTTTACTTGGGTCCCAAAATTTGGACCGATTCAAAATTCAGGTGGGCAAAAAATAGAAGAACTGGGATGGGGACACCTGTTATTAAAAACCCTTCAAATTTTCTGAGGGGCCAACTGTGTTTTCTATATATATATATATATATATATATATATATATATATATATATATATATCCAAACCATTTAGAAGATGTGCCCCACCAAGATAATGGAACATACAATATAAATAAAAACTCAGGCTACATTATTTTAGAGATTTATGGTGCACTGCCTCATCTGAGCAATTAAATGCATAAAATGGGACTTATTTGAGAACATAAGGAGTCTGACATGATGTACAATTAGATGTCATGCAAACATCATGTTGAAGGTTAAGCTTATGGTACAAAGCTTTGTAGTGGATCTGGTCTCGCGTGGCATCATGCACGTGATTCTAACAATTTATTGTGAAGGAGCTCTAATGGATGGGCCATGGGCCTTAAGGATTTAACCCCTCTTTTAAGGGCATTCCAATTTTTAGCTACTTTAGATAAGTTACTTATGCTTCAAGTATTTGATTTTGATTTTTACTTGTTCAATATATATATATATATATATATATATATATATATATATATATATATATATATATATATATATATATATATATATATATATATATAGAGAGAGAGAGAGAGAGAGAGAGAGAGAGAGAGAGAGACTTGTCACCTAAAAAGTAGAAAAGCATGTTTCTTTCCAAAATCACGTTAAGTATTTACCTCTCGATTTTGTTTGGTCCACCCTCATATTCACCAGCAATCATATGGGGCCAACCTTTGATGTGGACCGTTCATTCTACGGGCCCCACCTTTAGTGGGCCGTCCATCATGCAAGGCCCACCTTGGATGTGGGTCATTCATTATTAGGGGCTGACATTTAATGTGCACCATCTATTATGTAGGACCTATCTTTGATATTGGTCATCCATCATGTGGGGCCCACCATCAATGTTCCCATCCTTAGAGCCTACCTTTGATGTGGGCCATCCATCACGCAAGGCCCGCTTGCATGTGAGCGACTCATCATTAACCTTTGAAATGGACCATCTATCATGTGAGGCCACCTCGATGTCATTGATCATGTGGGGCCCACTTTCATTATCAATCGCCCATGCTATGAAGCCCGCCTTCGATGCGGATTGTCCATCATGTGGGCCCCACCTTCAATGTGAGTCACCCATTATATAGGGCTTGTCTTGGATGTGGGTCATTCATCATTAAGTGCCAAACTTTGATGTGGACCGTCCATCATGTGGGGCCAAGCTTCAATGTCCACTGTCCACAATGTGGAGCCCACTTTTGATGTGAAGTGGGCTATCCATTATATCAGCCTGGTTTGGATGTGAGCTATTTATTATTAGAGGCCGACCATTGATGTGGACCATCCATTATGTGGGCCCACATTAATATGGGGACATCCATCATGTGGGGCCCACCTTTGATGTGGACCACCCATCATGTGGGCCCCATCTTCAATGTGGACAGTCCATCATGTAGGGCCTCGACATCAGATACAGAGAGAAGTAGAAAAGTAATAAGTAAAAGAAAAAAAAATAACAAAAATTGTTGAGTCTTAACTAAGTCAAGTGAAAAAAAAAAAAAAAAAAAAAAAAGTTAACTTAATGGCATAGCATAAGTTGAGAAGTAACATATTTGGTGGTATCCAAACAGCCCTTAAGGAATCTGGCATATTCATGGGTCCCACTACAATGACTCTTTTTTTATGTCCTTTGGATATATTGAATGATGGACTTAGTGAAAGATAAAGCTCGGATTATTCAAGCCCAGCACTATGGTTGTGGGCCCAAATCAATAAATCACCACTGCGGACCACATGGGCTGTCCCAGGTGGTCAAAATTCAATGATCTTCTTAGGACATTACTCAATGGGATCGATGGTCAAGATCATTGAATTGTTTCCTTGTTTGTTGCATGCCCCAGACAAAAAAGTGCCCACCAGATTGATAGTTCAGCTCATCTTTAATTTAAATAATGCATTGAGATTTTCTATCCTAATATAAGATAGAACCCCATCCAACCGTGAAATGAGTAAGTGGTGCATCCATGCCGTCCACCTGGTTGTCTCTGTTGTGAATGGCCACCAATCCGACGATCTCTATCAATGTCTTATGAATGGACCAGGGCGGGCCACGTGGTGTCTTATGAAACTATAAAAGCCCATTCCATGAGATAATTGCAGGCCATGACTGGCTTGATAGATAAGCATCCACATAAAAAAAAATGCCCAAGACCAGTTACATGGGCCATTAGCCCTGGTCCATATCCAGCCCAAAATGAGCCAATAAGGGCCGGGTCAATGTCTGTTCAAACTGGACCCACAAAACAAAACTTAGGCCCTAACTGGGCCGTGATGGGCCAAAACACATAGGCACAATCCAAGCCCAGACACCCACTTTTGTACAAGATATGGGATGTTCATTAAGGGCCCGTTTGGATTGTAAGTTACTTAAGACAAGCTACTTATCATATAAGTAACTTATCTTGGTTTCTATTTAATTAGCAAATAAGTATGTTTGGTAAAAAACATGCTTATCAACCAAAAAGTAGAAAAGCATATTTGTTTGTTTCCAACATCATTCCTCAAGTCTGTTTGGTCCATGCACATCCATCATCCATCATTTGGGGCCAACCTTTGGTGTGGATTGTTCATTGTGTGGGCCCCGCCTTTGATTTGGGCAGTACATCATGTGGGGCCCACCTTGGATGTGGGCCACCTTTAATGTGGATCGTCCCAAATGTGGGGCCCACCTCTAATGTAGGCAGTCCATCATGCAGGGCCCGCCTTGGATATGGGCCACTCATCATTAGGGCCGACTAATGGTGGGCATCAACAACCACTGTATCCTGAGGTGCGGTCTATTTGAGATTGGATTCTGTTTCATTTTTGGGATGGACCAACAAGGGTGGATGGTGTTGATTTCATGTGCACAGCATGTGGCCCCATTCCCCAGTGGGCCACTCAAAACTAGTTGGAAAAACAGATAAATGACATGAGTAAAACACATCATGCTGGGCCCAAGGAGGTTTCAATGGTGTCATTATTATCACTGTTGCTTCCTGATATGGGGTCCACCTGAGGTTTAGATCTGCCTCACATGCTAGCCCCACTCACATCCAAACTAGATGGACGGCGCGGATCAAATATATCGCAGTGGACCCAGCAAGCTGGATGGTCAACGTGGGCTGAGGGGTTGCCACCAAAATCAGCACTTTTACAGCTATGGACAAGCACCTCTTGTCTTAGTCAGTGGTGAAAAAGTAGAAAAGCAAAATAAAAATGCTGAAATCCCTATTTATTAACCAAACTAACTAATCTCAAATAAGTTACTTAGCTCCTGCCATCAGCAAGAAAAGCAACTTATTTGGTGGTATCCAAACGGGCCCTAACTGTGCCACATCATGCATGATATATGACAGAAAATGCCCCTGAAATCCAAAATGAGCCTATCTGGGCGATGCCAACGGACCATAAATGAAACTTGGCCGGTCACATATATTTAACCTGATTATATTTTAGGCCCGGGCTCGGTATGCAGGCCAGGCACAAAATATGGCCAGGCCTGCTCAGATCATTAAGAGCTGTAGGTGGAAGTGAATCGACTATTTTTAATCGAGCTAAAAATGCCCATCTTGGACCTTCGGTAAAAAGTTTTTGATCTCAATCCAAGCCCACCCATTAAAGTAATAAGTGGGCTGGGCCTTTTCCAGGCTCATGTACAGCCCACCTTTGTTATGGACTGTCCATAGTGTGGGCCCCACCTTCAATGCGAGTTGTCCATTATGCGGGGTCTGCTTGGGGTATGGGTCATTCATCATTAGGAGCTTACCTTTGATGTGGACAATCCTTTATGTGGGCTCACCTTGATGTGGGTCATCCATAATGTGAGGGCCACCTTTGATGTGTACCGTCCATCGTGTGGGCCCCACCTTTGATGTGGACTGCCCATCATGCGGGGCCTCCTTTGATATGGACCATCCATCATCACATAGAGAGAGACAGAGGAATTAGAGGTAACAAAGTTGAAAGTTGAAAAGCAAATGAAAAAACTTGTAAGGTAACTTTCATCACATAAGTTACTTTTACAATAGTATTAACAAACTAATTTAAGTTAAAAAAAAATAATAATTTATATAATTAAAAAAAGTTACTTATTAAATGTTATCTAAACAAGCCCTAGGTAAATGAATGCAACATGCACAGGTAGACACATTTTAAAATTAAATTTACAAAAAAAAAAAAAAAAAGAGCTCTGCATAATATTTCATTTGTAGAAGATTTGCCATAGTTTTCATATTTACCTAAATTACTAGTAACATAGAATTCTTTATAGTCACATTGATGCTAACATCATCAATTGCAACAGATAGACGACTTAGACGACTCTATAAATCCTCAGAATTTCGAATTATATGAAGTTCTTCTATTGTCATTTATAGTTTTTTTTTTTTTAATCATCTCCAACTCTCTCTTAAATAAATTATATTATTTGGATTCGAGCCTAGGTTTTGCTAAAAATAAAAAAATTAAAAAAAAAAAATTATTAACCCCCAATGAGCTTGACACAGGCCCAGCCCACTTATTACTTCAATAGGTGGGCTTAAATTGGGATTAAAATCTATTCCTTACTGAATGACCCAAGATGGGCCTCTTTAGCCCAATTAAAAATGGTCCATTCACTTCTACCTAGAGCTCTCAATGATCAGACCTGGCTTGTCCAGATTGGTTGTGATTCAATGGGTCAAGATAGGCAGAACGTGTGTGGTGGATGTCATACGTGTCAAAGATCTTGGCCTGATGAATGGTCCTGATCTCTGACACATGCACAATCCGCCTGGATCTTGGACACGTGTTCAGCCCCCCATTACATGAGGGCCCCTCCTTCGATCACGACCCTTGATGAGACTCTCGTTTATTAATCGTGGGGCTCTCAATTGATGGCTACAATAATAAAATGAAAGTTGAGTATTGGGATATGGCCCACCCAGATGATGCCCTTCCTGATCAACAACTTCAATCATCATTAATATGCCACGTGTACAGTGGAAATGTTTTGAACGGCGTGCATCGTAATAACACTTGGATAGTATATAAAACAGTAAACCGACGGTGGATCCGAGACGTATCTTGAAATGGATTGAAAATCGTGATTTCCAAATCCACTTATAAGAATTACATCTGGATTTCCGTCAACCATTTGGGAAATTGTGCACACCAACTCTCGATGTGCACTGCTCATCTTTCCACACAAGTTTTTCACCTGATGTAGGGTCCCACTACGATATTTATTGATTCAAAGGCTCAGATTTCACAATCTTGGTGTTTGTGATTTGGCATTAAATCTAACGGTTAATCATCGTTCGTTAATTTGGTGGGCCACATACCTTAAAATTCTGATTGAGCAATCCTAGTGGTTGGATTTTTTGTGATTTTTCCTTGATGATTTCGGACCGTAGAAAATGGCTGCACAGTGAGATCACCTACACCTTTGATTTGCGGTGGGCCACCGATGCCCCACCATGAATTTTTCATGCGCCACGTGTACAGTGGATATGTTTTCTCATACTTGACCCGAATCTTCGCCTATAGCCGGTTTTCAATTTCTAGTCTTCAGATTAGTGGGGCCTATTGGTTTAGTTATTTAGAGCATTGGTCTGTTCAATCCCAGCCGTAGATACACCAAACTCCAAAAATCTTCCAGATCGGAAGAGAGCTTTGCTACGCCCGCACCACACGCTTGTACACGTTCAATTAATCGCCACCATAAGTGCCAGCTTGGCAAATATCGACAATATCCAATAGAATCAACGCGGGGGGGCACTATATAGATAGATCTCCTTGCCCAAGAACCGGGTCAGACGGCTCATCAGGTGGGCCACAGTTCACGAGACATATGTACGGCTGAAAACTCGGCTGAAGTTCTCTAAGCCGTTGCCCACCTGATGAGTGAATCAGCTTTACTTTTCACTCGATAGCATCTTAAAGTCAGGCCCACCTGGCGGACGGCTTAGATATTTTTGGAGGTGGGCAACAATCCCATCCGATTCGAACATGGATCAGGTCGGATCGTTCAATTGCTTGAGTGGGTGTGTTCGAACATTGTTCCAACAAACATTCGAACAAGGTGGCTCTATTCAAACTCGGTTTGGTCCGGCCTAACCCTGTTCGAACATATGGATTTCGTACAATTTTTACTGGTTCAAACACGTTTGAACAATTTCACTTTTTTTCGCTTTAAAATATTTTTTCTACTACGAAATAGCGAATACTGATTTGTTCACAACTTAAATATCACAAATGACAAATCAAAAGGTTTGAAGTTTTTAACTAACAAAAAAATGAGATAGATACAAAGCTCAAGTGGGACCACACCACAAGAAACAGTGAGGAGAATGATGTCCACCATTGAAACCTTCTTAGGGCCCACAGTCATGTTTATTTGTCATCCAACCCTTTCTCCCTCTCTCTCTCTCTCTACACACACACACGCACACCAAGTCGAACGAACGAGTTAAGTCGAGTTAGTCAATATTCGAGTCAAGTTCGAGTTCGAGTTCGAGTCGAATAGTGCTGTGATCAAAACTGATTCGATTTTTTTCGAATAAACCCTATGCGTTCGAACACGAAGACTTTCTGTTCGAACGGAGTTTTAACAAGTCGATCCAAGTCAATCCGAACGATCAAACGCGGTTCGTATCCAGCTTTAGATATCTCAGCCGGCACCCGAAATTCTAAGAGATGGGCCCCATCTTCTATGATATTGTCCCATATAGACAGCCTACATTTAAATCTAATGGTGAACCTAACCTTAGATGGAAACTATTCCTGATTTGCGTGTTTCCACAATTATACTAGGTTTAGGATCTAGAGGGGGTGCACACTATCTATGAATCATATCATTTGAATTCTAAGGTAAAGATTTCTTTTTAAGCCTAATTACAGCAATATCGCATGATATGTCGAATTATGTCTTAATGTTGTGGTTTGTGGTATATACTTGAAAACATGAATGATTGTGAATCCTTTATGAAATCGTGTATTGATGAATATATTTGACATTAATTGCTGAAATTTCGTTTTATATAGATTGTATGTCAGATCTGAGGGTTAAGGAAAAAAAGATGATTTATTTGCATGTGTATATGAGAATATGTATGTAACATGCTTCAAAATGCCTGTTCACATGTGTATATGAGATTATGTATGCATAATGCTTCAATATGTTTGTTCACATGTAAAAGATTGAGATTATGATTCATGTATGAAGATGGTTATACGTATGGATGTCGTCCTAATTATGGAAGCCCTTGCCCCATGGATAGTATAACTATATATGTGGAAAGTGATGGATTCGTAAGAAACCCATGAGGTGTATTTTGGTAAGACCATGATCGTGATATTAACGAAGTGCCAATGATCTATGTGAATGAGTAAGTGATGAACTCTTGAGTCAGATACAAATGTTTTGGGTGCCAAGTGTCTCATCTTGACTGAGATGTGTACGTCTTTTCGTGGTTGGCCCCTATTGAGAGGAAACGGCTATTCTACATCATGACAGACTATGGATGGGGTGTAGAGCGATCTTGGGATAGGAACATCTCTAAAACTGCTGGATGATAAGCTACTTAACTAAATGTGGAACTAAATCATGCATACATCGCTTGCTAGTGAAAGTGTGCATGGGCCCGTTTCACTAATTGTTTTTGGTGTATGGGAATAGTGGAATGATCCCGTCCTAACTAGAACCTCTGGTTGCTAGTGACTGGTGAGAAGAGTGGAGTGATCCCGTCTCATTGGTCAGGGTGCCTGAGCCAGAGTATGCATTTCATACATAGCATTAATCAAGATATTTCTTTTTGTGTGTTTTGTATGATATATGCATTGTTTGGATATTATTGTAATAGTCTTAATTGATGATCCTTACTGAGTTGATTGCGAGCAACTCACATCCTTCTGAGACGGTGTTTTGTTTAAAACACCACCAGACATTGCAGGTGACGATCCATTAGGTGAGCCTGATCTGCAGGGTGATGAATATGAAGGCTCGTGGCAGCAAATGGCGGATGAAGAAGCCCACGTAAATTGATGATGATCCATTTATTGCTTTCGTAGAGAAAGTTAATTATTTGAATTCGAAATAAGTTTCTTTTTATGGAAACAGTAAATGAACATTTTGTTAGACATGTTTATATTAGATTTTGAACTTTGAGTAGAAAATCATGGAATAAGATCTTTACTTCCCGTCATTTTGCGTAAATGCCATGAATGTATATAAGTATAGTATGTGTGTATGGAATAATAATGTTAACACACAGGAGTTAACACCTGAAACTCGACAGTTCGTGTTGTCCACGAGAGTCGAAACTTCGGGGCATTACAATAACCGTTTGTTCAAATACTCGGTGATTGAAGGCGGCCTACTTGGGAAGAAAGTGAAATCGACTACATTTACTCTCGAGTTCAAAGACGGCATCAATGGTGGGAGTTTATGCAAGTTTCAGGGGGAGTTTGAGATGGTATAGGGTAACCCCCTGAAAGAAGATGAAACCAAAGAGATGATGGGAAACATGGTGGGGATGTTCAAGGTAGTAGAAGGATATCTCCTTGAAAATCCAAATGTATATGTATAGCTGTGGGTGATTAATGTGAGCCTTTCACCTTTGATTTTTCTTGGTTGTTGAAGAAGTTCCATTGCCTTGGACTGTGTTTGCATGGGAACAGGAAGCTCTTAAGTTTATTTTCCAGTTGTAGTTAATGTCTTATTATAATGATAATCTTTGTTCTTTTATAGTACCGTGATTGTAGCGGCACGTCCACATAATGTGAAAGAGTCTTATAGGGGTTGTTACTTTGTTGTTTTCCTCATCAGTGTGATTTGAGGACGATCCACTACAAAGCTTTTAGGTTAAGCTTAATCTACAACACCATGCATGTGTGGGACCCACCATGATGTGTGCATGAAATTCAATTATGCCATCGTGTGTTTAACCTCATTTTTTACTTGGGTCCCAAAATTTGGACATATTCAAAATTCAAGTGGGCAAAAAATAGAAGAACTGGGATGGGGACACCTGTTATTAAAAACCCTTCAAATTTTCTGTGGGGTCAACTGTGTTTTATATATATATATATATATATATATATATATATATATATATATATATATATATATATATATATATATATATATATATATATCCAAACCATTTAGAAGATGTGCCCCACTAAGATAATGGAACATACAATATAAATAAAAACTCAGGCTACATTATTTTAGAGATTTATGGTGCACTGCCCCATCTGAGCAATTAAATGCATAAAATGGGACTTATTAGAGAACATAAGGAGTCTGACATGATGTACAATTAGATGTCATGCAAACATCATGTTGAAGGTTAAGCTTATTGTACAAAGCTTTGTAGTGGATCTGGTCTCGTGTGGCTTCATGCACGTGATTCTAACAATTTATTGTGAAGGAGCTCTAATGGATGGGCCATGGGCCTTAAGGATTTAACCCCTCTTTTAAGGGCGTTCCATTTTTTAGCTACTTTCGATAAGCTACTTATGCTTCAAGTTACTTATTCAATATATATATATATATATATATATATATATATATATATATATATATATATATATATATATATATATATATATATATATATATATATATATATATAGAGAGAGAGAGAGAGAGAGAGAGAGAGAGAGAGAGAACTCATGAGAGATTTCTTAGGCCTCATCACACATGATGTGTCCCTAAAATCTGAGCCGTCCATGTGATGCAGCACCCCAAAAAACCCTCGGGGCCCAACTTTCAACCTGGTTCACAAATCTGGTGGGCCATGACAAATGGAAACAGTTTCCTCCCTTGATTTGCCTCTCTTTCTCTTTTATGGCCCACCAAAGTTCTGGATCAGGTTGAAAGTTGGGGCTCGAGCGTTTTTTGGGGTGCTGCATCACATAGACTGCTCCGATTTTAGGGACACATCATGTGTAATGAAGCCTAAGAAATCTCTCATGAGCTCTCGTGAGAGATGGTTTCTCGTAGGTGAGCATTCCTCTCTCTCTCTCTCTCTCTCTCTCTCTCTCTCTCTCTCTCTCTCTCTCTCTCTCTCTCTCTATATATATATATATATATATATATATATATATATATATATATATAGGGAAATGGTACTATGAGGTCAACCTCATGGGAACTTCCCATGAGGTCGAGCTGTGTGGGCCCCAGCGCGATGTGTTTAGAACATCTATTCCGTGCATTTGATGGGTCTTCTTTAGGTTATAGGATACCCCAAAAATCAGCCGTACTGGGAACTCATACGGGCCATACCATCTAAAATCATGTGAAGACATGCCTAAAATATCTAAAATCAATTGGTAGGACCCACCTGAGTTTTCGATATGTCTGAAACCTGGTCTGACCCCTCGTATAAGTGGAACACACATTATGGATGGGCTGGATTTGTGAACCACATCTTGGTGGGCCCAATTAAAGATCATGAAGGTTTTAATGGGCGAATAACCCCTCCCAACTGTTGTCTGTGGTGTGGCCCACCTAAGTCATCGATTGACCTGATTTTCTATCATGTGGCCCACCATTGAATGGTACATCTGTTAACGTCAGATTTTGTAACAGGGTCCTCCGGTCGTTCACCTTCTCTCCAATAGAGACTCCCTCCGCCGGACCTGAAAGAAGACAGAAAGCAACTAAGGGTGGCCGGCGTCCAGCCATTAGCCCTCCGATGCTTAAGTCAGATAAGGCAAGAAGGAGAATAGCCAAGCAGCCGAGGTTAGGGGTTGAAGATTGTGTACCTGTATCTTAATGGAGTCATCTCCTTATATAGATCTGAAATGATCCAATCTGTTACGTAAGATATCGAGATCCCGCTAATTTCGTGGGATAAGATTCTTATCCTCAGATAGAAGGGAGATCTAATCCAATGACTCATCCGATAGTTTCATTCCTTGATAGCGATCCCTTGAGGCTCGAAACCACTGAAGAAGATAAGCCTAAAATCGGCCTATACGGGCTGCTGGTACTGAGGGCTAAGGGATGTCACCACAGAAAAAGCTGTTCGCATGTTGGAAGATGGTCGCGAATCCAAGTGCTCGCTCATTCAGATATGACACCTTTCAACGACTTGTGAGAAGGTCTGCTCGCAGGAAAAATACAACTCCTCTCGCCTTCCAGTATTTGACTATCGATCACAACTTCTCGAAGCTTTAGTAATCGAGCATCGTTTTTCCTAATATGCGAGTCGTGAACAGACGTTCTCGATAGTCGAATAAATGTGCTCTCGGGATCGGAGCATCATCAGAATATACGAGACGCGAACAGACGTTCTCGATAGTCGGATAAATGTGCTCGCGGGATCGGAGTATCTTCAGAATATGCGAGTCGCGAACAGACGTTCTCGATAGTCGGATAGACGTGCTCGTGGGGTCGGAGTATCATTAGAATATAATAAGAAGCCTCCAGCAGATGATCTCCGCTATTTTTTACTATAACAGATGCCCCCCAAGTCCTTTCCGCCAAGAATTCTAAGGGAAGGACTTAATTCACTATCATACGTAACCGCCTGCTGCCTTTATCGAGAATGAAACCGTACATGATTAGGCTAGAATTAATGAGTGCCAGCTTTTCGCAGCCTTTCCGCAGTCAGGAAGTGAAGAGACGCTCGCCACGTGTCCGGAGAGTTAATGGGCGTGCCTGCTCACTGCCGCGCCAAAGGGGGGGCTACCGCGTATCACCAGATGCGGCGGATGATTGCCTATAAATATACGGAGTCCGCCATTTCTCTGATTTTCTACAGAAGTTTTTCGAACGAAAGAATTCTCCCGTCATCTTCCTCTCATACTCCTTTCTCCGGTGTTCCTTCTTCCTCTTTCGGTGTTCCTTCTTCTTCCTTTCTTTCGTACTTGGGTACATTTCCTTTTTCCTCTTTTTCTTCTTTTAATCTTCTCATGGCTAGGAACTCTGACGAGACCACCGTCCCTCTAGGTGATGCTACACCGGAATCTTCTGCTTCTAGTAATGCGAGGGTTCCGGCAGGGAGATACACAGCATCCGGATATCCTTCTATTTTATCGGAGGACCGGCTGGTTGAGTTACGGGAGAGATATCTGATCCCCAACTCAATCATTCTCCGATTGCCCGGAGATGGAGAGACACCAGACTCCCCTCCCCCAGAATGCGTAGCTTTTTATGAGTACCAACTCGTCCTGGGGGTACGCCTTCCCCTTCATCCCTTCATACGCGACGTTCTCCGATGTTACAAGATTGCCCCCGGGCAACTCATCGTGAACGGATGGAGGGTAGTTCTGGGCTCCTTTGCCCTCTGGGCTCAGGCCGGTAACGGGGAGCTCACGGCGGAAGAGTTCCTCCGTATGTTCCGTCTGAAGAAGGCGCCCTCCAGCGAAGGCTGGTACTACCTGTGCTACTGGCACCGGGATAACTTCGTGCTGGGGAAACCCTCCTCGAACTATCATGGCTGGAGGAAACGGTGGTTCTATACTTCCGGTAACTAGGAGTCTGCTTCCTCCAGGGGTCCAGGGGTGACCCGTCTTTTCTGTGAAGGTAGGCACAGTCCCACATTGTGTTGTTTCTCCAGTTAAGATTTTAGGGTTTCACTTCATTTTTTTACCTCTGTTTGTGCTCGCAGGTATCCCGGCCTTGAACAAACCAAATTTGAAGGGAGAGATTAACGAGAAGATAGTAAGAGTATACAAGGTGCCTGTTGGTGATAGGCACATCCAGGCCTGCTTGTCCTCCTAGCGACTCGCAGCAGCGGGATTAATATCCAGCGAAGAAGTCGCGATGACAAAGGCGGGAGAAAAGAGGGGTTTGTTGCCTCGACTCAAAGGCACGAGCTCGAAAAGGCAGAAGAAGTCTGCCGGACCTACTCAACCATCCGCCCACAAGGGTGGCGACCAACCTGCTCTTCTCGCGAGCACGGTGGGGGCACCAGCAGTGCCCAACATCCCCTCACTGGTGGTCGCACCTGGACCGCCAGTGATTAACATTACTGACAACTCCCCTGATGGGGCAGGATCCAGCTGCCCCCCAGCTGACGAGGCTCGCGAGCAAACAGAACCTCGCGAGTCGGTGCCTGCTCGCGAGCTAACCCCTGCTGGCGAGCCGGGACCTGCTCGAGAGTCGGTGGCCCCACCTGTCGCGAGCACGACTGGGTTGGTCGTCGCCCAGCCATCTGGAGGTGGAACATTCTCTATTCCTCGCCACCTCCATCCAATTTGTAAATTTTTGTTCGACAACATTTCCGCCCAAACCTTTGGCTCTCTTCCCGAGCCAAGCCCTGAGAACCTTTTCCTTGAGGCGGGGGTAAGGATAGTTCAGGTAAGACCTCGGAGATTTTGTTTAACTTCCTTATTTTTGGGCTCTCAAGTATTTTTCTCACGTTTTCTTTTCCATTTTGCAGGGCTTAGATCTCATCTTGCAGACGAGGCGAGATATCGTCGCCGCTCGTCGCGTGATCAATGAGGCAGAAGGAAAGAGGATCGCCTTGGAGAAGGCGGTTCAGGGACGGGATCAACTCCTCAAGGCCCGCGAGGCAGTGATCTCGAAGAGAGATGAGGAGAAGAAGATCCTCATCGAGAAAGTCCAAGTCCTGACCGATAGGTATCAGGCTTTGGACTCTAACTTCGCGAAGCTAGCGGGGTTGAAGGAGAAAGCGGAGAGAGAGAGGGAGATCTTTCGTCAAGACAAGATCTCGTTGGAGGAGTGGCTTGCAGAGGCCAAGTCGCAGCTTAAGGAAGTCAGCGAAAATTTGGAGAAGGAGCACTCCAATCTCGCACAGCTCAAGGACGACTCGATCCACTGGGACGAGGAGAAAGTCGCCTTGGTAAAAATGCTCTCTGAGGAAGGGCCTCGGGCAATTTCCGAGTTCCGGAACTCGCAGCTATATGACGATAAAAGATATGAGTCATATGATGCTGGTCGCGACTTTGCGCTAAGAGTAGTGCAACGAATGTCCCCATCTTTTGATTTGGGGGAATTTGGACGAGTCGCGGCCATCATAGCTGCAGAGGAGCAAGCTGCTGCTGAGAATGAGGCGACCGAAGCCACTCAGGCTGGAGGGGCTCCAGAAATGGGCCCTGAAGTCGAGAGCACGGCTCCTCTCCCGAGAGATTGATGTTCTTTTTTGTTTTTCTTTCTCCTGTACTCGCGAGCAGACATTTGTAAACAATTGATATATTAATGAAAAGATATTTTTGGGAATGTTCTCGTTCTTGTTTACCTTCTCTTTTTCCCTTCATGCAATGAATGCCTTCTCGTTTCAATGAGTTATGCTCAACCCGGGGGGTCGTAGTGACCCTGCCTTCGTGGAGATAGACTGATCTATCGATTGGGGAATGAGTTGTGCTCAATCCGGGGGGTCGTACTGACCATTCCCTCGTAGAGATAGACTGATCTATCGATTGAGAGATGAATTGTGCTCAATCCGGGGGGTCGTACTGACCATTCCCTTGTGGAGATAGACTGATCTATCGATTGAGAAATGAATTGTGCTCAATCCGGGGGGTCGTACTACTCGATCCGATACAAGGGCACTTGAATTTTCACTGGTACTACTGCGTCGACACCAAATGCTAAGGAGAAAGGGGTTTCGCCTGTTGATGTACGAGCTGTAGTTCTATATGCCCATAGTACTTCTAGCAGAAGTTCCGGCCACATACCTTTACATTCACTTAGCTTGGTCTTTAAGTGGTGCTTGATGATCTTATTCACTGCCTCAACTTGCCCATTTGCCTGAGGATGATATGGAGAGGTGCGGAGGTTACGTATCTTCCGTTTTTCACAAAATTCATCAAAGGTTGCGTTATCGAACTGCGTTCCATTGTCGGTGATTATAGTGTGAGGGAGTCCGAAACGGCATATGATATTTCTCCATATGAACTTAGTAGTTTGTTTCTCAGTAATCTTGGCTAATGGTTCTGCTTCGGCCCATTTGGTGAAGTAATCGACCCCCACTATCGCGAATCTATTTTATCCTTTTTCAGTAGGCAAGGGCCCGATGATATCAACCCCCCATTGCGCGAAAGACCAAGGACTATCTACTGGAGTCATTCGCTCGAATGGTACATAAGGTATAGGAGAATATCGCTGGCACTTGTCACATTTTTTAGAGAATGCAATTGCATCTGCTTTCATAGTAGGCCAATAATATCCTTGCCTCATCGCCTTATATGCTAGGGATCGCCCCCTGGGTTGGTTACCACATGCCCCCTGGTGTATTTCATCGAGAACACAAAGTGCTTCTTCTGGATGAAGACACCTTAAATAAGGCAAGGAAAAACTTTTGCGTAACAATATTCCATCTTGTAAGGTATACCTGGTGGCTCGATAACGAATTTGTCTTGCAACTTTCTTGTCGTCTGGAAGGTATCCGTCTCTGAGATATAAGATAATGGGGTCCATCCAACATGAAGATGATTGTACCGATATTACTTGCTCGAGAGTTGCTTGGTCGATACTCGGGTTCTGAAGATGCTCGATGGGGATTAAATGTGATAACTCAGATTCTGGTGCAGAGGCGAGCTTTGCCAGGGAATCTGCGAGTTGGTTCTTCTCACGAGGAATATGAATTATTTCATAAGTCTTCAGTTTTGAGAGCAGGATGAGGACACGAGATTTATATAAGGCCATCCTTTCTTCTTTGGCCTCGAATTCACCGAGAACTTGGTTGACAATGAGCTGGGAGTCGCTGTGAATTAGCAGATTTTGAATTGAAAGGATAATGGCTAGTTCGAGGCCAACGATCAAGGCCTCATACTCTGCTTCATTATTTGAGATGCGAGTATCAAAACGTAAAGCGTATTGAAAATGCGACCCGTCTCGGGCGACTAGGATTAGGCCTGCTCCGCTACCGGTGGCCCGTGACGACCCATCCATGAAGAGGGACCAGGAAGGCTGGTCACTGGTCATGGAATTGTCATCGGAAGAGGAATATGTGAATTCGGCGATAAAGTCAGCCACAGCCTGGCCCTTGACAGCGGGCCTGGGGCAGTACGAGATATCGTGCTCGCTGAGTTCGACCGCCCATTTAGTTAATCGTCCGGAAGTCTCAGGTTTTTGAAGGACTTGTCGTAACGGATGATTCGTTGGTACGAGAATAGCGTGGGCTTGAAAATATGGTCGCAGTTTTCGTGCTGCCGTGACCAAGGCCAGGGCCAGTTTCTCCATATCAGAATAACGGGTTTCAGCATCTACCATTGCCCGACTAATATAATAAACGGGCCTTTGCATCCCGGAGTCTTCTCATATTAAAGCGGCGCTAACGGCCGTGGAAGACACAGATAAATAAAGGATGAGTTGCTCGTGCGCTACAGGTTTAGATAAAATAGGGGGCGTGCTCATATCCTGCTTCAATTGTTGAAAAGCTTCTTCGCATTGTGATATCCACTCCCAATTAGATTTTGCTGTAGCACGGAAGAGCTTGAAGAAGGGTAAGCATTTGTCAGACGCTCGCGAAATAAACCTGTTCAACGATGTGATGCGACCAGCCAAACGTTGGACGTCCTTAAGAGTGGTCGGGGATCTCATCTCTATCAATGCTTTTATTTTTTCGGGATTTGCCTCAATCCCTCGCTGGCCGACCATGAATCCGAGAAACTTTCCAGCAGATACTCCGAATGCACACTTTTCTGTATTCAACTTCATCTGATATTTCCTCATCAGATCGAAGGCTTCTTGAAGATCAGAAAGATGATCATCTTCTACGATACTTTTCACGAGCATGTCGTCAACATAAACTTCCATATTCCTGCCGATTTGAGCAGCGAATATTTTATTGACGAGACGTTGATAGGTGGCCCCTGCATTTTTAAGACCGAACGGCATAACTTGGTAGCAATATAATCCCCGGTCGGTGATGAAGGCGGTATGTTGGCTATCAGGTGGATGCATCATGATCTAGTTGTAACCAGAATAAGCATCCATAAAGCTAAGCAGGGCATGTCCAGCTGTTGAATCGACCAGCTGGTCTATCCGCGGCGTCGGAAAACTATCTTTGGGGCATGCTTTGTTCAGATCTGAATAGTCGATGCACATTCTCCATTTGCCATTAGCTTTCCGGACGAGAACTACATTCGCGACCCACTCCAGGTAGTCAACTTCTTTTATGAAGTTGACTGTAAGCAGCTTTTCAACTTCAGCCTTGATTGCCATTTGCCTTTCTGCAGTGAAGGCACGTCGACGCTGGTGTACGGGTTTATGCTTTGGATCAATATTCAACCGATGTGCGATAATGTGGGGGTCGATGCCTGGCATATCCTTGTGAGACCAAGCGAACACGTCTTGATATTCGGTGAGGAGGCGGATCAGCTCATCCCGGACGGCTCCCTTCAAAGAAGATCCTATGCGGATAACTCTGGACGAATCATCTTTAGCTAAGTGAACCGCCACTGTATCTTCCCCAGGAGTTCCTGATTGAAGCGCACTCTCTCTCGGGTCTAGGGAGTTGTCAGTCGAGGAGTTAGGTGAATCTTGTGCTATCGTCATGACAGGTGCTGCTGGGACTTTCTTTCGGTCTTGTAGGGCTATCTCGTAACAAGACCGAGCCTCCTTTTGATTTCCTCGCACAACCCCAACGCCATTTGGGGTAGGGAACTTGATACACAAATAGGAAGGGTGTAAGGCTGCCCCAACCTTATTAAGCGATGGCCGCCCCAAAATGGCATTATATGCTGATTTTCGATCCACCACGAGGAAGTTTATGAAGACGGTAGTCTTCGCTGGACTTTCTCTAAAAGTAACCGGGAGATCAATGCTTCATTCAGGTATTACCACCTCACCTCCGAAACCGATGAGAGGGGTTGAAACTGGCTTGAGTAGGCTTCTGGCAAGTGCCATTTTGTTGAAAGCCTCCAGATACAGAATATCGGCTGAGCTACCTGTATCCACCATAATTCGATGAGTCAGATAATTTGATACCTTTAATGTGACTACGATGGAGTCCTCGTGAGGGAAGTGGATTCCCGTTGCATCTTCGAGGGAGAAGGAAATTGGAGGATGGGTGGCCTTTGACGCACTGGGTGCCTGTTCCAGCCAATAAATATGCTGGGGTTCTTTAGACGCCTTCCGAGCGTATGCTTTCCTTGAAGCTTGAGAGTCGCCCCCACAAGCTGGTCCTCCGACGATGGTGTGGATTTCTCCAGTAGGCTCAGCATCCTCTTGGGCAGTTTGATGATGAGACGGTTCCTTTTGGCGTGGTGAGACTTTCGCCCCTTCTGGTGATCGATTTTTACGAGCGACATAATCCTGGAGATGGCCCTTTCGAATAAGGGCTTCAATATGATCTCGTAGAGAGATGCAGTCCTGGGTTCTATGCCCGTGATCTTTGTGGAAGTAACAAAACTTGCTCTTGTCTCTCTTCTCGGGATCAGATTTGATCTTTGCAGGCCACTTTACATATGGTTTATGTTTAATCTCTATTAAAACCTTTTCATGAGACCGATTGAGAGGAGTGTAGTTATGATATTTACCAGAATAAGGCTTCTTGGGAGAACGGTCGCGTTGATCACGACGATATTTTTTATCTGCAGAAGAGGTTCCCTCTGGCTTGCGTTTCTTACCCTGTACTCCATGGCGTGTCAATGTGACTTCTTCTGCATTGATATATTTCTGAGCTTTGGCTTGGAATTCTGCCATAGTTTTTGGAGGGCTCTTATCTAAGGCGAACCTGAATTTCTCGCTCGTTATTCCGGCTATGAGGGTTGTGAGACCTTTTTCTTCAGTATAACCCTTAGTTTGGACGGCTTCAACAGTGAACCGTACTGTGAAGTCCTTTATTGTCTCCCCATGCTGCTGTTTGAGATCCATTAGATGGGAGGTTGGCTTCTTAATGCGAATGCTTCCTATGAATTGAGAAAGGAATAATTCCGATAACTGTGAAAAGGAGCTGATGGAACGAGGTTTTAGTCCCCGAAACCACGTACGAGCTGCTTCCTTCAGTGTCAGGGAAAAAGCCCTACGCATGATTTCTGAGCCATGTCCCTCCAACTCCATAAGAGACCTATATGTTTCCAGGTGTTCAAGGGGGTCGCCAATACCTGTGTACGGGGTGATAACAGGAGTTCGATATTTTCTAGGTAACGGTGCCTCCATAACCTCGCTGGTGAAGGGGGACTCGGATTGATGTATCGCCGCCATGACGGCAGATGGTCGATTTGCCTGGTATCGCTGCTCTATAACGTCAAAACGATCATGGATTCTTTTGAGATCTCATTCCTATGGTAAAGTATAGCCTGATGTTTCAACGGTGGAGTCCTGAGGTTGAGGTTGGCGAGACGTACTAGAATGTATGGAATGTGGAGGCAGCACAGGGGGGTGGTTGCTGAGTGGTGTTCGGTTTGGCGGAGGATGATTTGGTTGAACCCGTG
>ML058370.1:2616503-2749003 GCA_003013855.2 Liriodendron chinense | reverse complement strand
CATGCACAATCCGCCTGGATCTTGGACACGTGTTCAGCCCCCCATTACATGAGGGCCCCTCCTTCGATCACGACCCTTGATGAGACTCTCGTTTATTAATCGTGGAGCTCTCAATTGATGGCTACAATAATAAAATGAAAGTTGAGTATTGGGATATGGCCCACCCACATGATGCCCTTCCTGATCAACAACTTCAATGATCATTAATATGCCACGTGTGCAGTGGAAATGTTTTGAACGGCGTGCATGTAATAACACTTGGAGAGTATATAAAACAGTAAGCCGACGGTGGATCCGAGACGTATCTTGAAATGGATTGAAAATCGTGATTTCCAAAATCCACTTAATTACATCTGGATTTCCGTCAACCATTTGGGAAGTTGTGCACACAACTCTCGATGTGCACTGCGCATCTTTCCACACAAGTTTTTCACCTGATGCAGGGTCCCACTACGATATTTATTGATTTAAAGGCTCAGATTTCACAATCTTGGTGTTTGTAAATGGCTACACAGTAAGATAACCTACACCTTTGATTTGCGGTGGACCACCGGTGGCCCACCATGACGATTTCATGCGCCACGTGTACAGTGCATATGTTTTCTCATACTTGATCCGAATCTTCTTCGCCTATACCCGGTTTTCAATTTCAAGTCTTCAGATTAGTGGGGCCCATGGGTTTGGTTATTTAGAGCATTGGTTTGTTCAATCCCAGCCGTAGATACAGCAAACTCCAAAAATCTCGCGGATCGTAAGAGAGCTTTGCTACGCCCACACCACACGCTTGTACAGGTCAGTTCAATTAATCGCCACCATAAGTGCCAGCTTGGCAAATATCGGCAAGATCCAGTAGAATCAACAGGGGGGGGCACTATATAGATAGATGCCCTTGCCCAAGAACCGGGTCAGACGGCTAACTAGGTGGGGCACAGTTCGCGAGACATATGTACGGCTGAAAACTTGGCTGAAGTTGTCTAAGCCGTAGCCCACCTGATGAGTGAATCAGCTTTACTTTTCAGTCGATAGCATCTTAAAGTAAGGCCCACCTGGTGGACGGCTTAGATATCTCTAAAGGTGGGCAACGAACCAATCGAATTCGAACATGGACTTGGATGAGATTGTTCGACTGCTTGAGTGGGTGTGGTGGCTCTATTCAAACTTGATTTTTTCTGGCCCAACCATGTTTGAACATATGGATTTCGGCTAATTTTTACGAGTTCAAACAAGTTCGAGCAATTTTACTTCTTTTTTTTCTTCAAAATATTTTTTCTACTACTAAATAACAATTTCACAAATTAAATATCACAAATGACAAATCACAAAGTTTAAAGTTTTTAACTAACAAAAATTGAGGTAGATATAGAGCTCAAGTGGACCACACCACAAGAAACAGTGAGGAGAATGATGTCCACCATTAAAACCATCCTAGGGCCCACAGTCATGTTTATTTGTCACCCAACCCTCTCTCTCTCTCTCTCTCTCTCTCTCTCTCTCTCTAAGTCGAACGAACGAGTCGAGTCGGGTCGAGTCGAGTCGGTCAATATTCGAGCCAAGTACAAGCTCTAGTTTGAGTCAAGTTGAATAGGGCAGTGATTGAAACCGACTTGATTTTTTTTCGAACAGACCCTGTGTTTGAACAAAGTTCGAACACGAAGACTTTTTGTTCGAACAGAGTTTTACCAAGTTGATCCGAGTCAATCCGAACGATCAAACTCATTCATGTCCAGCTCTAGATATCTCAGCTGCCCAAGACACTAGCACATGTGATGTCACGTAGATGGCATCCCTTGTACACATGCGTAGGCTTGGCAATCTCATGGGAAAAGGGTGACCATAGGCCTGCGCCTATGGCCTGTGTTTGGACCCTGAACTTGGGCAAGGCGTAGGTTTGAAAACTAGGCATTAGGTCACCAATGGTCTAGGCTCACCCAACTAAGGTCAACCCAAGGCCTAATAGCCTTATCTAAGCTGAGCTGGGCCCATTTCATTGGTCCAATAATCTAGTGGGCCACTATTAATAATGGACAACCAACGGTTCCATGTATATGTGTAGTTTTAAAACACAATATGATGTGGTTCATCCTGCATTGGTGATGGACCCCTAAAAAGTTTCTTAGGTAAAATATTTCAAATCTTTTATTATATGGCTATGGCTAGGGCTCAAGGAACATGGGCTGGGGTTGGCCCGAACCCGATCCATTATGCCTGCTAGGAGGATATCAGCTAGGGTTGTCAACTAGTTCCTGGACCCATCTACCCAATGGACCCAACCCAAATTTAACAGGTCCAGTCTCTTTTCTTTGGATCCGTTGAGAATCCAGGTATTGTTTGGGTCTCACCTTTTGTGTCATCGCGGGTGTGTTTTTCTCCTCTCAATATTTCAATTAAATAGGGTTGTACACGTGAGCAACGGCCTGGATTGCATTTTCATGTGTGATTATGATGCGTGAGCGTGCCAAAGTCTGCCCAACTCAAGGGTTGATTAAGTTGTTGGTGTCCCCTACATCGAGACGGACATATTGGAGACCGGACAAAATATCTAGAGTCATCTCGACCACCAATATTGCGCTTCGTTCAAGCGATTTGTAAAAAGGGTAGGAAGTTAACTCTTTCGAATAAATTCTTTTTCCCTTGTAACAATAGATGTGAGCCTATGGACTTGAGGACTTGTTCTTTCAGTGCGATTCACTACTGAAGTTTAACAATAAAAATAAAATGAAAAGATGTAAGCCAAAAGTTTTCTTCTATTAATGATTTTTACCATAGTGACACTCACGATTGACTTAAGTGATGACAATCAGTTTGTTGCCCAACTAGGACTAAACTTTGTAACAGGATGGTCGTGATGTACGGGGTGGACGTTTGTTTGTCACTCAATCGGAACCAAGGATCTCGGTGAGACGACCAATGAAGGGCGGATCTTCGACAATTTGTTTGTTGCCCGATTAGAATATGTCTTTATAGTGAGACGGTCGATGAAGTGATAGCTTGGTCGTAGTCTTGATCAGAACTAAGCACATGGCAAGATGATCATGATTTGACTATCTTCATTTGTCATTTGGTGTAAGCCAGACTTCGTGGCGAGATGGTCAACAAAATCATCTAGCACGTAGCAGGAAAGCCTCGAAGCCTTCTATTCAAAAACTAAACGATATTCCTTACAATCCAGCAGGATGTCATGGATGAAGGCTTAAGAGTGAAACTAAGGGATAAAAACTAGGAGCCCCAAACTATGAACAACAATGGGGCTAAACTAAAATAAAATAAAATAAAAGGATAAATGTCCATAGTGGACAAGAAAGGAAAGACATGTTTGGTTGTAATGGTGTAAAGCCTCAAGCTCTTCTTCCATTGTTGCTTTTATAGGCTTCTGAGAGGTGGTGGCCTTATGTAGTCTTCAACATTGTGAAATATTTAGACATTCGATTGTACAAATCTCTTTGATTCTTCCAAGTTAGGGTAGCATATCACGCATGACTACGTGTACAAGAGAGACTCTCACTCCAGTTCGTGCATTGGTCGGGGTCCTTGCATCTTTGGACTCCTATAATAGAAATTTGTTAGAGTCTTCCGTCGCTTAATTATGGCATTAGTAAAGAGTTGCTTTTAGCAAAGCTCTGAGATTTAATGCTAGATAGAGATCTTCTTTAATAGGATACTAGCATTTAATGTTGAGAGAGAGAGAGAGAGAGAGAGAGAGAGAGAGAGTTGCTTTTGGCAGAAAGTACTTTTAATAGCATTTAATGTTCTCTCATGTGCATGTCTCTAGGAGGCCGTTTAGATAGAAGTAAATGGAGGTAAATGGATATAATTGGGAGTAAATGGAGGTAAATAGTATTTTGGGTGTGTTTGGATGGAAGTAAATGAAATGAAATGGGAGTAAATGTGCATGTAAATGGCATCCTCCTTACAAAAGAGGGTTTGGAAGTAAATGGGGGGTGAAATGCCTTTTTGAGCTCCTTGGAGAGTCTCACGTGTAAACAAAGGTGTCACTATGCACATGTCCACCATACATGTGTCATGCTAATGATACTCCCTAATAATCCAAATATTGGCTACATCACTAAAATCATGCCAAAAGAACGATCTAAACCATCTAAAGGATGGCCATCTAAATGGATGGTTAAAAATGGTTGCAAGTTGCTTGTTTATGATTTTACATATGTGGCTTACCTAAGGCACGAATTATCCTCATTTTTTGTTGTTGTATGCACTTCAATGGGCTTATTACAAACATTCTATGAAATATCGCATAAGCACACTAAGTTAGGATATTAAAGCTGATATGAGATATCACATATATTCATGTGAATATATTGAAAAATTCAAATGCATTCCAATTCCTCCCATTTACACCCCTTCCAACAAAATATTTTGATTTTAAATGCATTTCATATACTCACATCCATACACAACTATGTAAAGCCATTTACTCCCAATTCATTTACTTCCAAATTCATTTCCCATTTACTTCCATTTACAAGCTCCCAAATGAGCCATAACTCCTCTTTGAAGCCATTTACACCACACGTGGCACAGCTATCATGTGGTGTCTTCTGAATCGTTTGATCTGTGCTGACACATGACCACATCTCATTGGTCCACGTAAGTGTGTAAAAAAGTGGGTGTAAATCGAGTCTAGTCAGGTCCATGTGATGGACTTAGTTAAAAGTCAGAGTAACCTTTCAGGCCCAGTTAAATATGTGGGTCTAGTCAGGCTCTGGTCAAGTTCATTTGATAGACTCAGTTAAAAGTCAAAGTCAAGTCCAATTAGTTTTTTTTTTGTGTGTGTGTGTGTGTGTGTGTGTGAGAGAGAGAGAGAGAGAGAGAGAGATTTTAAGGGAAAAATGAGGTTTCCTTAAACCACACAAATGTTAGAGAGCTTGTTTGTACACTGTACAGTTGTTAGAGTGGCTCATATATGTGATCTAATTAATTTATTGAGCGAGCCAACTATGTAAATGCGCTCATTAATCCTAAAACATATATCTAAAGACTCAATGGGTATCCGACGGATATCTTAACTAGATCAGACTTAAGTATAATTCTGCAGTAAGTAGACTCCGATAATGGAGGTCTCCTATTAGGTGGATCACATGTGATCATTAATTTTGCTCTGACTGTTGGATTATTCATATTCAGCAATTCGGTGGACCTCACTCTAGTTGTGATTATTATATATAGGTTTGGGGTAGAAATACTTGAACCATGATCCTTATACATGGTTATTTTCTCTCTCTCTCTCTATATATATATATATATATATATATATATATATATATATATATATATATATATATATATATATATATATATATATATTATGTGGACGGCTTAGATTTTGGGCTCACATCACGTGTGATGAGCCCTAAAAAAATGCTTATGAGTTCTTGTGAAAATTGGTGCGCAAGTGAGCATTTAAGGTTTTTTGAGGGTGCTGCATTATGTAGATGGCTTACGAGTTTGTGTGTGTGTATATATATATATATATATATATATATATATATATATATATATATATATATATATATATATCCATTATTGATGCATACTCGACCAAAACCTACCACTGACAACCCTAATCCTAACGGCCCCTCTTCCAATATTATTATTTTGATTCCTTTCATTATTATTTTGCTTCCTTTCAAAAGGTCCATCCGTGGACCACAAATGGAAAGGTTCTAACCATTCCACCAAGGAGAGCTTTTGTTCATGTCCATCCACCGAGGGACTCAAAATGTCAATGATCTGAAAACCCATCTCCACCGTCCAAACATGCAGGTTATCCATATAATCTAATTCAAGATGGGACCCACCGCTTATATTGGATATGATTTGATAGTGCAGCTAATAATAATAGAAATAATTAAGCTAATCGAGGACACTAATTACAAATGGGAAAGGGTGCATTCAAAGCTTTCTCAATGTTGCCACATCCCCAGGGAGTGGTTTCCTCTCACTAGAACAACTTTTCATACTCTGGCAGAGTATCATGATCCATACACATTCATTTGTAAATAGTGCGTTTGATCGACATAAACTCATCTTAAACCGTTCAAATCATGCGATACTTTATAGATGGACCATAACCAAATATTTCACTGAAATTAACGTTCTAAATTATCAATTCTGGGCCTCTAATTGACGGATGGAATTAAGAGTAATCAACAATTCGTTTAACAAAGAGAATGATCCAGTGAGATAAATGTATGGAAATCTTTCCACGCACATGGTCGCATTTGGACTAATTGTCATCCACATCACCTATCTGGACCGTCCATTATGTCCAGTCCCCTCGGAATAGGCTGCCATAGAATAATCTATCCAGACCCTTCATTTCAAAAAATGGACGGACAAGATCATCTGTAGAAGACATGTCAAGTTCCGGATGTTTAGGACATCAGATTGCTGTATTTTTGCACAGTAGAGGAAGAAAAAGAGTGGTATGGACTTGATGGACGGTCTAGATTAAGCAATGTGGATGCCAAGAAGTCCACAGCTAGTTGGACCATCAAGCTCGGGTAGAATATCAAATAATCGATCTACCACATTGACGTGATACACACAGACATATATCTGAACCATTCATCTGTTGGGTCGTAAGTAGATGGACCACAACCCAAAAATAGAATGGATTGATAATCATCGGTTGTCGCTGCCCATACGATTTTTTTTTTATAATAATCTATTTGTGATCATCAAACATCATCCAATCATGGGAAGTTTCAATCTATTGTGGGACCCAGTAGAACAACGGTCAGGATCCCCCAGAAGTGCGCTACATGAATGGATATTAAGTGCATGATTACTAGCTTATGTACAAGTGATACTACTGGATACATTTCCTTTATAATTCTCAGCTGACTTACCCTGTTTGGCGGGCCATGGAATTCAACGATGACGAAATGGAATAAAAATATTTTTATTTTAATATCAGCTACATATAATAAAATAAATAAAAATATAAAATCAAGAACAGATGTTTACAGATCCCAATATTCTAATTAAGCACATTAAAAAATGGTGGTGACGCTTCAACCATACACATCACATACTTGTATGGCAATCAGGACACTCCAAACCGCTGACCAAACTCTGGATGTGATGTATTCGATAATTTACACTGAGAAAGATAATATCAACCATCTGATTATGACCTTCTAATTTGGACCGCTCAGTATTGAACTTTCAACCATTCATTTTATTGCCATTAATTGGATGTTCAGGATTGCTTGATAAGTTCGGTTTTTTGCATATGCTCCATATCAATGGGACCCACAACTTGGATGGTCTGGATAGCTTTACATGAGTGCCATATGTGAGGAGGATAAGTCACCACCGTTTTGAGAACGGTGCTGAACTAACATAGGAGTTTTGTTCATTTAAAAAGAGAAGAAAAAAAAAACTTTAATACTCAGGAAGAGTGTGATGGATGATACAGTTGCAGGCTTGATATACAATTAAATATAAAAAAAATAAAAAAATAAAAAAAAACTGTCCAAATTACGGGTCCAAGTTTAGATGTATATTTAATCAAAACTTGTGCTTATCTGATTATCGGGTTATCTAAATGGAAGACATTTATTGGACGGCTAAAAATAAAAATATATCCAGTGGTCTTATTTTCACGAATCAGACGTTAGGATTTTTCAACCAATCTGATAATGGGACTTCGGCTAATCGATCTGCCAATTTCAAAATTTAGCTGGAGTGCAACGCATTTGACATGGACAATTTCTGAGTGTCTGTGTATCAATTGCAATACTCTGCCAGAGTATAAATAACTACCCTGAAAAAAAATGTATAAAGATAACATTCAATGGTCTGCATTGGACAGCTATGATGGCCCAATATGTGGATATACATAAACCTTAATTTAAAGTATCTCTAAAGAATCATGTGAATGTAGAAAAATGAGACTCAACCTAGGAATGATGAGGTGGCCCACTTTAGTGGAGATGGTGTCGACCGAGACGTGGCGCCCACTTTCTTTACCACGTCCAAAGATTGGTGGGCTAACGTCAACTTACCCAGTTGTCAACGGTTGGAAATGACAATGGTTGGGTTTGGGCCAGGCCTAGCTAGACCCAAGGCCTACAATGGCCCCACCCAACCCAACCCGGCCTTGCCAAGCCCAAAAAGAAATCATAAAATCACTATTTTCCACTTGAATGGAACCAACGGTCTACATTCAAGATGGATGGGTTGCTTAATTGAGGATTGAAATGGCATATTTGTATGATATAACACCTGTACATATAAAGACGGGTCGAGCCAGGTCGAGCTCAAATTACTCTTGGCTAGCCCAACCTGACTATTGATCCGGCCATTTAGGCACAGCCCAAGCCCAGCCTAGCCCATTGCCGTCCTTATCAGTGGTCGGATTAGAAGGCTTCAGGTAAGACAAATGCCATGAGAACAAGGGCATGCACTATGTGGGGCCCACGAATATTGCCAGCCCATTCATCAAGTGAGCCGCCCATGTCCAAGGTAGATGTAGAGTTACAAAAAGAGTGGGGCCACCTGATTTTTGGGCCGTCCAATTAGTTGACTCTTCTAATATGGCTGACCATTTTAAATAATTGGAGGATCCTAGCCGTCCAATTAGTTGACTCTTCTAAAATAGATGTCAATGCCACCTTTTATTTTGTAGTTTCTTGAAAGCAATAGATCAGACGGTCAGGATCTTCCAATTGGTATGGCTTTTCTACAATGGGACATCGATGGTGGGCCCAAACGTGGACGACCTTACCCAAGAAGCAACATGCATCTCAAGATGTTTTGCGTACTGTTTATCGCAGCCAATCAGAAACAGCTGGACACCAACAACTCACTTCATCAATGTTACGTACGGTTCACTTTTTTTGACCTTGATCAACGGTCAGAAAATCATTGAGGATTGCTTTGCCTGCAATCAACGTATCCAAAACAGCTGCCTAGATTCTTTGTGCAACTGACTTTTAGCTGTCTCTAGACCGGGAACGATCAATTTAAAATGGAAGATAATGGCTCAGATCTGTGGTTGTTTGGGCCCACCTTTTAAGGATTCATGATGGACCCCAGCTCAGGCCCAGGCCTATTGAGCTGAACGAAGGGTAAAAACAAATATCATCTTGATTCAAAAAATTTCTGGCCCCCAAGAAGTTTTTTATTGGTGGAGGTTCAATCAACACTATTTCCTGTGATGTGGTCCACTTAAAATTTGGATCTACTCATTTTTAGGCTCATACCATAAAATGATATGGAAAAATGGATGGACAGCATGGATGAAAACATGCATCACGGTGGGGCCCATAGAGCACCAATCCACGTCCCCCAAAACAAGCTAATCCAATTATCAGGTGGGCCACACTTGTATGATGGTGTGCATGACGTCTATGTGGATAACCCCACCAAGGGGTGGCTAGTGACGCTGCCACTAGCCAGGTGGCTAGTGGTCAGTGCTCTGTGGGGCCTACCATATTTTATGTGTTGTATCTACTTCGTTCATCCATTTCTTCAGATCATTTTAAGGGGTTGATCTAAAAAATGAGACAGATATAAATCTCAGGTGGACCACATTAATGGAAAACAGTAATGATTGAATGTCCACCATTAAAAACCTCCTATTTTTAGGCTCATACCATAAAATGATCTGGAAAAAATGGATGGACAGCATGGATGAAAACATGCATCACGGTGGGGCCCACAGAGCACAAATCCACGTCCCCAAAAACAGGCTAATCCAATTATCAGGTGGACCACTGACTGCTGGGAATAGACATCTGCGAATGTGGCACACATAACATGTGGAAGATGAGAGTACCCACCTAATTCTGCCCTTTGAATTCGAACCACCACTTTGGATGGTTACAATTTCTTAATCAATGTGCTTTTAGATATATTCTCCTAGCAGAAGGTGCTCCACAGATTGGACGGTCCACATACAGTTTGGATGGTCCGGATACAATACATGAGTGCCGCATGACAGGATGAGAAATATTTTTGAGTAATTTGATACTCTGTAAATGTATAATGCTTGATACGCAAGCAATAGCAAATTGTACACGTGGAATAAATTCTGGAAACTACTTTTCTTAGTCACGGTCTCAAAATTATCCCAACCTTTGATTAGTAGGACCATTGGTTATTTTTCATTTCTAACTGTCCAATTAATGTCCACCGTCCACAAATTTGATAGTTAGACAATCAAATAAGAATAATTTTTGGTTCCTAAACTGGGACCCAAAATTTGGACTGTTTTAATTAAAATTATTTATATGGCCACGTATGCAATTCCTATGCAATTTCTAAGCGCCTGTGTATCATCCACCACACTCCGCAGAGTAGAAACTTCCTCCAAAAAAGTAAGGCACGAGTAACGGGAATCACTATCACTGGCGGCGCGTCTAAGCCATAAATGGGAAGGTCAATTTTCCTGTAACCTAAAACTTTGTAGGGCCCACCTAGATGTCCGTGTTAAATCCACTCCGTCCATCAGTTTCATAAGTTATTTTAGGGTGAAATCTGGAAAATTAGGCAAATCCAAGACTCAAGTGTGCCACATCACAACAAGAAACAGTCAAGGTGAGCCCCAGGAAGCTTTCAATGGTGAGTGTTTACATCCCCAACTGTTTCATGTGGTGTGGCCCACTTGAGTTTTGAATCTGCCATATTTTTTTGGGGTTTCATCTGAAAGGTGCGGTGAAACTGATGGACGGTGTGGATTTTACCCGGACATCGTTGTGTACCCACAGAGGTTTGGGTTACAGGAACACCCTGTAGCGAAACTCGCGTCCGGTAGAAAGGGTGATGGCGATCAAGACCGACCGTCCATCAAGTAGAGCATATTGATGGGTCACCATCCAATTGTTTGGTATGGAGCTTCTAAACATTAATAATACAATTAGAGCACGTGGAGCATGGGCAAATGCCGTGGCCGTCTACAAACCAAGCGGCTTTCCCACACGTATCAGTTAGTAGACAACGATCCAGATCGACCAATCATGGGATGCGACCAATCACGGATGGGTCGCTATCCAAGACGTAAATCTAGCCGTTGCGACTTAATAATCTAGTAGGGACCACCAAAACTTTTCCCAGCCCACGATATTGACCCTGTGGTTGTTGCTCATCAGACGCCATCCCTACTCTCCAAAAAGGGGGCGCGGATCCGTTCAGGTCGGGCTAACATCAAGTTCGGTCAGGCCTTGACTGTGGGGCCACTGTGATGTATGTGTTGTATATCCACGCCGTCCACTCATTTTTCCAGCTCATTTTAATACATGAGCCAGAAAAAAAATAAAAAATAAAATTTAAGCAGATACAAATCTTAGGCGCCCACCATTAAAAACTTCCTAAGGCTTACCGTAATATTTATTCACCATCCTTGATAAGGTCACACAGACCTGGATGAAGGGAAAACACAAATTATCAGTTTGATGGTAAATCATCACTGTTTCCTGTGGTCTGGTCTACTGAGATTTAGATCTGCTTCATTTGAGGCTCCTCATGCTCTAAAATGAGCTGGAAAAACGGATGGCGTGGATATACAACAAATACATTCAGGTGAGCCTCACGATCATCGCCTGACAGAACTCGGTGCTACACGGACCTTTACCGAATCCGCTGCATTATAACAAGCAGTGAAACGGACGGCAGTTAAGTCAAACCGGTCAGGCTGGCATTGTTGGCTGATCCAGTTCCCGATTTGTGACTGATTCAATTAGCAAAAATAAAGCTGGATAATGGCTCTTAAGGTCAAAACCCCAGTTTCAAGTCTGCATTCAATGGCAACAAGTCTTCCAATACGACCGTTGGGATCACGGCCACATCACACACATCATATGACGCGCCCAATTCACAAGGATAAATGCGCGTAATATATGCATACCACTTCTGCTGCTAATATAGAGGTGACACAACTTTCCTTAATACCCAATAACAAAAGCTGTGGGGCCCACAATAATGTATGTGTCAGATCCACTCTGTCCATTGGATGCACCAGCCTACGTGAGGACGTGATCTCAAAAATCAGGCAGATACCCAATTCTCAAAGTGGGCCACATTACAAGAAACAGGATGAATAAATACCATTTAAACCTCTCAGGGGGCCCACAGATGTTTTGTCTCATGCAGATATTTGTGTTCACCTTTCATCCCCAGAAGGTATTAAGCTGGCATATAAACATCACGGTGGATGTTACCAACCCATCTGTTTCCCATGTCAAGTAGCCCACTTGCATTTCGGGTCTGCCCCATTTTTTTGACCTTCATAAAATGAGATAAGAGAACAGATAAATTGAACATCAGTATAGAGGCCCACAGAGCGAGGCTGACTATCAGACACGTGTCATTCAAACAGTAGATCCCATGTATAACCCCATATTCGTATTGAAAGTAGGTAACTTGTTTGTCGGTGCAGGGACCGTCAAAATTCCATGGCCGAACAAGAATCCCTAGTCTAATCAAGATGTGATTTTGAGCACACGTCCAAACTGATTTGGCCTCAGAAAATGCAATCTACATATAGAATAACTGTCTCAGTGCCGGCCGAGAAGGGGCTGTACTACTACTGTTCAGACAATACGTGTTTAACCCATGTATTGGTGATAACAACCATTTGATCTAATGGGCCCAACTCAAATGGTGAATAGCTGTTCAATTGCTCAAATTGGAAGATCATAGCTCTCTCATATCTCTTTCCCCTCGTAACTCCCTGCTCGTTTTCCATAGACCTGCTAGGGTAGTCTAATCTGGTAGATTTCCAGGGCATCTGATGGCAAGGGCCATGAAAACAAATTCTCTTTTGGATATCAACCTCAGGTGACCCTACAATTCCAGATTAACGGCTTCTTTCCACTCTTTCTTGGGATGGGTCCCATAAGAGAACCACTAATAACCCCAACAAAGGACATCTGTTAAGCTAACACAAAATAGAAGACAGAAGCATAGCTAACTAATAGAAAATATGTGGTGTTTCTTGCATACAACTTCCGATTCATGTCCTGCTGAGTACGACGTACTAGTATCCGTATCTTAAAGAACATAAAAATAACCCAGAACAAGGAAAGAAAGAAAACTCAGGAATGGGATGAAGAGGGAGGGCGGCTGACCTTCTCCACAAATCTTGATAAACAATAAAAACAAACGGCTGAGAATCTCTCTATTTGAATCTGCTATGTTGTACATGCAGCAGCTGTAGGCTGGGGGGATAGCTCTATACAAGAATTGAGATATTATTTGCAAAATTATAAATAAAAAAAGTTATAATATATGTACCCCAGCTGCTTCCGGAGAACCTCCCCACGTGTTTTTTCTATGAGCTTGCCCCCAATTATGTCTTCCTCGCGGTTCGTCTCTCTTTGTTCTGGTGGGTCCCGGGGACCCCTCTCAGAGAGAACTGGATCTGTGTGTTCTTCTGAAAAAATAGCGACGACGAACGGATGCTAATGGTGACTCTTGGAAACCCTCTAGAGATGCTGAAACCAGCACATCATGTAGTGCTGATTGACGGCTCATATGTCTGCTGCAGACATTCCTGTGGATTTGTGTAGAAATAGTCTTCTTCTTTGGGTCTATCAGGTATCACGGTTCTGCTCATTGGATTTCCCATCCTGCTGGCGTGAGCTTCCTTCACAAAAGAAGAGAACTCATTCCAGCTCAAAGAGCCATTATCGTAGCGGTCTATCAGATCGACGAGGAGCTTCCTATCCAACAGCACCGTCTTCCTGAAACCCAAGTATCTGGGGCCATTTGGCAAAATAAAAACAACAACAACAACAAAGGTTTCCCTTTCAGACTCGATGAACTATGTTAAAAATATAGAAACCCGAAAACCCAATCAAAAGGTTCATTTTGGGAATTAGGTTATAAGCATTTATCAATTTATGTCCCATACAGGTTGGATGGGCCATGGCCCAAAAATCACACCCATCATTAGTCCTAACCATTCTGCTGGAGAAGTACCCCTGGGTAAAGAGTCAACCATGCTTACCATTAACCTACCCAAAAACAACTCCCGTGTCAAAGGGCTGGGGCTGTCCAACCGGCGCGAATTTTGGGACATGGCCCACACAAGGTAGAAGAACTCGGATGATCAACAGTACACCCCATGTGTAGAAAAAAGATAGTTACTGATAATTTCAGCAAAAGAAAGGGACAAATCGGCATTTGTTCCTTCAGTTACTGTCAGAACCATGATGATGGAAAGATGAGTTGAAATGCAGAAAGAGCATGGCAAGTTCTTTTGAAGAATGCTTATGCACAGTATGCTAATAAATGCTTTTGTGCCACATTAATAACTAGATAATATTAAAAGGAACGTAACCATCTGTAGAAATCAGCAAATTACATTACCTGCGGTGGCCTTCGACGACTTTGGCCATGTTGCCATCATATGTAGGAACAAAGATGTCACTCTCCAGTGACACCAAATAATCCAGAGCCGCCATCTGAGATGAGTGGTTCTGGAAAAGCCTCAGATCTGAAGATTCCAACAGTGTCTCCTTTCTAACCTGTTTCATTCAATTAAAGCAGTTTGTAAGAGCAGGAAGGACAGAATATTGAAAAATCAAGCTAAACGACTGTTATTAATTTTCCAGCTACTGACCACATTGGGATAAGCTGATGACAGACTCAACATTCTCCTTTCACCACCATATATTTCTCCAGCTGCAATGTAGATGCGGACATTACGATCGATGTCCAAAGCCCTCAAAATGAGTGCAGTCTCCTCCGGGGTTAAAGGGCAGAGGCCGTCTTTCCTTTTCAGGTCAGAGTTTATAACTTTCTCTTTCCACCAGGGGTATGCATACCTGAAATCAGATTTGCAGGAATTGCAATCAGAAAATGCTTGATGGCATTTCAATTGCCAATTGGGTTTTAGAGTATTTACATTAGAAAAAAGAAGAAATTTTCAAGCTTACCTCATTCTTGTTAACTCCTCAACCTCCTCATCATTGCAACCATGAGTGCAGCCCGAGAACGCAAGCATATCCATTTCATATCGGAGATGGAGGACCAAAAAGGGACCGTTCTGCCTCAGCAGCCTGATGACTCTTCTACCCAACTCTTCTATCTGGGAAGTGAAGCGTAGAGCACTGAAATTCACCCTGCAACGCAACTTCTGAATCTCTATGGGTAGGCCATTATTGGCAAGACGGGCATCAGTCTTATTCAAATGCACAATTTTGTGCTTTTGTATTAATGGGAGAATCTGCTCACAAATGAATAGAATCATCAGCTGTCTTCATGTAGACTGGAAAATAACAAGAAAATAAAAGGCTTTGTGGTTAAACAGACAGGGAACAGTAAACTGACCTGATTAAGGTAGTAAGAAATGTTAGACCAACTGATGGGTGGCATGGAATATACCATTCCTAACTCCACTCTTCTCTTTAGCCTTGGTGGCAATTCTTTAAGTATCCGAACTTCATCTCTCAAGGACGTAATGAAATGGTCCACATCGAATATGTCTTTGAACTCGCTGCCATAACAGGTAATACTTTTGTTTTAAGGAAATCTAGGGAACAGGACGCAATATATGAGTCATATGGCACTTCCAAAGAAATGCCTCAAGCTTGCAAGGTTTCGACAACTATGGTAATCATGAGGACTCAACGACATACCTTGGATCAGCCCAGAATGAGGTTTTGTCCAGCTCAGGTACTATAAGCGTCACATTCAAATATCTTGCGATGGCAACCATATCACAAATCTGCAAAGCAGTGTGAAAATGGGAGAGCCCATGAGCAAATAATTCAGATATATCAAAGACTAAAAGGGTTTTCAAGCCAAAAGAAAATTAGTGATGCTAACGGCAGAACACTCACTGCTGCACGCATCTGATTAAGCCCTCCATTGCAAGAAACCATCAAATAACCATTGTTCTTGTAAACCCCTAAAGGAAACATGTCACGAATTTCAGATAAATAATTAATATTGAAACCAAGAATTTTTCACCAAGCATATAGTAAACAGAAGAAAACTAATGAGACAGAACGCACACATTAGTAAAACTACAGATGAAACAAATAACTAGATATTGTAAAAACCAATAAAACAGAGAACCAGAGGAATCACCAATTCAATGATATTTCTATTTTCATACAACTAATCCAATAAAAGCTAAGTGAAGCGCCACCCAAAGAAATAAGAAGTAGAGATAAAAACATAATAGCTTTTGAATTAAAGATACCGGATTGGAAGATTTAAAACATGCCATAGAATGCTACAGAAACTGAGATTCAGGATACCAAAATCCAAGTACAAGCATAGCTGCAGAAACAATATCTTTTAAAACCTTGCTGCAGAAACAATATCTTTTAAAACCTTGCTGCAGAAACAATATCTTTTAAAACCTTGGTATGGAGGGACACATAATGTACCCCGAGATGCCAAGATTCCAGAAACTAAGTACAAGAACTCCTGAATATACATCATGGATTAACTTAGTAATGGAGAGAGAGCTCCTTCCACGCTAAAAAAAAAAAAAAATCAGCAAGAGCTAATGATTTTTCCACAAAATATGGCAAGTTGGCAATGTCCAGACATCTCTACATAACATCTTTTGGGCCAAAAATCTATTATCGTGGCCTGCAAATGAGATTTTGAACAATGATACACATCCAACAAAAACAAGATTAAGGATTTAAGCAGATTCATCAATAAAAACATTAATTCAATAAAAATACGAGGGTTTTTTTTTTCTGCAGGGTTATTCGAACATACTCTTGGGCGGAAGCGCAATCCTCACAGGAATCGAAGACGACTTCACCGCCAAGGGTGAATCAGACGGTGTGAAGCATGAAGGCCAACCTTTCAGCACTCGTGGGCCCCACATCTCCCCCAACGCAGTCAGCTGGACAACGCAAGTCCAGAGCAGAACCGTAGTCGTCGCTCGGATCATCCACAGCTTCATTCGGCCCCGAGAGACCGTTGGACCCTTGGATTTCTCTGCTTTTGTCGCCTCCCCATAGGATTTCAGACCCATCTGTCTCTGCCTCTCAACACAATCAGATTTCCCAGACTTCTCTAATCTACACATCGTCGCACTGGCCCCTCCAATTATATTCCCCCATACATACAACACCAACTCCTTTACAACATCCAAACGGTCGACCTCAGATACAAATTCGCATCAACCGCCGACTGTTCAGATCAAGAAGATGCAGATTCGATCTTTCCTCGATCGAAACTTCCAATTTCCAATCAATGCAGCTGCTGAGAAACGGAAGAAAACTCTAAAAATCACAATCTCATATCCGCTCCCTAGAATCCAAATCTACCAAACTATAAAACAAATTAAATGCAACGAAATCAAACGAATCACACCGATTCTAACCAGAATGACACCTAAAATGCCTCAAATTTCAACAAAAAAACCTGTTTAAAATATGACAATTTCTCCTCCGATTTTTTCAGAAATTCTACAGTTCTTCAACGATTCTTACCTCGAATCTCTCCAAAAAACCTCAAAATGCCTGCATTATCCAGGAAAAATCCCCCTCTACAGCAGCATTTCAAGAGAGAAGAAACCCTATCTTGAAATCTCTTCTCCGGAAGGATAAACGAACGGAAAAATCAGAAACAGAAACCTCATATCTTTCGACCTTCCATGAATTCCGGTCGACTCTGACAACGATCTGACGAAATCTGATCAGAGATCAAGATTCAGGCCAGATCCCGGCGAGAAAAGGGCGGGAGAAGAGATTTCCCGTCGCCGGAAGATGCAGAAAGGCAATCCCTTCCCTTTTCTCTCTCTCTGTATTAAACAAAATGAAATTCCGCGTCGGTCGTCTATATATACCTAAGAGAGATGAGAATGCTACTCACGCGAGTATGATCAGAAGCCTACTCGCGATAACACGTGCCAACCACCCACACGTTCTGGAGAAACTAGCCATCGATAAATTGGCCCTCAAAGCATTCCTTGCACAAAGTCTAACATGATCTGCTAATTATGTAGGCCCCACATACACGATTAACGCAGATTACTGGTTCGTATTTTCAACTGTCCATCATTTTCATTCCTAGTGTGGACCATCTAAAATGTTTACCGTTCTGAATTTTACTCCATAATCTTATAAAACCTCTCACTTCACGATGAACGGACTGGATTTTTCATATGTAACAAAATCTTGCACGTGTGCTTCCGAGTATAACTCCAATCCAGTTAGCGCCGGTCGCGCCTGTTCATACACGCACGAGAAAGCCGTACGACATTCCGTCTATTCTTAACCATGGTTAGCTTATTGGGTTAGATTCGGAACCATGGTTTAGATTGTTGCAGCCAATAAATGCCAACCAGCTGGTTTTCAGACCATATGGGACCCGAGGGACAGCTGGCGTAAGATCGGACCGTAAAAGGGGTGTACGTGGACGGTTCTGCAATGATCAAGGAGACACGTCGGTAACTGCGGGTGAGAGGACGCAGTTAAATGAAGGCGATGTACTGGATCGGAAACTGTCGAGATACCGACAATATCTCGCGAGATCGAGAATTTCGCATATTTTAGGGGGGCAGATTGAGATTCCGTATCCGTGATGTGTGGTTAGAAGCGGATGGTAGTCCGCGGGAGTACCATAACTTACGCTTACACCTGTCAAACTGGCATCCGTTTATTAGCTGGCCATGGTGCAAAACTGCAGGCCTGCCGGACTTGGATTCGGTAGTAACCCCTCCAGTACCTGCTTAGGTGATGGCCGGTGCTGTGAAAGCTCTGTGAGCCTACCATGATGCGTGTGTTTTATCCATGCCGTCCATCTATTTTGCGAGCTCATTTTAGGGCATGAGCCCAAGAAATAGATAAATCCATATCTAAGGTGGACCACACCATACGAAACCTAATGGGGTTACAAAAATTTCGGATCAAGCTGATGTTTGTGCTTTCGATTCATCCAGGTCTATCTAACCTAATCAACGGGTCGGATGGAAAGTAAACATTTCCTTAATGGTAGTTGTTTAATCATGATTGTTTCCTACGGTGTGGTCCACCTGAGATTTTGATCTGCCTCTTTATTAGCCTCCATCATTAAAATGAACTGGAAAAATGGATGGACGGCATGGATAAAATACATACATCATGGAGGGGTCCACATAGCTTCTCCAGGCCGGACCCCACCCAAGGGGGTGCATGAGGGATCACCACCGAATCTAAGCCGGACAACACTAGCATTGAAGTGATGGATCACGAACGAGCACTGGCTCTTTTTTATTAGGTGGCACAGCATTGGCATTGGCAGAGCCACTAATTCAGGTTGTCCCACTTTATATGTCCCTTGTGTTAAAAATCAAGTAGATCGGACATCACTAAGTGGCCACATGGGTACTAACGAAATTAAAAGACAAAAGAAAGTAACCCAAGATCCCTCTTAAAAAAGAGGGAGAAACTGACCAGTGGTCCATGCTAAAATACTTGTGGGTCCTACCAGATGTGATGAGCGGCTCATTGGCTCTGGATCTGTGCACTTAAACAATATTAAAAAAAACCGGCAATGATCCGATGGTCACGAAAATCCCATTTAAGTAATTTCCACATTATGGTCAGGGGCGCGACTAGGCCGTTACCGGAGTAACAGCTTAGGGGTGTTACCCCTATCGTGGGGCCCACCTTGCTGGTGTATTGTATATCCGTACTGTTCATACGTTTCTACATATAACTTTAGGATGGGTTCGAAAAATTAAGCAGATCCAAATCACAGGTGGACCATAATACTGTAAACAGTAGTGATTGAGTGTCTCACCATTAAAATTTTCAAAGGGCCCATAATAAGGTTTTAGTAGTGATTATTTTTCATCCAACTCATTGGCAATGTCACGAAGATCTGGACGGAGGTAAAATACAAATATCAGCTTGATCCAAAACTTTTATGGGTCAAAAAATATTTTTAATGATTATTCATCACTGTTTTTAGTAACATGGTTTACTTAAGATTTAAATCTTCTTGAACAGTGGAAACATGTCCGAAAATGATAGAGTAAAACAGATGAACAAAGTATGAGCTTGATTCAAAACAACTGTGACACACGGGAAGCTTTTAATGGTGGGTTATTGTTATGGTCCTCTGAGACTCGGATCTACTTCATTTTTTGAATTATCTCTAAAATGAGTTTTCACAATGGATGGACCGAATGGATATAAGGCACATGCACCACTGTGGAACCCCACGGTCAAGGATCCCACCCACCTCCGCCCTAGCTCACGGGATGCAATGGGCCCACCACTGTTATGGCCCGGACACAGACACACGATCAAGTTGTACACAAGTGTAAGATCCGGTCAGTTCATCTCGTGGGTCCCACCCCTAAGTCAGCCAATCCATCGTGGGGCACGCCATTTCACACTGCAGGTGGGGCCCACCAAGCCGAGGACACCTTGACTGCTAGATATGATGAGATGCCCATTTGCTAGGGCTGACTCGACAAAATTAAAAGCCTCGACCGAAAAAAATAGTTAAGGACACCGTTTATATCCGAAGGAAAAGAATTCAACAATAAAAGTACAATTATTCCCATCGGTCTGATCTCTCGCCTTTTCCCATTCCATCTACGTTGAGGCCCACCATATGAACGGTTCTGATCACTGAAACATTCCCCCTACTGTACGGAAACAAGCGTGAGTGTGTTTGCTGCCCCTGCAGTAACACGATATTTATAATCTTCTCGTGAGATCTCGTCACCGATTCGTGGCTCCGTTAGTTTGTCGGTAGCCGAAGCTAACGGCGGATGCTGTCAGAACGGTCGAGTAATGACCGTGACATTGACGGTCAGACTGTCAGATTTTTGACGCTTTGCTATTTTTTCACACGCTTGCGAGTCCGGACGTGTCGCGAATCTAACCAAGCCGGCTGAGACACAAAACACTTGGATACCCCGCTCTACGTACCCACCAAGGTTACGATCCCTAATGTGAGAGAAAAAAAAAAAGCTTAACATTATTCAAATCCAAGCCGTTAAAAACGTCCACCACTCCTTTCTGGACGTTGAACCAAGTAATAAGAATGATTTAATGGTCAGATGGGCCATATTAAAAATTTATGCCTGAAATTATAAGCACAAGTGTTGTGGCCAACATAAGTTCTATGAAAATGTAATTTTTCGGTAGTTATTTAATCCTGATGAGATACATCAGATGAATGGATTTGATTGTATATAAACACTATTTTGGGTCCTACACTAAACACTAGTGGTGGGTGTTCCATTCCAAATTTTTCCTGTTTTCTGAACTACCTAATATTCGGATGATCATGATATTTTTATTCAATGGTTAAAATGAAGCATAATACCTGATGGACGGCTTAGATCTCATGAAAGTTACACACACGTGTCCATCGGTTTGATAAAGTAACAGCGGTAGGCACCTAGGGCGAGTTACCACAGCACGGCTCGGGCGAGCCGCTACTCGGTACGATGGTAAAAAGAAAATTCACGTCACGTTGCCGTTCTCGATCGGGAATGTCTGAAATTGTATTTTTAAATGACGAAAATACCCTCACTTACGGAAAGTTCACGGCACAGTAATTCTTGTCCTTTGCAGGTCTTCTGTCCTTATCACGAGTCGTCTTTTCGTACTCGCATCTTCAAACGCAGAACACAAGCGCCTCCACACGTACCAAGGCACATGTGTGATAGATCCACGCCGTTCATTTGGACGTCCACACTATGACTCTTCCTTATCTCAAAATTCCGGCTGTATACTTATCACACGGTGACAGGTGTGCGAGGAAATGATAACCGTTGGATTATGCTTTGATATGACGATGATGAGGGGATTGTGGAATGAACGTTGTAGATTCCACACATGCGTAGCGCTCTAGGCGTGTCGGGTAAAATTTCGGGTCTGGAAGATGGAGCGCTTGGAAATGTAGCATTGCACTTGTATCCGATTGACAAGAACACTGTACTCTTGTCTTGCACCGAAAACGATACGTATTCATACGAACAGTCAAAATCACGGCCCTAACTTACATGTAGATCGGTTGAAATCCACCCTTAATTTCAGACTTCGGTTTGAATAAAAACCGTTGATTATTATCATTTCAACCGTCCATTTGATGGTCACTAATCCGACGGTAAGATCACCTTTCCAATGAAAAAATCGAGTTATATACCGTCCAAAGCGGGAACCACGATATCAACGGTTTGGATTCACGTATCCTCTCTCTCTCCAATGTACTTGTGCATTCGTATGGATCCGGCACGGCTTCGGTGGATCCTAGGTGGGTTGAACCGCGACTGTGGGGCGCAACTTAATGTATGTGCCTTAAATCCACCCCGTCCATCTGTCTTGACAGTTCATTTTAGAGTACAATCTCAAATATGAAGCAGATTCAAATCTCAGGTGGACCACACCACATGAAATAGTGGTGATCGACTATTAATAAGTTCTTGTGGGCCATAAATCCATTTGATCAAGTTGATATTTGTGTACTCCCCCTTCATCCAGGTCGTTGTGACCTTTCCAATGGTAGGTATTCAATCACCACTGTTTCCTGTGGTGTGGTCCACCTAAGAGTTGGATCTGCTTAATTTTTTGGATTTTACAATAAAATGATCTTTCAAAAAGGATGGACGGAGTGGATATACGGAAAATATATCAAGGTGGGCCACACATTCAGGGATCCACCGACCTCGGATCCACCGAAGCCGTCTGCCAGCGTAACAATGAACTCCTCGGTATTCCCCACTTAACATTGGGAGGGTATTTTTGTCATTAAGCAATAATTGATGAGCCCCACCCTTTATTTATATGTCTTTTCCTGATCTGTCTCTCTCTTCGATGTATTTGTATTGATAATGACGTCTCTAACCCTCATTGGTGACAGAAATTACACGTTTAACAGCAACATCCTAACTTTTCTCTCTTTTATATAATTATCCAATTGGAATCCCGAGTACAAATAAGAATCACGCTAGCTGCCTGCTGGGGTTACTTTCGCAAACCGATAGCCACGTGGGTCGAACTTTCATTAGATCCAATCCGTCCATCATGTACGATGCTTCATTTTAACCGTTGAGTACAAAAATAATAATAATCCAATACTCAGGTGGGCCATATCGTACGAAGAAGTTGGAATGAAACACCCACATTTTGTTTTGCACAGGGCCTAATGTGGTTTTTATATGCCATCCAATCCATTCATCTGATGTAATCCATCACGACGAAAGAATTAGCGGAAAATTAAAGTATTTCAAAGCTCAGGTGGGTCATACCATGTGAATTTCTACGTTTTAGGGTGGCCATTTTAGTGTTAGATCAGCCTGATTTTTTTCAATACAACCAAAGAAGGGGTGTTTCACCTGATGGACGGCATGGATCTTATACACGTTAATTCGTTTACCCACGTTAGAGGAACGTAGCCTCAGTAAGGACCCAGCTGGCAAGTGTTTTCCTAGAAATAACCTTAGTGATGAAGAAAATGACAAGCAACTCCTTTCAAGAATTAACTGACCACACGCAACGTACTGTGGCACCGGACCATATTTCCCACCAGCATGCCACTCGTATGGAAAATCAGTACCATTCAAGAGATATGACCTAGCATGAAGATCCCTTAGTACGAAAGAAAACAACTGATTGGACGATCAGGTGGGCCATAATCTTGGAAGCAATGGAAAACCGTCAGTTTAAGTCAAAGTACAGGCTTTCACATCTTTTAAGTGGATCAACTGTATTCATAGAAAAAATTGATCTTCATGATGAGGTCTACCATTTTAGTGGTACTGATTTTCTATAAAGATGGTCTGTTGGGGAAAAGGTGGCATGGTACCATAAGTAATGGTACAGTTACGTGTACGTGACCAATTCTCAAAGATATATATAGAAGTCGCGTTTGGATGCTAAAACTGAAATGATTTTCCACAATCACTTCAATAAAGATGGGTATGGGCCACATGGTACAATCTTCATCTCCTCACTTTGGAAAGATACTTAACGTGTCATCTAGAAGTCTATATAAGATCCAAGTCATTCAATAAGTGGGACACACCATGTATGTGTCGGTGACCCAAAATTCAGGTGCCACCCACTATTGGATGAGAACAGATTAACGGTGTGCATTTTCATTGGAGTAAGGAACTTTATGTACGAGTGGAACATAGTTGACTCTAGATCTAGTTGACTCATCTTGAAAACCCATCTGAGTCAACTCAGACCATCAAGGTTTCCATTCGGGTCATTAAGGACCCCTTTGGTTACAGCAGCAGAAGATAAGTAACTTACTTGAGAAAGTAAGTTTGGTTTAAGATCTATTGCAACTTTTTTACTTTTAAGTTATTTAAGACCCAAATGCCCCTAAGAAACTCGCTTGTGAGTATGAGATGATCATGTTAACTTGGGAGTTTATTAGTTGCTCACTTCAGCTAGCTAAATAAATAGAAATCAAGTTAAGCTACTTGAGGCATAAGTAACTTAGGATCCAAACGCCCCCCCTAAGAAACTCGCTTGTGAGTATGAGATCATCATATTAACTTGTAAGGATGTAAAGCTAAGTCATTAGGAAACTTGTTTCCAAATAGATGCAATATTTCACAAAAGCTAATTAATTCGGTACACATTTAAAAGTATATGATATTTGAACTTACAGGCTCATTCATGGGTAAAGAGTGATACAACTAGACTAGTGTTGGGGAAGGATGCACAAGCTAATGGATCTCGCAACTCCAATTTACTAAATTATGGAATATTTGAATTGCATGAAACACCCCCAAATATCTTAAGATGAATAAGCACAATCATCACACACGATACAACGATTTATGTGAAAACCCTCTAGTAATAGAGGGAAAAATTACGAGACCTCGTTCAATCAACAAATCTATTATGTAAACATATTAGATAGTGATCAAAAGTTTATTACAACACCCGGATCCAATATCTTCACCCTTAGGTGGATTACAATCAAAGACAATGAATAATAAAGAGAGCTCACCACTAAAAACCTTAAAGAGGCTATGAACTGAAACCTTGGTGTAATGGTGGAGGTCTTTTCACGTTGTTATTGTTGTCGAGATAATTAACGTGTCGGTGATGGTGCCTAATGTTGCGTTGGGTCTTTGCATGTTGCGAACGAGTGTGCGGTGGTCGAGTTTCTTGACGAGGTCGTGGATCATTATTCGTTGGTACGTCCCCTAGGATAATCCAAAAAGATTCAAGAGAAGTAAAGTTATTTAATTTATTATATTTTGTTATGTAAATTGTGAGTGATTTTGTGAAAGAGTTAATGTTAATTTATTGTAGTTGATTCTGTTAATTCGGTAAATTTATAATTGATATGAATGTAGAATTTTTAAGTATGGGAATGATATGACCCTACGAGACGTCGTACTCACACCCCCCTTAGACAGTTTTGCAGGTGTCGAATTTGAGCACAAGGAGCAGGCTTAACATTGAAGAACTTTTCATTTGCTTAGAAATAGTTTGAAGCTACATTTGTTTTGTTATTAATATAGTTTGACTTTCTTTTGGAATTGAGATAATAAAAAATATTTCTAAAGTCGGACTTTGAATTAATAAACATTTCATAAATAACTGATTAGTATTAAAAAAATTTCTTTAGTTGGCTCTTGTTGCCTGTGGAATTGAATGGAAACCATGTGATGGAAATCCAAAATTGAACCATTATAACTTTACGGGTCTGGGATTTGAATTCAAGCCTAATCAACCCGAGTACCAAATTTCGAGGTGTGACAAACGACGGGGATGAAATTCACGAACCCAAGCTCTCTCTCTCTCTCTCTCTCTCTCTCTCTCTCTCTCTCTCTCTTCGATCTTCCTCTCTCTCTAGAACATGTGCGTTCTAATCCTAATCCCTTTATAACAATGCTTATATGGCACTTAAGCCAAGATTAAAAATAAAACGCATAAGCTGCGTAAAATAGCTGCGCTGTCATTGGTAGACCGACCTGAGTGTTCAGTCACCTGAACATGGCTAAATATGTCCATAGAGTCTCAGAGGAAAAACTCTGAGTTTTGGTCGCCCGAAATCCAAGCTTCGGTCACCTGATACGATCTAAAACAGTCCATCGAGCAATGAACTAATCCGAGTGAGCTTTGGACTTCCGATAAAAAAATGTCAATTGCCCGATGAACCCCAAAAGTGTAAATCTCTCCTCACTCCTAAGGAGGAAAACCCCATCAAATCTCCCACTTCTAACTTAGGAGGAAGTCTCAACTGCCTTCAAGCCCGTCATGCTTCTACAAGCCTCAAACTTGTCCTTGGTCAATATCTTAATCATCATGTCTGACTCATTTTTATCAGTATAAATCTTCTCAAGCTATAGCACCTTATTCTTCATAGAATCATTAATCCAATCATACCACACTTTTATGTGTTTTGACTTGGAATGCTAGCTTGGGTTCTTGCTCAAGTAAATCGTACTCTGGTTATTACAGTAGATCACGTCCTTATCTTGCTTCATGTTGAGTTCCTGTAGGAACCATTTCATCTAAAGCATCTATTTTCATGCTTCTGTGACTGCAATATACTCGGCCTCTATCGTTGACAATGCTACACACTTCTGTAAATTGCTTTGACACGAGACCACTCCCCTTGCAAACGTAAACATATACCCCGATGTAGATTTCTTGGAATCTATGTCGCCTGCTATATCTGCATCTGTGTACTCTTCTAACATAAGTTTTCATTCACCAAAGCATCAGCTCAACTTTAATGAGCCCCTCAGATACTGTAGTATCTACTTTACTGTTGTAAGTATTCTTTGTCAAGATTGGCAAGATACTCTCTCACTAAGTGAACCGCATATGTTACGTCTGGGCGCGTACACATTATAGCATACATTAAACTTCCTACGACTGAAGCGTGTGCAATTTCTTCATTTCTTCCAATTCTTTATTGGTCTTATGACACTACTTGTCGTTCAATCTAAAGTGACCATCGAGTGGAAAACTGACTGACTTTGCTGTCTTCATATTGAATGTTTCTAGAACTTTTTTAACATACCGTTCTTGTCACAATCATAGCCTTCTGGCACTTCTATCACGTGTGATTTTCATCCCTAAAATATGTTTAGTCAGGCCCTCGCAAAAGACTTTCCTAACTCCTGTTTCAGCCTATCAATCTTCTTGATGTCTTTTTCCATAAAGAGCATGCCATCAACATATAGCAAAAGAATGAGAAAGTCACTATCCGAGAATTTACATATGAATACATAGTTGTCTGACTCCATTTTGTCGTACCCATACTTCAACATGAACGAGTTCGGACCGAGTCGAGCTATTTTTTGAATATATGAAAGAAATCAAGTGGAGTTCCAAGCAAGACCGATCTCGACTTGGTATGTGGCTCAAACCCGACTGGGATTGGGTCGGGTACTTAATATAAATACCCCTTAAAAAAATCTAACCCAAAAATCTAAAACCCCTGCCCGAGCGCCCCCTCTCTTTCTCACTTGAATCTTAAATTCCTAACCCCCCCCCCCCCCCCCCCCCCCCCCCCCCTTCGATATGTACTCACCTAAACCTCTGCCAACCCACCCCCACGGCCCCACCCCCTCTCTCTCACTCGATGTGACTCAATCTGCTTGCCCAAATAACCGCCAAATCCCCCACCCAACCACCCCCTCTCTTTCTCTCTCTGTCAGCTCGCCCCAACGGCTGAATCCTGCACAGAGCTCGTCCAGTCATCCCTATTGCCCTGCCTTGCCCGTCCGTTGTCAAGTATTCTCCCATCCTCCCTCCATCACTTTAATTTGGCTTTTGGAATGACCAACCAGGCGTTGTCCATGGTCAGTCGCCCTGAATATATATACAAATATTTATATACATGATATTATATTTATTAATTAAATATTATATAGATATATATAATATTATAAACTATATTAGAAATTATTAATTTATTATAGATTATATTTAATTACAAATTATATAAATACAGATATATAATATATATAATTACAGATTATATATAATATATATAAATACAGATTATATATATATATAATTACAGATATATATATATATATATATATATATATATATATATATATATATATATATATATATATATATATATATTATAGATTACATAAATATATTAATAAATATTATATATTGTTAATACAGATTATATTTTATAATAATCCATAATTATATATATTGTATATATAATTATATATTATGCAACCCTAATTAATATATTATATGTATAATTATATATTATATAATTTAAATTAAATGTATGAATAGTTGAATGGATGCATGGAATATATGAATGGTTGAATGGATGGATGGATTGGTGGGTGAGAGGGATGGTTGGATGGATGCATAGCATGATTGGGTCACTTGGGTGGATAGATGTATAAGATAATTGTATAATCTAAATTATATAATACAATATAATATATAACTATATATTGCAATCTAAATTAAATGGATAGTGGTTGAATGGATTATGGATGTTAGATTATTAGTTAGTTAATATTAGTTAGATTGTTAATGTTAGTTATTAACTTATTATGATTTTTAATGTTAAATTGTATTAATTAGATTGTTAAATTGTTAAATGTTAGTTATTAGTTAGATCATTAATGTTACTATTTGGTTATTGGTATTGTTAGATTGTTAATGTTATTAATATTATTTTGTTTTTGTTTTTGCTTTTGTTAATGTTAAATTGTTAATGTGTTAGTTAATGTTAAGTTGTTAACATTAAATTGTTAATATTATTATTTTTATTTTTGTTGATTTTAAATTATTCAATTAATTATATTATTTTTTTATAATTGTTGTATAGGATAGATAATCAGTTGTCCGTTTGAGGATTTTTATATTGGTAGACATAAATACAGTATGTTTTTGAAGGCATAAAAATCGCTCAAATTATCCCAATTTTGGACAGTTCAAGGTTTGATAAATTGTAATGTCATCAATTAGTTCTGATTAGTTTCTCCTTTTTTCTCTAGACATATTTCCTACATTTATTATTGTCGTCAAATGTTCATATTTTGTGTGAATGATTGACATGAGAATCAAATACAAGATAAATATATTCTTGAGAGAAAATGGGAGATCATGTCGAAATTTTGACGTGACATTTAAATTGAAAAGTGAATGCATTTTAATCTATTCAACTTTGAATGTGTGACTGATTTAAATAGCTGAAGCATTACAAAATGGTATTAGAGAAGTTTTGAGTAAACCAAGCATTAGAGAAAAATGAACTTATATAAATTCAAATGTCTCAAGTAGGGATAAAAAAATTAAAGACTTTAACTTAAGTGGAATTTTTCTTAAATTAAAGGTGAAATAGAAATTAGAGACCCGCATTTAGGCTCATTTAAAAATTTAGGATAACCGGTTTGAACTTATAAACAAAAATTAAGTCTTGTGGTAAAATAAGTACCCACCTTGATATACATAGATTAATCAGGAATATTCTTGAACTTGACAGCCATGAGATAATTTTGTAGAAATCTGAAATATGAAATTCTTTCAAGACTTTCTCTAGTCAAAAGTGACATTGATCACAACACAACAATTGGAAACAAATAGAATGGTGTAACTGTGTGCTATAACCCAAAGGCCTAGAATCAAAACCTGATGTTAGCTAGGGTAAACCCTAATTAAATGTAGAAGTCTATCTTTGAATATTTTTGTTGTGATACCATCAAGTATTCATGAATTTTAAGTTCAAAATTTTAGGACATTGATAAATATTTTAAGTTTTTTAGAGCAAAAAGCTATTACTTTCACCTCTTACATAATGAATTTCATGTAAGCTTAGGTTTAACTAGGGTTAACCAAGGGATATTTGTTTGAAAAAAATAATTATAAAAAAAATTGATTTTCCTTAAAGGTTTAAAATGACCAAGAACACGGTTTTACGGAATCATGTTTAAAGAAAAATACATGCGGTTTGTTCCAAATTCTAAATCATGCTGATTACCAATAGACTCAATGCCCTGACCGAGCAAAAGACAGAAAATCACTAGGAATAAGAAGGGATATAATGAATTTTTATGTTGGTCAAGCAAAAGGTCTGTATATCATACACAAACCTACTACAACTTTTCTTCCGTGTTGTTGATCACTAAATTTTTTCTAAGAGAGGTAGAATTAGTATAACTTGATTCATATACTTGCATTCACACAAAAGTCTCATAATGAAATTAGTGAAAATATAGACACCGAGAATTAAAATGTCATATTTCATATATAGACTTGTAGAGAAAAATCTCGAGGGCGGGATTTCTTTTAAAGGGAGTACGTTGTTACAACCCAGTTCATTTGGCAAATGACATGCACTTATACACACTTGTACACACAATTCATATAACCAGGATAGCAATGAAAAATTATGTATCGAAGATTTAATTGTTTTGTATCAATTTATACAGAAGAAATGAATTTCAGGGACGAAATTCATTTTAATGGGGTAGATTGCATCACCCCATACTTTTTAGTACCGGGTGTTACCTTTTTTTATGAAAATCAACATAATATATATATGTTCAGCGTTTATTTGAGCTATTTTAATCGTCCATTTTTATTCTAACTTAAATTGGTCAGTAATATCTTGATTATCAAACTAACATTAGATTGTGTGAATCTGTCTACCAAGTTTTAAACCTCACTGTAAAAGGCATCTAATTAAATTAGGACCTCTTTAAACCATTAACAATTAACTGTGAATTAATTCAACTATTTGATCGATGAAAATCAACACCTAGAAGTATAAAAAAAATAATATAGATTATTTTATCACTTGTTCATCGTTCGACTTCACTCTAACAGCCACTGGAACACTTTAAACTGTGTATGTTTGAATGCAAATCAATTTAACTATTGGATTATTAGAAATTAGCAATTAATGCATTTAGAGGGACAAAAATTCATAATATAAAGTCACCTGAGGTTTAGATCTTTCTGACTATGGAACTGAGGTCCTTGTATGATCCATAGAATTGATTGGTCGAGGCAGATCTTCATAAACTTCACCATGGGCTCCACATTTTTTTAGTGTGTACACAGTACACATGCACTCGGCATCGAGCCTATGTTGATGATCAACGGGCTGCTTACGCGTGCTTTTGTGGGAAAGAGAGGAATCCCTCTCTTTTTTTCATTTTTCCTACTTGTTGGGCATTTGAACGGATGACCAGCGTTGGCACATTTGGTGGGCCACCATCATTATCTTTGTAGCAGATCTGAACCGTCAAATTACTTCGATGTGAAGTTTGATAAGCCCCTAGGTGGCAAACATTGCCGTGGATTACGGTGGTTGTGGCCCATCTTTGAGCGATCTAAACCGTTCATCTTGTAGAACGTAAAGCGGTTAATAAAACCATGTAGACCCTCTAAGTTGCAGCTATGCTTATGTGTGCTCGATCTTTATAGTAAGCGTCCATGTTGAACTGTTGTTACTGAAAATAAAATCTAATCCCGTTCTTTTGTGCTAGGTTGGCAATCCGAGAGAAACATTTTCCTTCATTCTTGACCGTCCATTAGGAGAAATCACAGCCCTCCTTCAGAGATCACTCATATTAGAGTTAAGCTATAAGACATCGCTTCTAGCTATCTTCTTGTTTTCCATTTTATAAACCTAGAGCAGCCACAGAACTCTAAAATCCATAAGTCCAACTGATCTAGACCATCCGCATATTCACTAAGAGTTACTTGATCCTGAAGGTCTCAACTACTAAGAAAAAAAGTATCGAGTAAGAATTTGCCATTGAAGCTCCACTTCCTTCACCGAAAAACAGTCTCCTTCTTTCAAATCCACCGGTCCGACCTCCTCCAAGCTTTAATTCATGATGTATGTGAGCTTTTTGAAGTTCAGCTAGACTACTCTGAAGAGTGGGATCAAGAGGATTCAACTCAGTCACAATCCACTATTAATGGCCAAAGGTTCTTTCTCGTTTGAACTTACGTCGCACTGTGAGACTCGACCATAAGGTTTGAGTTTTATTCTGTATGTCGTGCCCTCCCTTTTCACTTTCAAGAATGATGGCACGTGCGCACGTGTGAGCACATTCTTGTCGTCCACAAAGTTTCAGTTAAGTGTTAGTTCACTTTACGGCGTATTCATGTCATGGTGGATGTGATGGCCACAGCCCCGATCTCTCCTCTTGGTGACACATTGAATATAATGGCCAATGCCAAGATTTTCTCAAGACTTGACATCAAAAGTGAGTGTTCTCAAGTATTGGGATACTTGAACGTTATCCTTGTTTATAATACTTACAAGGAGCAATACCTCTATCAGCTAGAGCAGGTCTCTGGAATACTAAAGAATAAGAAATTATGTTTCACCCGCAAGAAGTGTTCTTTACTTCTTTCGTTATAATCTCCCAAGTTTTAGCTAATACAGGTGTCTATTTTGACTTCATTGTTTCATCGGAGCGTCCTATAGTTTCATTCATGTCAGTGTTTCATAGGCCTTTAGAGTTTGCACATGCATCTACATGACCTATGTATGACTTGCATGTGAAGATTAGAAAAAGAATTAATATAAGTAATGAAACAAACAAAATGATCTTTGACTCACACCATAAATTTAAAGAATACAAAATGATTATTATGTTGGGCTTGGACGCCTCAAACCTTCAAGCATGAAGACCACCGACCGGTCGGACAACCGGTCGGTCACGTTGGAGAATAAGACAGCAGTTTTTGGTACAATTTTTTGCATTGTTGACTGGCCGGCTGACCGATCGACAAGGGCCATCAGCAGGTAGATGGTGAACATCGGCAGGTCGACAGGTTCCTTTTTGGACTTCGTTTCTTGCGCGATTTTGCGCAAGGAGTTTCTAGTTCTAGTTTTCTCCTATTTAAGGAAATGTAATACGAGATTAGGGTTGTCGCCAATGGGCCAAGGGATTGGGAGGGTTTTAGAGCAAGAGAAAGAGCTAGGAGGAAGCTTGGAGTTCTCTAAGTTGAGGGAAAGGGCTGTGTTTGTCCTTCTCATGTGAGACTTAGCTTGGGTAGCTTGGGATTTCTCTTGTGGGTTATGATCCGGGTTTTGTTTCTTCTATCTCTTGTAACTTTTGATATCATTGTGGATTGGTGTCACTTTGTGCCGTGGTTTTTTACCTGTGAGGGGTTTTTCCACGTAAAAATCGGTTCGCCTTCTTGTGTGCGATGATTTGCTTGTTAATTGCCATTGTGGTGTGTTCCTTGCCTGCTTTGATTGGTTCTGCTGCGGCACTCCTAACCCCAACATATTGACTCACACCATGGATTTAAAAAGTTTGTTGTAGGTGATGAAGTCATGATTAGAATACGTCCAGAAAGGTTTTCGCAAAGAACAAAAAAAATTTACAAGCCTGTAGCGTTGGACCGTATAAAATCTTGAACAGACTGGGTTTGAATGCTTATTTGATAGTCTTCCACCTAACATAGGTATCAGTTCCACATTTAATGTGGAAGATTTTGTACCGTTTCATGGACCTTCCTCTAACCCTTTCATGAACTTGATAATGATGTCCTTGACCTATCCTATGACCCTTAGCTTATACTGGACTATTCTTCTCAACATCTACCTCTTCTGCCATACACATCTACCAAGTTATTATTAAATAATAATTACCTTTAATATTATGTTGAAGAAATGTAATGACGAAAAATGCTGATGATTATTATTTGAAATTTATGATTTTCTCTACAAATCAAACAAAAAAACATTTTAATAAAGATTTTTTTTTTTACATTTATCAAATAAAGTAGATGATCTTGTTATATGATTTGATTTCATTCGTCTATAGATTGAATGGCTAGGACCATTTGGACCAACTCATGCTATGCCTATGGCCCATTCCTGGTGAGATCTATTAGTCGATGCTTTGTGGGTCCCACCATGATGTGTGTGTTTTATCCACTCAGTTCATTCATTTTTCCATATTATTTTAAGGCTTGATAAAAAAAATTAGGCAGATCTAAACTCAAATGGACTAACCTACAGGAAATAGTAATGACTGAATATCCACCATTAAAAACCACCCAGGGCCTACCGTAATATTTATTTGACATCCAACCTGTTGATTAGGTCATATAGGCCTGGATGTAGGGAAAAAACAAATATTAGCTTGATCCAAAACTTTTATGCCCTCGAAAAGTTTTTAATTGTGGGCATTCAATCGACACTGTTACCTATAACATGGTCTACTTGAGATTTAGATCTACTTTTTTTTTGGGCTCATGTCATAAATGATTTGAAAAAATGGATGAATGGTGTGGATGAAACACATGCATCATGTTGGGGCCCACAGCCTTCTTAAGCAGTTGATCATCTATATGCATGGCTCAACCGAAGGGCCATGAGAATGTGCACCTTAAAGACATACCTGACATGACATGCAAAATTGAAAATTTTGGAAGCGGATTAGGTGAGACCCTGGATCCACGGATGTGGGTGGGACCCCTAACTGCGGGGCCATTGTGATGTATGTAACTAGACTCCATTTCAGTCCTCTAAGAAGTAAAAGGTTAGAAGAAATGAGAAGTTTATGAAAAGAGTAGGAGGTCTCTCAGTTTGTCTTACTCGAGTCACGTTGGGTCAGGTTTGCGTCTCACCAAGGCTATTTGCTCTGAGGTTTGCTCCTATTCAATTTGCTGATGGACTCTTCAACAAGGAGATAATGGATTATTGTTGTTGTATGATAAGATTCCTGCCCAAGTCATGTTCGAGTTGCAATACAGTACTGGGTTAACTTAGATCGATCGATCAATCTACTGGGTTGTTGTTGGATGTTTTCTTCCAATAAGATCATCAGGTAAGCTTCCTTAATTCTCTAGTCATGGGCTTGATTATAGGGTGTAGGTTGTTGCGAGTCAACTTAAGTTAACTCCTTGGTAGCTAGCAGTGAGTTCTTGGACTCAATTCTATAGAACTTAGTTAATCAATGAATTGTATTATCTTAACTAGCTCGTATTGGGGTTTATGTAACAACCCGAAATTTGGGCACCGGAGTACGGAGACTTTGATCCCAAGTTCCTGAGTGTTAACTTAATAAAATGTTATTTTAGGAATGCCACACGTGGAAAAGTGCACCCACGTGGGTCCTCAATCAGATTTACGTTCATTCTATTCACAAATAATCAGAGTAACGCATTTCAATTAGCGGATCATAAGCAAAGCAGAGGTAACTAAATACAAAAATATAGGGCTAACACCTTAGATGTATAATTCAATCACAGTGTAAGCCCATATGAGAATTATACGAATCGCAATAAAAGTAATATGAAGAAAAAATACATCTGCCAAAAGGGATGAAGTTAAAAGACTACAAGGCACCCATGCGCACCACCATCTGTCCTATTCTTGAGACCTCTGCATATGTCAAATAGAAGGCGTCAAAACGCCAACATAGTGAAGAAATAACCCTAAGGTTAGACTCGAAAAATTTAAATTATAAACATGTTCATATGAGTGTATTATTCTTAAGCATGTTATCAAATCAATCAAGTTTAGGTAATGTTCACATACAAATCATACATCATCCTAGGCTAGTTGATTAAATGCATGGATGTCATGATTTCGCACACAATGTATGTTCCGGACAAGCCCTGGCCCGACCAACTGGTATCAGAATCCACAGTCCACCTGTCTAGCAAGTTGTAAGTCGTGACTGAGTACACAGCCCGGATGACACAGAGAAATGACATGAAGTGCTAAAGGTAGCATTGGCGCCACATCAAACAACCAAGCCACACGAGTCCCCTTCAAATGTAATGTTATGTATGAATGATTTATTAGAGTATTTATTAATCTAATTCATTTAGCAAATTGGTGAAGCCAGAATACCACATTGTATCATAAAGTTTAACTGGGACTATATGGCTCCCTACGATGCGACGCCAATCATCGCCAGTAACCCCACGATCCAAAATTGAGTTATCCTCCCATAAAAACATGGTCTGGACATGACTCATCAGTCATGCCCAAATCAAGTGAAAGGGCTCATCTCCCAAATATCAAATGCAATTAATTTATTAGGATGTGCGGGTATTTTACTCGAAATTAACCTAATGCACGCCCGGGTCGTTCGAACAGTGCACAGGAACACAAACATCGGCCAGGATCGCATTCGTCACAAGGGTCGTTCGAACAACAATCGGTCACCCCTGTCAATGCTCACTGATCACTACGGGGATGTCACGCCCCAAACCCGGGGACCGGGCTCACTAAATTCCCGATCGCCGACCTTGGTGCCAACAGCCTCCGTAGTACCCCATTCTCGGCTCCTAGCTCTCATGTGCCAGGTTCCGATCCTGGGATCCTACCAGGAGGATTTTCAGGGTAAATGTTTTTTATACAGGAGCATAAACAAAACCATAAAACATCGTCAAATATCCACTAATAAGTGTGTTGAGTACAGTACTGGAAAGGGAAATACAACATGAATCAGAAGTCCAAAATATCAGGTACATGAACCGTGCTCAACGCTGCTGATGGGCTCTAGTACCTGCAGTGTAAACAAACGCGCATGAGCTTCCTACGAAGCCCAGTAGAGTGCGTGTGTGCGCGTGTGATGCATATGACAAGTATACAGATATCAGAGTAAGCGAAAGTAGTAGAGGGCTAAGTTATTAAGTTCATGAATACTGTCAGCCATCCCAAGGCTATGCAATGCAAGGGCCTACATGGCCGAGTGTTACATGCTAGAGATGCAATGCAAACACGTCAATCCTCAACTGATCCACATATCAAAATAATTATCATCTGGGACATCACCGGGGTCTAGTATACTCTAATATTGGCCGCCGCACATCGCGCGCGTAACCAAGCGAGTAGAAAAGACCTCACTATCCGCCTCGTCAGTGGTATGCCAATACCCACCCGGCTCGCCGATAGCGGACCCATTCCATGAGCTGGTCAGACTCGACCTAGCTTACAGCCCACTTCACCTGGGCGGATAAGGTCACACCCCTTTCCAACCGACCTCGACACAGTGGGAGACGCGGCCTACTGGTATTTGGCACACAGGCGCTCATGTTATCCACTCGGTCTCGACGTTGGAGCATCCTACTGGTACCACAGGGTTTAGGGACTTTCATCCAAGGACATCCATAGCGCCCACGTACTAGAACAAGTTTCCGGTGTCCAATACTGCCAACCATGATGTGACTATGGTGGCCATCACCCTGATGCTGCTAGGGTGTGAAAGCGATCGTGACATACACAATGTGAAATGCATGAGTCATACAATCCAAATCATGCACCAACTTACGCATACTGCGCAATCATGTGGGGCGACCCTATCTCGCACGGGTCCCCTAAGTATAACAAGCCAACTAGCATATGCTATGGTTAATCATGATCCATAACAGGCATACAAATGATGCATATGGGCATATGAATGAGCATGGTATTCATTATACTAATCATGTTATCAGTGTGACATATTAAGCTGATCATACTAGCATGTTACCAACATATCATGTAACATTGGCCTTAAAAGGCCCAATATATATCTAAAGAGAGTGGGACCCGGACTGTGGGTCCCATTGGAAATGTAAAGGTCTTCGTGGCATAGCCCACTTGAGACTACATCGGCCCCATACTTGGGCCTGCACATACAAGATAGGCCGCCAAAATATGTGTACGGCATGGATAAAACATATACATCAAGAAGAAACCATGGTGGACATCAATGACCACTATTCCCTATGGGTGTGGTCCATCTAACATCTGAATTTGCCTCATTTTTGGGGCCGTATCTAAAATAATATGAAAAAATAGATAGGCAACATGAATAGAACAGATACATCATGGTGAAGCTAATCAATACATCACGTTGGGGCCCATAGGGTGGGCCACCTGCTGGGCAGCGTGGTACCCATCTAGTCCCAATAAGTTTTGAATCAAACAGATATTTGTGTTTTCTCCTTCATCCATATCCATGTGATCTTATGAACAGATTGGATGGCAAAATAAACATCACTGTAGAAACTAGAAAGGTTTCAATGTTGGAAATCATTATCCCCACTATAGCATGGTTCACTTGACATTAGGATATGCTTAAATTTTTAGGCCCAGCCACTTATGAATAGGTTGGGTAACAAATAAACATCACTGCAAAACGGAGGAGCTTTCAACGGTGGAGATCATCATTCCCACTGTTGCCCCGTGGCATGGCCCACTAACCGTTTGGATATGCATAAAATTTGGGCTCAGCCACTAAAAAAATTGAGCTTGGAAAAACATATGGAAGGAATGGCTAAGGCACATACATTCTAGGTGGGCCCAGCGAATGGGGCCCATGGAGATGCCTTGTGGGCTGCTAGGCAGCAGCGTCCACTGGACGCTGCCTGTCCAGCGGCAATGCCCCTTTTTTTTTTCTTTTTCTTTTTTTCTTTTTTTATTTATCATTATTATTATTTTTTTTTAACTAGTGGGGCCCACAGGAGTTTCTGATCAAGCTGACATTATTGTTTTTCCTTACTCCATGTATGTGTGAACTTATGAACAGGTTGGATCTCAAATAAACAATCATGGTGGGCCATAAGAAGGTTTCAATGGTAGGGCCACTATCCCTACTGATTTCTGTGGTGGGGCCCCCTCGGGACTTGGATCTGACTCATTCTTGGGGTCATGCCCTAAAATGATCTCCCCAACTGGATGGACGGTGTGGATACAGCACATGCATCATGGTGGGACCCACAAGTGGGCCACCTGCTGGCTGAGCCAGCGTGCCAGGACGCTGGTACGCCCAGCGTCAGCGACGCTGACTCTCTTTCCGTTTTCTTCTTCTTTTCTTTTTTTTTTGTTTTTCTGCAGTTAAATCAAGTGGGGCCCACATGGGACTGATCCACTCCGTTCATCAGGTTACCCATCTCATGGGGGACCCAACAAGCCCAATATTAGGTATCTAAATCAGTCCAGAAACAGTAAGGTGGGCCAAAAGATTTCTGACAGTAGGAATGTTGTTCCCACTGTTTCAAGCGGTGCGGTCCACTGAAGATTTCGATCTGGCTCATCTTTGGGCCCTGGCCCTAAAATGATCCGGGAAAACCGATGGACGGCGTGGATGGAACACAAACATCAAGGTGGGTCCCACATGTGGGGGCTTGTTCCTCGCCGACCGGCTGCCCTTGCTCGGCAGCAGCGTCCCCTGGACACTGGCTGTCCAGCGGCAGTCCTTCTCTCTCTCTTTCTTTCTTTTTTTTATAATTATTATTATTATTATTATTATTATTATTATTATAGTAGGAAGGTGGGGCCCATTCATGGATGATCCAATCCATCCATCAGGTTGTCCACCACTAGGTGGGCCCAAAAGAAAAGGAAAAATGAAAGGAAAGAAGAAAATGGGGGATTTATGTACCCCTTGCACTCACCTCAAAGGATGGACGGTTGGATTAAATCGGGTTGACGATTGGATGATCCGGACGGTCCGGATGATGGTTGGGGTCCTCTAAGCTTGGATCTCCACCCTCAAATCCTAGATCTCCCTCCAAATCTCTCTCTTCTCTCAAATCTTCCTCTTTCTCTCTCCTTTCTCAAATCTCTCTCTCTTTCTCTCTCCTCTCTCTCTCTTGCAAAATGGGAAGTGAGGAAGCCTCCTCTCCCCCTACGTATGGTATTGTATGGGGGGAGAGAGAGAGAAGCAATCATGGGTGATGATGGGTAGCATGGGAGAGAGGGATGGGGGGGTATGGTGTGAGGGTTGACTTTGGGAGGAGAGAGAGGGATGGGGGTATGGGTAGAGTGATGGTGAGAATGATGGTGATGGGTTAGATTGATGTGACATGGTCTTAGAGTTTGTGCAAGTGGGGCCCATAACACACGAACGTTGCGCGGCCCACCTCGAATTACGCAATCGATCATAACTTTCACACCGGGTATCGCAATGGGGCGTGCCGCGCGGCGTTGGAATCGCAGCGCCTACGCGGTCGCCGAGGTATAGGTCTTGGGTCGATGCGGTACTAAAATAGGGTCGCGGTCAAGGCTCGCTAATCTGATCCGTCCGGGACGTACCGACACCGGAAATTAAGCGTACGGAGGGCAAACAAGGGTATGGGTCTTACAGGGGAGGCACCACCCCAGCGTAGGCCGACAGCTCAGACACGGTTTCTCATACCACCATGCCTGGCTCATGAGACTTGGTGGATCGAGTCACTTTATGGTTTTAAGTGGCCTATTCACAGTAGGAACGATGATATTCTAGATTCTATATAGTGTGATTTAAGAATGAAATACAAGAATGATTAACTCTGAATGGAGCTTATTCGATGGACCCAAGTGGATGACGACAACCCAACAATGGCCACTGTCAATTGACCTATCCCGCCTAGTCGATTGAATAAGTCCGCGACTGCCAACCTAGTGGCAGGCAGTACACTGTATCAACGGTTTTCAGAGCTTAATCCAAAGCAACACATAACTTATTATAATAACAATTTAGATTATTAAATATCTAATCATAAACATCTCTAAGCACTTGGCCCGATCGACTGGCCCGACCGATCTAAAGGACCCGGATGACACAGGGCGTCACATACATCCACAAGCATAGATATATTACAATATTATAAATTTATACCATTCAGGCATTTCATCGAGCATGTTATCAATTAAACAACTATAGAGGCATTTCATCGAACATGTTATGCACACATCAGCAATTAACATATAAACTCAAGCAATCATTAATTAGGATTTGTCGAGAGCAAGCTTGAGGGTAGATCTTCACCTTATAGTTGAAATTCGGCGATTCGAATACGGCCCGAATGCTGGAAATTGAAGAATGCATCAATTACCTCGAATTTGGGAAAATCTCAAATCAATTCGGTCGATTGAGCCCGATGTTTGAGTATAACGAAATCTACACGGGCCACACCCGATTACGGCTTCCACAAGGCATAGGCCGCACCAATATGATAGCCGGGGCCCCTAGCCCTAACATGAGCAAACCCTAGGTTAGGGTTTGGACGAATCAAATGAGGGTTTCTAACCCTAATGGTCCAAGAATGAAGAAATGGAAGGAAGAGGAAAAGAAGAAGTAGAGGAACACCTTACCTAGCATGGGGAGGTGAATCTGACCCAAAAACATCGGTTCATGGCCGGGGAAGATGCGAGAACGGACGTGGAGGCCGAAGAAAGCTTGAAACTCCACGGCTTTCAAGGTTCGAGGAAGGATTTGAGGAGGAAAATGGGTTTGAGAAGGGAGGAAGAGAGCTAGGAGGGCTTAGGAGTAAAGGGGAGAAGAAGAAGAAATGAGAAAGAGAGAGAGAGAGAATGGGGTTTGCAACCCCCCCTTTTAAAACCGACTAGCCACGACCGGCTGGCTGGTTCCAGATCCAGTCGGTCGGATCACATTGTCTATCCATTTTTCTTCCAAAGGGGCAACAGCAATCGGTCGGTCGGTTGTCAATCCGGTTGGCCGGTTGCCTATCTGGTCGGCCAGTTGTCAATCCGGTCGATCGTTTCCCCCTGGTCTATTTTCTTTGAAAATTCAGGGTTTCTTCCCTGCACGGTGAGTTTTCTCCCAGAACAGTGAGTTCTCTTCTAGTCCAAGCTACTTGTCAGCCTTATTTACAAAATAACATTTAAGTAAATGTCTACTTTAAGTTATTTATGTAAATAAGGAAGTACCCCCCATTTGGATTCAATAAAAAATACTAAAAAATCAAAATCCCAATAATAAAGATTTTGATTTTCCACTCCAAGTACAAATCGCAAGTTTTTGGCATTTTCAAAACGTAGCGCCTTTTCAAAGAGAGGGTTTTTGCCAAATCTAAACCGTTCAAAAAATCTGAAATACCAAAAATAGGCTAAAACACTAAGGTCCGGTAAAAGATTCATAATGGTCTTGTCGATCTATGAGTAGATTGATAATTCAGGATTCTTTACTTAGTCTCTACAGACAGCAACATACCCGAGTCAACCCGATCATGGGAAAACTTTTCCTAACCATGTAATCTTCCAACTCCTAAACTAATTCCATCATTTCTTTGGTAAAAACATTCATTTTTATCCCCAATACATGTGAACACACGTGTGGGTATGTAACACCCCGAAATTTTGGCACCCGAGTATGGAGACTCAGATCCCGAGTTTTCGAGTGTTAACTTAATAAAATGCTATTTTAGGAATGCCACACGTGGAAAATGCACCCACGTGTGTCCTCAATCAGATTTACATTCATTCCATTCACAAATAATCAGAGTAACACATTTCAATTAGCGGATCATAAGCAAGGCGGAGGTAACTAAATCAAAAAAATATAGGGCTAACACCCTAGATGTATAATTCAATCGCAGTACAAGCCCATATGAGAATTATACGAATCACAATAGATGTAATAGGAAGGAAAAATAAAACTACCAAGAGGAATGAAGCTAGAAGACTACTAGGGCACCTCAAGCGCACCACCATCTCGTCCTATTTTCGAGACATCTGCATATGTCAAATAGAAGGCGTCAAACGCCAACATAGTGAAGAAATATCCCCAAGATTATACTCGGGATAATTAAATCATAAACAGGTTTATATAAGTGTATTATTCTTAAGCATGTTGTCAAATTAAACGAGTTAAGGTAATGTCCACATACAAATCATACATCATCCTAGGCTAGTTGAATAAATGCATGGATGTCATGATTTAACATACAATGCATGTCCTAAGCAAGCCCTGGCCCGACCAACTGGTATCAGAATCCACAGTCCACCTGTCTAGCGGGTCGTAAGTCGTGACTGAGTACACAGCCTGGATGACACAGAGAAATGACAAGAGGTGCTCGAGGTAGTGCTGGCGCCACATCAAGTAACCAGGCTACACGAATCCCCCTCAAACGCAATGTCACGTATGTATGATTAGTTAAAATATTTATTAGTCTAATTCATTTAGCAAATTGGTGAATCCAGAATACCACCTCGTATCGTAAAGTCTAACCGGGACTATCTGGCTCCTTACGATGCGTCGCCAATCATCGCCAGTAACCCCTCGATCCAAGGTTGAGTTATCCTACCATAAAAGCCCGGTTTGACCGTGACTCGTCAGCCACGCCAAATCAAAGTGGAAGGTCTCATCTTCCAAATATCAAATATGATTAATTTAATTCAGAGGTGCGGGCGTTTCACTCGGAATTAACCCAATGCACGCCTAGGTCGTTCGAATGGTGCACAGGCACGCAAACATCGGCCAGGGTTACATTTGTCACAAGGGCCATTCGAACAACAATCGGTCACCCTATCAATGTTCACTGGTCACTACGGGGAGGTACCACCCCAGCGTAGGTTGACAGCTCAGACACGGTGTCCAATACCACCATGCCTGGCTCATGAGTCTTGGTGGATCGAGTCACAGTATGGTTTTAAGTGGACTATTCATAATAGGAACGATGATAATCTAGATTCCATATGGTGTTATTCAAGAATGAAATACAAGAATGATTAACTCTGAATTGGGCTTATTCGATGGACCCAAGTGGACAACGACAACCCAACAATGGCCATTGTCGATTGACCGTATCCCACCTAGTCGATCGAATAAGTCCGCGACTGCCGACCTAGTGGCAGGCAGTACATTATATCAACGATTTTCAAAGCTTAATCCAAAGCAACACATAACATATTATAATAACAATTTAGGTTATTAAATACTTAATCATAAACATATCCAAGCACCTGGCCCAACCGACTAGCCCAACCGATCCAAAGGACCCGGATGACATAGCCCGGATGACACAGGGCGCCACATACATCCACAAGCATAGATATATTACAATATTGTAAATTTATATCATTCAGGCATTTCATCGAGCATGTTATCAATCAAACAACCATAGAGGCATTTCATTGAACATGTTATGCACACATCAACAATTAACATATAAACTCAAGCAATCATTAATTAGGATTTGTTGAGAGTAAGCTTGAGGGTAGATCTTCACCTTGGAATCGAAATTACTCGATTCGGATGAGGCCTGAGCGATCCAAATACGGTCCGAACGTCGAAAATGGAGGAATACCTCAATTACCTACAATGAATCGCAAATCTAGTATTAATCAATTAGGATTTAATCTAATTAAATGTTTAATTAGGGTTTAGGGTTTTGGTATCTCGGATTTGAAAAAATTCCAAATCGATTCAACGAATCGGGGACCAAATTCGGTGCACCGTCGGAATCCCAACGGAGTCGAGCTTGGTTACGGCTCTCGCAATAGCGTGCGCCACCCCCAACGACCAATAAAGGTTTAAGTCTTAGTACGGACAAACCCTAGGGTTAGGGTTTCGACAGAAACAAATGGGTTTCTAACCCTAATGACATAAAAAGTAAGAAAATGGAGAGAAGAGGTGGAAGAGAAGGTAGAAGAACATCTTACCTAGCATGTGGAGCTAAATCCGACCCAAAGCCACCGAATTTTGGTCGGAGAAGACGCGAGAACGGACATGGGGGCCAGAGAGATCTTGGAAATTCGAGATTTCTAAGGTTGGAGGAGGATTTGAGGGAGGAATGAGGAAGAAAATGGGTTTAAGGAAGGAAGATGGGAGCTAGGGGTGCTTGGGAGTTTAGGGGAGAAGAGAGGGAAGGAGAGAAATGAGAGAGAGTTGGATCGAATGGGGTGTGAAACCCCCTTTTTAAAACCAACCAGCCACGACCGGTCAGCCGGTTCCAAATCCGGTAGGCCGGATCACGCTGACCATCCGTTTTTCCCCCATATGGGGCAGCAGCAACCGGTCGGCCGGCTACCTATCCGGTCGGCCGGTTGTCAAACCGGTCGGCCGATCGTCCCTTGTACATTTTCTGCTCAAAATGCAGGGTTCGTCCCCTGCACAGTGAGTTTCCTTCTAATCCAAGCTACTTACCAGCCTTATTTACAAAATAACATTTAAGTAAATGTCTACTTTATGTTATTTATGTAAATAAGGAAGTACCCCCCATTTGGATTCAATAAAAAATACTAAAAAATCAAAATCCCAATAATAAAGATTTTGATTTTCCACTCCAAGTACAAATTGCAACTTTTTGGTATTTCCAAAACATAGCGCTTTTAAAGAAGAGGGTTTTTACCAAATCCAAACCGTTCAAAAAATCTGAAATACCGAAAATAGGCTAAAACACCAAGGTCCGGTAAAATATTCATGATGGTCTTGTCGATCTACGAGTGGATTGATAATTTAGGGTTCTTTACTTCGTCTCTACAGACAGCGATATACCCGAGTCAACCCAATCGTTGAAAAACTCTTTCGAACCATGTGATCTTCCAACTCCTAAACTAATTCCATCATTTCTTTGATAAAAACATTCATTTTAGTCCCCAATACATGTGAACACACGTGCGGGTACGACCTATAACCGATAAACCAAAGGTAGCGCCCAAGGACTTCCAATTTCCAAGTTAAAGAAAATCTGGGGCGTTACAGGGTACGCACTATAACCGACAAACTGAAGGTAGCGCCCAAGGACTTTCAATTCCCATGTTAGCGAAAATTCGGGGCATTACAGTTTATGTTAAGGGTTTCAATGATTACTGAAGTTGTATAAGATTTTAAATTGCAATCCTTATAGTTCTGGGCTACTAAGTTGAGTTAATCGAGTTACTCAGTAATCACCATCCAATTTCCTTATTTTACATTCTATTAATTATAGAATTAAACCCGATAAAGAGTTATTGCTGGTTTGTTTCAGGGCCGAGTTAGCATTCTTATAGCTGACGTTTGTGGAAATTAGAATTTCGCCAAGTCAGTCACTAAGTTCAAATTTGATTGAGTTGTCTACTAGATTAGTTGTCTTTCTTTTTCAGATTGTGAATTCCCAACTTAATAAGAGTCTAAACTTAGTTGTAATCTCATATTGGGTTTGCCTTGATTGTAGGAATCCATTTTTCTCAAAATTTGAATTTCTTTCTACTTTAACCGATTTGAATATTTTGAGGTGTTCCAAGGTGAGTAACTCACTTGCACAAAATTTCTTTACAATTTCATTCTATTAGAATTCTAAATCATTAATTAGATGTTAATTTGACATACTTTAGGTATAAATCTCTCTATACATTTAGATCAGAGCTAAGTTACTTGGCTTGGATCCAAGCTGATTCCGATTTGAGGAAATTGAGGGTTTGTCCCTTTTTTTTTTTTTTTCTTTTTTTTTTTGGTTCAAGAAGGAAGTGCTTCCTTGAGGTGAGGTTTTCACCCTTCAAGCTTTCCATGTTATAGTGCATATAATGACTAAAGATACTTGGATTTGAATATATTTGTTTTATCAACTCATTATGCTTATATTCTTTTAATTATTGTCAATTAAATGCAACTATCTCTACTTTACATGCCATGTGTATTGCTATGCTTAATCTCTCTAATTAATGTTTAGATGATAAATTGAAACTGATTTAATGTATTGTGTACATTGATTTCTATTTGGAGTTGTGATATGAAAGAATGTGGGTGTTGGAAGAAGGATTAAACATGATTTGGTTTGTTGGTGGATAGAAGGATATTTTTGGTGCATATTTGGAGTATAAAGGTTGATTGTTGAACCTTGGTTTATATTAAAATATTATTTTAGCTACGCGATGTGTGACTTGTGGATTTGTGGGAACCATCCCCAAATTTGAAACCAAGTGAGTGTTGATTTGGATTTGTAGAAGTGTGTAGAACCACCATCATGTGTCTTAGTTCTTTTGGATTAGTTCCATCTTGATTTTATCCACGATTGGCCGATTGTGATTGGATTTGGCCAAAAAGGGTGATTGTAATTAAATTTGGCTAAAAATGTTGATTATGTTGATATTTATTGATGAATGTTGGGTTCTACTTGTTTCAGTCTTGGTTGCTAGATTTGATGGATTGAGAACCCATTTATGACTATTTCCATTGAAATTATTAGAATGTGGTGATAAAGTGAACTCTAAAATATTACAAGTTAGCTAATCATGCATCCATGGCATTCGGATGATCAGGTGGCTAATTTGGATATTGTCTAAGCATGTACTTGTGTACTTTAGCCGGCTCTCAGACCACTGTCGATTGATCCTTTTGGAGGGAGCTAGCCACTGTAAGTATGTACATACGAGTATTTTTGCTGGTGACTAGTCTTTATATTTTTGCATTGTGGGTTTTCCCACCTTTACCAGTTGGATGTGCATCTCCGAGCTGATGTGCATTCATGCATACATTCATTAAGATAAGATTTAATGGAATTTTTTATAAATTACTAGATAATACATTTAAATTCCCTTTTCTATGCGGGAATATTGATTTGGACAACACATGAAATATGTGAATTACTTGAATTATCTTTTGAATTTATATGAGCTGCATATGTTGATTATGAAAAGTTGTTGATGATATCTTATGGATAACCTTGAGGGGTTGCACCTCATTATAATAGCGTTTTGACACTATGATACCATATCAGATGTTGCAAGTTGCAAGGACGAGGACCTGTTTGGACCATGTAACTCAAGTTGGTTGTAGTATTAGTTACTTTTATTTTCTTTCAAACAATGTAAATATGAGGCATTTGGTTTGTATAAGTTTTATGAGCACCACTTGTACAGTTGAATTTATGTTGGACATTTCATATCTTGTTTTACTTCTGCTGCAATAAAAAATAAAAAAATTACAAAGCAAATTTGGCTATCATTGAAGGTGAACTCTTGGATTTTCGGAAAACGTGTTCTAACTCGGATTACAAAAACTAGGGACATTATATTAAAAGTGGATCATTAACACTCTAGTTTGTTTTGATATTGATTTCTACTTTTGTTGAATTTATCTATTTAATTAAAATTTTAGTTTAGTGTGTTTATGAATCATTGCTCATATCAATCCCTATGAATCGATCTCGATCTTACCAAGTTATTATTACATCGCAGCCATGCACTTGTCAACCATTAGGTTTGATCAGATAGACACTAACAGATTAAGTCCTTATCTACGCATTAATTAGAATCAAAAGAACAAGAGAGCTCGATGTGGTAGATCCAACACCACCAGATCCATGATCAGAAGAGAGTGAGATCATGGAAGGATGGAGATGACACTGATTGGGTCATTCAGATCCAAAAAATATGACCTGATCAATTTGAGATCCAGGATGAACGGTCAAGATGGCTCTGATCAATCTCAAATCTAGACGCAGTAGGGTCCTACAGGGGAGCATCTACATAAAAGTAAATATCTAAAAATCAATGATTTCTATAAGTGCTAAGCACAAAATGTAAGTGCTAAGCACAGTATAGTTGTCATATTTCGTAGACACTAGTTTAGTGCATGAGGTTGTGTAGTCAAGCCAAGTTCTTTGATAAGACAAGTCTCAACCTCAACAAATACATCAAGATCAAGTTTATCGACTCTACAACAAGATGCGGCAAAGCTATGGAGATAAACCATATATGCCAAGGTAACATTGACCATAGGGATGACCCTATGTTAAGTGTTTTCGTATGACTTTTAATTAATAACTCTGATATCTTTAATAAAGTCATATTTCAGAAAATTCAGCTAGCCTAACCCCGTGTTCGGTCAGCCCAAGAATCTTCGGCTAAGTTTTCAGTAAGCTTAAATGAAAATTTCTGGAGATGCTCGGCTAGCCCAGCCCTATGTCGGTCAGTCGAAGAAACTTTAGTCAAGTTTTTAGATTTGAAACTGTTTTCTAAACTTGGATCTCGAGTAAGCCCGACCCTGTCTCAAGCTAGCTGAAGCTCACTCGAGCTAGCCGAACCGACACTCGGGTCAGCCGAAGTTTGAACAAAGTCTTATCCCGGGAAATCTGATAGCCGTTGGGATAAAATGGTTGATTCTTAGGTCAGCTAAAGGAAATCTTAAGTCAGCAGAAAACCTAACTTTTTTTACTATAAATAGAGCTTTCTTTACTCTATTTTTCATCAATTAAAAGCACAAAAATTATTATCTTTCTGGTGATAAAGCTCTCCATTATAGTCTAACTATTTGTTTTAAATTCCTATTTTATTTTATAGCTATCTCAGTTCTCTTCTCATTTAAATTGATTGTGTAAAGAAAAGATCATTCTCATATTAGAGAAAAGAGAACTGAAATTGTAGTTTTAGGAAAACTCTTTTTAAAAATTTCTAAATCCATCTTGTTCAAACTATATTGGTTTATCTTTTACAACGATCGGATCGCTACATTATTGAAGCTTCATCTCTGCTAAGCTTCATCTCTTTCTACAAGAAGAACGGTAATACATTTCTATTACTTTTGGATTTTTATTTGAGCTAGCCCGTAAAAATCTCAAATCGGGTTGTTAGTGATTAGTCTGTGAAAATCACTTAAGGTTATTGATTAGCCTGTGAAAATCATTTGAGGTTTTGTTGTAATAAGCCTGTGAAAATCACAATCTCTGTATCGGGTTTTAAAGGTGAATCTGTGAAAACTTTTACATTGTAGAAAGCCAAAATTACAAGGAGAAGTAATTTTGAGAGGGGAGTAGGTGCAAGTTATTTTTAGCACCGAACCATTATAACTCTTTATGTCGTGGTAATTTCTTTATTGATCATCTGTTTATGTACTAGATTATTTATAAATCCTTAAATCGTGACATAAGATTGTCCTACTTTAGATTTCTAAGTGATATAAGGTTGTACTACTTAATCTCTAAGTGGAAAGTTGTCCTACGATTTAATCCAAGGTTTTCATATTGATCTCTATTTGATTTCAGATTGATTAATTGCATATTCTTGCTAGTCTTGTGATTGATTCTCTGATTTATTTTAAGATTACAAGAAACAGAATTAAATCGAGCTATATTGATTTATCTTCTATAACGATCAGATCGCTACATTATTGAAGCTTCATCTCTTTCTACAAGAAAAACGGTAATACCTTTCTATTACTTTTAGATTTTTGTTTGAGATAGCTTGTGAAAATCTCAAATCAGGTTGTTAGTGATTAATCTGTGAAAATCACTTAAGGTTATTGCTTAGCCTGTGAAAATCATTTGAGGTTTTGTTGTGATAAGCCTATGAAAATCACAATCTCTGTATCGGGTTTTAAAGGTGAACCTGTGAAAACCTTTACATAGTGGAAAGCCAAAATTACAAGGAGAAGTAATTTTGGGAGTGGAGTAGGTGCAAGTTGTTTTTAGCACCGAACCATTATAACTCTTTGTGTCGTGGTGATTGCTTTATTGATTATCTGTTTATGTGCTTGATTATTTATGAATCCTAGTGATATAAGGTTGTACTACTTAATCTCTAAGTGGAAAATTGTCTTACGATTTAATCCAAGATTTTCATATTGATCTCCATTTGATTTCAGATTGATTAATTGCATATTCTTGCTAGTCTTGTGATTGATTCTCTAATTTATTTTAAGATTACAAGAAGTAGAATTGAATTGAGTTGTCCTATTTACCCCCACCCTCAGGACATTTATAACTTCATCCTTTTTCAGTTTCAGATTCATAGAGATCTCCATGTTCGAAATGTAAATTGTAAATGCAAAAAAAATTGGACCAACAAGGAAACCCAATGAGGGTTTTGCCACCTCAACAACCTTTAAAAAAAGGCAATCAATGAAGAGGTCGAGACCCCTGCTAAACACAATTTATTTTCTTTTACATTTATCTTTATTTTTATTTTAACATAACATAATTTTAGTATAGACCCATGTTGTTAGATCCCGATCAGCTAATTTTTTACTTAAGAGATTAAATTCTCTAATCACATCCTGTTGACCATCAACCTCGATCATCTATTCTCACAAATGGATTAGGTATTTATCTCTCATTTTGTTAATTTCTTTAGTTTAATTGATACTTTGCCGATTGTAATAAGCTATATATATATATATATATATATATATATATATATATATATATATATATATATATATATATATATATATATATATATATATGTTAATAAAATTGACTTTGTTTTAACTTTCTTTTTATTTATTTGTTCATCTTTTTTCTTTTGAAAGATACGTTGGCTGCAATTATTTGTGAAATAACAAGTCCTTAGATACAAGGAAAAAAGAATCCATCAGAAAGGACTCACCTCTACCCTTTTGTAAATCACCTAATCGTTGATCACAACTAGTGGTTGACTCGACAACTAGGTTTCTGAATCCTATCTAACGCAATTGTTTCAGTGTGAGGGTCACCAGCGTTCAATCAAACATTGAGTCGAGTATGACTCTGGCGCACTCACACTTCATAATCATACATAAAATCAGAGTACATGCCCTCAATCACTGTATTGCCTTATGTTTGATTGAACTCTGCGATCAAAGAGAGGGAAAACACTTCTCATCATCTTCTTCTTGTCCATCCGCATGTGTGAGTGCATAGTTCACCTTATGGACAATGTAGGTCAACTCTTGGCCCCTACCAGAGAATCTGACATGGCCCTCCACTCTCCTTCCCTTAAGATAGACCGAGGAGAGACCTCGTGGGTTAGAGGATCGACATCGAAAAAAGAAAAAAAAAATGCAATGAGACCGAGATATGATCAAAACAATTCTTTTGGTTTATATCTGTAGAAATCTCCAACGAAACTTCCTAGGCTTAACTAACATAATTGGATTTTTTTTTTTAAATCTTTAAATTCTGTTGTGATTCAATATAAAAATCCAGCAACCCTGTGCAACAGCGACAACATTGCTAACGCTAACAACCATGATAGTGTCGCTGCTGTGTAGTGGGGACAATGCTGCTAATGTCTACAATGCTGTAGCTAGCTCCTCTACTGGAACTGATAGAGAGACATTGAAAGAGAGACAAGGCTAGGGCTTGGAAATCCTTAGTTTTAATCCTACAATGTTTAAGAAAATGGGGAGAAATTTCTCTCTAATTCTTTATTAATAGTTAAATCCTAAAATGAGAAATGGACCAACCCAAATACAATCCCAATAAGAGCCCTCCCACGCTAACAACTATTTCTAAAAGAATTGGTCATATAACGATTGTACGCAAACTTTTTTTTTTCTTTTTTTGTTAAGGCTAACTTAAATTAAGAAAAATTTCTGCAAACTATCTTGTTCTTAAAAGAATTCCAAGGGCTTGGTTGGGTGCAAAGCTGGAAGAAAGATAAAAATAAAAAGTGAAGCGGAGTTTCATGGAAAGTAAATTTTTGAAAACTTAGTTACCAAATTTAGTTTATATGTAAATGTTGTTTGGATGATGTTCTCTCCTTTGTCTATTTTTGTTATAATATCGATTACATATTATCATTCAGGAAATAGTTTTATGAAATAATATATTATTAATGTAAATTATTTTTATATTTCATCTAAAAAAACAGACAACCAAAGGTGGCCTCAATAAAAAAAAAAAATGATTAGACCTCTATTCTAATCAATGTAGACATTTTATTATTTATGTTGTTGATCAATGACAAAAGCCATCTAATCAAAAGGGATGAGAAATCAAAGGTGGGCCCACCATTGATGTAGGTCATCCATATCATGCGGGGCTCACCTTTAATGTCCACCATCCAACACTTGCATTTAATGTGAAAGGTATGTAGTGTGGGCCCACCTTTGAAGTGGTTCTTCCATCATGTGGGGCCCACCTTTGATGTCCACCGACCATCTAACCCACCTTTGATTGATATGGTCCGTCCATTATGTGGGGTCCACCTACGATGTCCACTGTCCATCATCAGTTGAATTGAAAGCATTTTTTTAAGCTTTAAAAAATGCACATGTGATATGAAAAGTTGAAAAGTATCTTTCCCGACTAATTCAGATAATTTGTCAGTAAGAGCAACAAATCACAGAGCTCATTTTCAGGGGTCTACCAAACAGGCCCTGATATTTAAATGCTGAAGTGGAAGAAAATTTGCAGTAAGGTATGGAAAAGTGAGTTGGACGCTTGCACCATATGATCGACTGTCTACCTGTAATGCCATTGGGGTCATGTAAGGCCTCATCCTCACGTTCATATGGCAAACATGCAACTGATCTAGACCGTTCATCAGGTAGTGCATGTTGTATATATCCCATGTACCAAAAATTGAGGTTGTACACTTCTCATGTGAACCACACATGTTTATTGAATTTGAATTGTTGTAATTTTTTCCTAACCACTCATATTTTCTTCATACAAGTGTGATTTGCCTGATCAGCGGACTGAAAAGGCACTTTCGCAGTGTACACTACTGGTTGAGATCTCTGACGTTGGTGCAATTCGAGGGTGGGAAATGGGCCCCACATGATGGATGTGATGTGGGGCTCAGATTTACCAAAATCCTACGGCTAGAAGCAGCCAAGCATGGTATATTTTGATACAAATGGAGAAAATGATAACTATTCAGAATGGTAAGCAATCAACGAATCAGATGAACGATTAGACTAAGCTGACAGTTTCCTACCCTCTTTTATATGGTGGTGAGTCATACACAAGATACGTGTACGCCATTCCTGACTGTCCAAATCATTTTTCCCAATGTAGGTCGATCATAGCCAAAGCCCAAAATATCATTTTATCCAAAATATCAAACCTTCTTCTGATTGGTGGCTATGAAATGAATGGTTAAAAATAAAGTTATCACCACTCAATGTTCAACACAATGAAATTAGACGGTTATGATCACATGATAAGTATAATTTCGGGGCCACAGTCTATCCACAGCCGGATCCCCTGATTTGGATGGTCATGATTGCTGTAAATGTATGCCAAGCGAAAGGGAAATGAATCCCCCTTTAAATGGTAGTGAACTGACACCTTAATTCTATCTATTAGTCCAGTCGTCGCATGAATATGTCGCGCACGTTATGACTTTTACTAGAGAACAAAAATCATTAACACCAGAGAGCTTTGGTAAGCTCACGTACGTGCCAAGATGTCACACATGTGTGACATCTTTCCATCTGGACCGTTCATCAGGTAGTGCATGTTGTATATATCCCACAATGATGTATGTGTTTTATCCACGCCGTCCATCTATATTTCCAGCTCATTTTAGCGTGTGGGACAAAAAAATGAGGTAGGTCCATAGCTCAGGTGGACCACACCACAGGAAACAGTGGTGATAGAACGGCCACCAATAAAAACTTCTTAGGACCCACTGTAATGTTTATTTTCCATCCAACCTGTTGATTAGGTCTCGCGGACCTGGATGTAGGGGAAACACAAATATCAGCTGGATCCAAAACTTTTGTGGTGCAACGGTGGGCGTTCAATCACCTCTCTTTACTCTGGTGTGGTCCACCTGAGATATGGATCGGCCTCATTTTTCTTATAATTCAATAAAATAATGATCTAAAATATATGGACGGCGTGGATAATACACATACATCATGGTGGGCCCCACAGAATTGCTACTGGCAGGGTCACTATGCCATCCGCCTTTCAAATTATATGACATTCGGTAGAAGAACTTTTTAAAGGCGAGACTTCCGTGATAGTCTAGAACGGTGGTGACTGGTAATCCTTACATGTGGTACACGTGTATGTATATCGAGACCATCCAAATTGCACGGAACAATGTGGAAGGACCATAGCTCAGAAATCACGTTGACCCTAATATCCTTACAATCCAATTGGTGGCTATCAGATGGACGGTCAAAACTAAAATAGAGAGCAGCCTGAAAACAGCGGGAAAAAAATCAGACCGTTGATATCACACGGTCAATGTAGATCTTGGGTTCTGATCCATCCAAAATCGAGCCAGGGAAATGGACTGTTTCCAGATAATCATGCCACGTGTGAGGTGATGAGTCACCATCAGTTTTAAAATAGTGATGAACTACAATAGAAAAAGTAAATGTTTGCTGACGGGAGGCTCTAATGATAGTTCAATACCATTTTAAAAATGGTGGTGACTACTGTACAGTGCACATGGTATAGTTTTACTACAATCCAGACCATCTAAATCTCTGAAACCAATTTGGATTGAGCATAAACTACAAACCGCAAACTGATTTTTTTTTCTGTAATTTGGATCACTCTGATTTAATATTAACCATCCATTTGATAGCTATCAATATGATGGGTAGGATTTATCGGTCAGAAAGTTTTAGATATGTTCCTCCAGAACCAGCCATACAATTTGGACGGTATTGATGGTCATCTTACATGTGAGGAGATGAGTCACCACCATTTTTAAAATGGTGGTAAATATCATAAGGCGATTCGTAGGTGGATGTGGTTGCGTATTCACTGTAGTTTTTATTATTCCCAGTCGCGTCATGCTCGAGATCTCCTTTCCCGAAGCGGATTGTGCATACTGAGTAAACTCAATGGGGCCTACATTGGATGTATATGTCTTATCCACTCCGTCCATCCGTTTTTACAGATCATTTTACATGATTTTGCAAAAATTGAAGCATATCAAAAGATCAAGTGGACCACACCAAAGGAAACAGTGGGGATAATGACATCCACCATTGAAACCTTCCTAGCGTAGTCCACTTGAGCTTTGGATATGCTTCAATTTTGGGCTCATGCTTCAAAATGATCTGGAAAAACAAATAGACGGTGTGGATTAGACACATACATCACAGTGGACCCCACAAAGTTTACTTACTCATGAGCACGCAATCCGCTTCCCTCCTTTAAGACGTCCATCAAAACCCTAGAGAGGTAGGCCCACTGTGAAAATGAACATACCCAAATTCAGCAAAGTCCAATCTCAGGTGGACCATAAATGCACATTCAGTGCAGACCATAGGCAGGATTCCAGAAACCGTCCATTATTTTCATAAAAAAAAGGGCGGTCCACCTGATGAGTGGACCAGATTAGTTTTTAATATGTTCACCTTCACAGTGGGGCCCACTTTACGCATGCTTCTGATGTCCAACCCTAGTTGCACGCGGAGATTTATTTGACACAATGCCAGAGCATGACCATTATCCACATGCGCTCTGCCTCCATGCGCCTGCCACACAATCGCCAAATCCAAGCCGTTCAATATTCTACACTCATCTTGGATATGATAAATATTCAAGATCAGATCAATTGGATGCTTAACCTTAATTATTTTAAGTCAGACCGTACAACTGATGGCCACCAATCAAGCAGTTAAAATGATCCTTTAATGTGATTTTTTGGACTATAAATCACATAGTCAGATAGAGTATGCCCCACCACTCAAACATTTCGAGACCAAGGTAGTACATGCCACGTCTACATTTTCTATGAATGTGCATATAAACTTCCATAGTCTTCCAGAGAGTATCAAAGCTTTTCCCATTCATTAAAGCATGTCAAGGTTAGGAGCGGAGTGAAATCATAGAAACATCGTACCAACCGAGAAAATTTTTTAAAGTCATCATTCGTACTAAGATAAAAAGGAGTTAGGTAAAAAGCCAATTCACATACACTAAAACTCTGAATATATTCTCACAGAATTTGCATTCTGACTTAAGACTTGGATTTCATGTTCCTTTATTTGTATTTGGCAGCCTAGATTCAATCCTATGAAATGCATAAGTTATGTTTGGCAGCTTGAATTTTAATTGAAGAGGGCCTTAAAAGAGTGACAGAGTGGTTATGACAGATAGAGAGGATTGAAAATCTAACATTTTACACTTCACCTTTTGTCTTGAATTGAAAAAATGAGTCTTTTGTGGATTTTTTCAATGCAAGTTGGATTTGAAATCCAAGATTGTGGGGTTGCCAAACATGACTTGAATTAAATCCTATCTTACTCAACATCCCATGTTAACATTCAAAATGGGGAGTAAGTCAGACCACCTTGTTGGTCATGACTCGACTCAAGACCCAAATGAGTTGGGCCAAGTCACCAAGTCTAAAAACCTTGAAAGTAATGTACTTCTCTCTGGATGGTCAAAAGGATTTATTTGTGCATTCATAGGCATAGGATAGGTATTCTATATGAAGAAATCGTTGGGGCGATGAAGTCTAATACAAATGAAAACAAGTATGAACATTTCCTCACGAAATGACTTTATGTTTCCTTCCTTTTGTAGGTTACGTCTGAAGCCTAGTTTTTTTGAAGCATTGGATATGGACGTTAGCTTGTTGGTGTTGTTTATATAAAGGGAGTACAGGTAAAGAAAGGGTGATCTTTGGATCGCTTGATATTCCTTGGTGAGAGATTCTTCATATGATAGAAGAGTGGAAGAGAGAAGTAAATCTTCTACTTTTGATTTATCTCATTTTAGTAAAAAAATAAAGTTTTATGTTATGCCCTATAAATATAAATATAGGCAAATTGTCAAACTACATAAATCTCCATGCCTATCATTTCTTTCTCTTTCTTTGGCTTTTGGGTTTTGTTTTGTCTCTTTTCTTTTGCGGTTTTGCTTCACTTGAATTGGTTGTGAGCGGGTGTTTTTTTTGTAATAATTGGTATCAAAGTCAAAGGTTTAGAAGCCCTTTAGCATAAAATTGGTGTTGACATTCGTGTTGCAATTACTTTAGATGACTAGATTAAGTTCTACTAAATTTGAGGTATTGTAGTTTGATGAATTTAATTATGCGTTGTGGAAATTGAAGATAAACAGTGTTGGTGAAGGAAGACTGTGAAGTTACAATCAAAAGAGAAGAAAAGAAGCTTCTGAGATGAAAGATCAAATTTTTTTAAGAGAAAAATTAATTAGCCATGGTGGATATTTTTCTTACATTAGATGACTTAATTTATTCAACATATTCAATTAAATTACTACCACTAATTTGTGATATAGAAGTTATAGAAATGGAAATCATTATCAAACAAGATTTTTTCCAACAACAACTATATAACTTGAAGATGAAAGAAATGTCATCTTTGCAAGAGCACTTGAATGGAATTAATATCCCAATTAGCATATTGGAGATGGTTTGATGCGTTCTTATGTGATGGATTGAGCTTCACATCCTTTGATAGAGGCTAAGATCTTGCACGGAAGAGCTATTTTAGATAATATGGATAGAGATTAAAATTTTTAATGGGGATAAACTATAAGAGGAGAATAATACTTAGGTTAAAAGGTGGTTCAATTCGAGAAAAAACCGACCTCCATGAGGACTTTAAAAAGCCTCAACTACATCCACCAAATAAGAGAAATTATATAGCTACTAAAGAATATCAAAACTCTCTCCGAAAGAATAGCTCTTAATTTCCACGCACACTCGATCCCTTACAAACTTCTACCAAAACTACATTACCCAGTTGATTTATTCAAAGCAAATAATAACTTGTATACACACGTGGGAGCATCCCAATGCCTGCACATAAAAGATCCTCCCCCTAAGGATTGCCCTTGCCCACAAGGACCCATTTTGCATATCACAATTGCATTTTTTTTAGCATTTTCCCATGTCACATCCGCCGACAAGAGGCCTTGCCAATGAATCAAGACCCGTTTACATTTCTTCTTCAATCATTAATATAGAATACTTATGAAATTGAGGAGATGGTCTCTTCTTTTTCATAAAAGATATGTAAGCTTGGTTATATTGGAACATTAGCTTTGAGGTGTCTCTTTAAACAGGAGACATGAAAGACTGGATGTATGCGAGACTCGGCAGGGAGATCAAGCTTGTAACCTACAAGCCCTATGTGTTGGAGGATTTGAAGTGTTGGAGAGCCTTCGAACATATGCACAGATTAGGTGCTCAAACTGGTCGGGCACTGGTCCGCACGTTGCAGCTAGATGCATGAAGGACGCTGGACAGTTTTGCGTGGCCCTAGACCGGTGGTGCGACCGGTCTGAGGGGGGCTCCGACTGGTCCGGCGACCGGTCGGCTATGAGGCAGTGTTGATGTATTCCCCCTCGACCAGTCTCTGTGCGAGGTGCGACCAGTCGGGTGACCGGTGGGCTGTGCGCGCGGGTTTCTTGCGCAATCTGCAGTACTGCGCAAGGTGTTTCTATTTTGGGAGTTTTTCCTATTTAAGGAGGTACAATCCCGTCTTAAATGATATCCTAAGGTGTCCAAGGTTTCTTATTCGTACTAGGAAGAGGGGAGAGGTGTGTGTGAGAGAGAACTTGGAGTTTTCTCTGTTTTTCCTTGCTAGTGGGCTGTTAATTTCTGTAATCTTCTGATATTCATAGTAGATCACTTTGTGCCGTGGTTTTTTACCCGTTTTGGAATTTTTCCACGTAAAATTCGAAGTCTCTTATGGTGAGTGCTTATGTGTGATTGATTGCATCTTGTTTACTTGTTTGATTTCGCATTGCTTCACGTGTTCGGCGTTCCGCTTTCGCTGCTGGCTTCCCCAACAAGTGGTATCAGAGATAAAGTTGGGGTGGAGTAGATTCGAATCTGAGACGAGAAGATGGGATCAAGCGCAAGGTTAGATATAAAGAAGTTCTCCGGGAAAAATAACTTTGAGCTATGGAAGGTGAAGATTGAATCCTTCCTGGTTCAGCAAGGGCTTGATAGAGCTCTTGGAAAGCAACCCGAGGCTATGAAGGATGATGAGTAGACGAGGCTCAACAAGAAGGCTAGAACCTCAATCCTGTTAAACCTTACGGATGATGTTCTCTATCATGTCATGAAGGAGAAGACTGCTGCTGAAACAATGGCGAAGCTAGAGAAGGTTTATGCCAAGAAATCTCTAGAGAATCGCATGTATGTGTTGATACAGTTGTTCACCTTGAGGATGATTGAGGGAACTGAGGTGGAGGACCACCTGAGCATGTTCAATAGGCTTGTTTGCAAGTTGGTGGAGATCGATGAACCGATGAAGGATAATACCAAGCATGCATCCTGTTGAATTCTCTTCCAGATTCATATGAGTCGTTCAGGGACTCTGTGTGCCCAGGGAGGGAAACCATAAGCGTCGAGACCGTTATCTCAGCCCTCTAGTCGAAGACGATGAGAAAGAAAAGCGGTGACGTGGCTTCCCGTTATTCCTCAAAGGCACTGGTCATGAGGGGAAGAGGTTCTGAGCATTGAGGATATTCGAAATCGGGATCTAAGGCAAAGGTAAAGGTAAGGTGAAGTGCTGAAATTGTGGCCAGGAGAGCCACATGAGAAGGGATTGTCAGAATCTCAAGTTGAAGCAAGAGAGGTATGGAAATTCGTCTGAAGAAGGAGCCAATACCGTAGAGGACGGTGACAATTTGTGTGAAGTTCTGACTGTTTTTTGCCAAGGATCTCACGGTAGTGAGTGAATCCTTGATTCAGAGCTTCATGTCACGTTTGTCCTGATCGGAGTTCATTCACGACGTACAGGGAGTATGATGGAGAATCGGTGTTTCTGGGCGATGGAGTTGCTCATAAGGTTGTGGGTATTGGTATTGTGCCCATCAGGATGTTCGATGGGGTCGAATGAGTCTTGGAAGATGTGAAGCACGTTCCCCAGATGAAGATGAATGTGATTTCTCTTAGTGCACTCGAGACGAAAGGGTGCGTGTTTATCGGCCGCGATCATTGTTGTGAAGTGATGAAGGGGGTACTCGTGTGTATGATGGCATAGAGGTGTGGTCATTTTTACATGTTGATCAGGAGCACAATTCACGGTGGAGCTATGGGAGAGGCAGGGAGATCCACGGTTGCTCGTATGTGGCAAGTGCCTAAGAGCCACATGAGAAGAGCAATAATGTGCGTGAATTTGCAAAGATAGGGTCAATGGTAGCACGAGAAGCGGTGGAGCTACGATTGAAAATGAGATGACGTTGCAAGGATGTCTTGATTCGACGTTTGAAGCCTCAATGGAGATTGTTGGAGAGCCTTCAAACATATGCACGGATTGGGTGCTCGGACCGGTCAGGCAATCGGTCCGTGCGTTGCAGCCCAGATGCATGAAGGACGCTGGACAGTTTTGTGTGGCCTTAGACCGGTCGTGCGACCGATCTGAGGGGGGCTCCGACTGGTCGGCTGTGAGGCAGTGTTGATGTATTCCCCCTGGACCAGTCTCTGTGAGAGGTGCGACCGATCGAGCGACCGGTCGGCTGTGCACGCGGGTTTCTTGCGCAGTCCGTAGTACTGCGTAAGGTGTTTCTATTTCAGGAGTTTTTCTTATTTAAAGAGGTCACCCGTCTTAGATGGTATCCTAAGGTGTCCAAGGTTTTCTATTCGTACTAGGAAGGGGGGAGAAGTGTGTGTGAGAGAGAACTTGGAGTTTTCTCTGTTTTTCCTTGGTAGTGGGCTGTCAATCTTTGTAATCTTCTGATATTCATAGTAGATCGCTTTGTGCCGTGGTTTTTTTACCCGTTTTGGAGTTTTTCCACGTAAAATTCGGAGTCTCTTATGGTGAGTACTTGTGTGTGATTGATTGCATCTTGTTTACTTGTTTGATTTCGTATTGCTTCACGCGTTCGGCGTTCCGCTTCCGCTACCAGCTTTCCCAACATGAAGTGACCCATAAAATCTAGGGGTAACTTGAGCATGCGTAGGAGAGAAAGGAAGGTTTGCGATGAGGATGGAGTCTTATAGATAAACCCAATCTCCTTCTTGGAACTCCCCATTGATCCGGTTTTTATCGGTAATTTTCTTCATACGGACCCATGACTCCATAAGATTCTCATGAAGTTCTTTAATGACCAAGTCCCCCTCACGTAACTCCGTGTCCACAGCCTCCACTTGCATTCTCCTTAGCACAGAATAACAAACTGGGTGGAGGACGTGTGAATGCTTGTATTGTAACAATACTCCACCCAAGGGACCCATTTAACCCCGTACCCCTTAGGGTCGAGAGCTAGTGAAGCAACGCAAATATATTTCAACTATATGATTGACCACCTCTGTTTGGTCGTCAATTCGAGGGTGCTAAGAGGTGCTAAAGTTGAAATCGGTATCATTCCGATAGAAAAACTCATTTCAAAACCCACTAGTAAATGTGGGATCTCGATCACATACGATGAATTGTTGCATTCCATGAATGCTAAAGATCCTATCAAAGAACACTTGAGTAGCACTATTGTTTGGGTACGAGTGGGTGATGGGAATGAAGTGCTCATCTTTAGATAGTTTATCAACTGCAACTAAGATGGTTGATTTCCCTTTGGATGGGGTAACCCACCAATAAAGTCCATAGAGATGTCAGCCATATTCAAGCTAGTATAGGCAAGGGTTGCAACAAACCCGCATGCAGGTGTCACAATTTAAGTCTTCTGGCATTGAAATGTGTTGCATCTTCAAATAAAATCCCTGATCCAATGATGTATCCCTTTCTAATAAAACATAAATCGAATTGCAAGGTTTTATAGTACCCGTCATGAGTACTAGAGTGGAACTTTCAAACAATATCATCAATTAAAGCAAATTTTTCACTAATTAAGATATATCTATTCTTTAAAGAAAGTATTCATTCTTAGTAGGCCCAAGGCGCAACTAATTTCCCTTCTTTATAGAGTTTGATTAGCTGTAGGGATCTTCACTAACTTACTCCTTGATCAGATCCAACCACTTGGTACAAGTTGGGAAATTGCAGATAATTCTCTTCTTCCTTCTCTTTTGGATAAAGCATCAACTCCTGGATTTTTCACTACATGTTTGATCACAGTCCATTAACTTGGATAGTAATTCACTGCTCCCACAACTATTTAAGGCTTCGTTGATCCGTCTTTGACAATAAATCTATGATTAAAAAAATGTACGATCGCTACTTTTGAACGGTTAAGATTAGTGCTAACATCTCCTTATCATATGTGGTGAAAAGCAAGTTCCTTCCATGTAAAAAAAAAAAAAAAAAAACGAACCATCCAAATAGTAGGACCATTTTGGATGGGTTTTGAACAGAAGTTAAACTAAACTTGCCGTCCTATCTGGCTGAATTGATGGACGTCCAATTCAGGTAAAGATGGAAAATGTTCAACGGAGCGGATTCAATGAATACATGTCCCTCGGTCAGAGATTAGGACGGTCCACTTGATCTTATGTTGGGTGTACGTCCCATCTGCATTGTGTCCCATGATTCAGACAGTTTGGTTTGAATTACGCGAATGTCACTACGTACAGTTTCTGAAAGCATGTGTACGAACCACCGTGCTCTGCCAGAGCATAAAATAATTACGCAACGGTCACCGACAGGCTACTATTTTAAGGATGATGGTGACTTATCAGCCGTACACGTGCCAGATTTATGTCAATCCAGATCGACCAAGTCGCTGAGCAGATTTTAGATGGAGCTAGAACACCCCCATCCCCTAAAAATTAAAAATAAAACTCATCAGGTGACAGTAACCGTCTGATTTTGGCCGTTGATTTTGGACCACTAATTTATTTTTCATTATCCATTTTACGGTCATCAAGTGGATGGTTGGGACTACTCGACGAACATGATTTACAAGCTATGCCTCATGCACGATATGCTTCACAATTTGGGTGATCTGGTCCGTTTGTTCCACGTTTATGGTGGATGAATTACCACCATCGCAGTATCTTTGTGTGCGCTCGACTGTGCACACGTCAACGTGCGCTTCGTACCATAATTGTTGACATAGTACACCTGGATGAGATCCAGACCGTTCATTCAGTATGGAAGATCATAGATGGGACATACGCTAAATATCATGCTGACAGACCGTTATAGCTAGCAGTCCAATCAATGCGTACAAAGGACGGTAAAATACGAATTTCGAATAGTTCAGACTGCGGCGCGGTTTAGGTGGATCCCCGGATCCACTAAGGTTCGGTGGATCTCCAACTGTAGGGCCTCTGTGATGTATGTACCTTACATCTACACCGTCCATGCATTTTGAAAGCTCATTTTAGGGCATTATCCCAAAAATGAAGCAGATCCAAATCTTAGGTGGATCATACCACATGAAATAGTAGTGATTGAATCCACACTATTAAAAACTTCATGGGGGCCACTGGAACGCTTATTTTCCATCCAACCTGTTGAAAAGATCACAAAGATCTGGATGAAGATAGCAAAAAAAATATCAGCTTGACCCAAAACTTTTGTGACCCACCAGAAGCTTTTAATGGTTGAGTACCATTGTTTACTGTATTATGACCCACTTTAGATATAGATCTACTCCATTTTTTGAATTATCCTTTAAAATGTGTTATGGCCCACTTTACTGTATTATGGCCCACTTTAAAATGTGTTTTCAAAATGAATGGACGGCATGGATGGAATACACACATCACACAGTGGACGGGACGGTAAGGGTTCCACCCACCTCGGTGGATCCGGGGATCCAGCGAAGCCGCGCCCTTCAGATTGATCGAATGGTTGGGTCATGTCATTAATGTAGCTTGAAATGGTGTATACCTGGGGAGCATCCAATAGATTGCTGACGAGTTGGATATAGCATGTGGGAACCATGATTAAATTATCCAAACCGTTGAAATCAACCTCATCATCGATGGGGATTCCCTGGAAATATCCCACACTGGAATACTATCATAACCATTTGACATATGCCCTTTCCTCCATCAAATGTGGGCCCATTATTGTAACTTGTTGGATACACAATCAAGGGGTTGGGTCCTCGCAATGGAAACCCACTTCTTTAGTGACTGCATCTTAACGGTTTGGATGATCAAACCATGGGCCCCACAAGCACTAAACCCAACTAGTCAGAAAAAGCAGACACTTGTTGAGGAGAGGCTTTCTAGAAATCCTCTGGAATGGATTGGATCTCATACACGTGGCAAGTGTACGTAGGGCTGTAAATGGGCCAATGGACCTGATGGGGTACCCGGACCCAACCCATTTAAACCCGACCCATTTGTTAAATGGTATAAGTCTGGTACAGGTCTCGGTCCAAGAACAGACCAGTTGTTCAACCGGTCTGCATCTGATTTTCTTTATATTAAGCCCAGCCCGGCTTGACCCGACCCGACGCGACCTGAACCCATTAGTAAGTGGGCAGGTTTGATCTATGTTTCAATGCACCCATCCAGCCCAAACCCACCAAAACCCAGTTTTAAGCCTTATAAAATGCTTGCATACTTGATTCAAACCCAGACCCATTAGATCGACTCATTTTTAAATGGGTCTGGGTAGATCTCCTTCTACCCGACCGGGACACATTTATAAATGGATTTGATGGGTTGACTTGGACCATCCATTTAATAAAAGGGTCTGGGTCTAAAATTTGGACCCAAACTTGTTTAAGTAAATAAACAGGTTTGGTTTTGGCTAAACCCACCTCCAAACCCGGCCATTTACAGCCTTAGATTTGAGTACCGTTCATGATAAGGGTGCACAATTATTCGATGCGTCGAGGTATACAGTACGGCTCCTCTCTAATCGTCTGTACCGTTTGTAACTGACATGCCCCACCGCTCCTCACAAAGTCACTTTTACCATTCTACCCTTCCCTTGCACGCTCTTCCATTCCACAAGATAGCCATCAAACTAGAGGGAGTTTATAAGATCCTCGAGACCGATCACATCCACAGTATCCTTTGGCCCTGATATGACACGTGGGCACATGGTTTGGTGATCCAAACCATTGATCCGATGGCCTCATCTATTGTTAATCATGCAACCAAAACCTACTGAGGGAGCATGAAATAGTTCATACTAAAAAAAGAAAAACAGAGGTCAGAGATCGGACGGTTAGGATCATTCTCATCTGAAAGATTTTCGGGCATGGTGTATGATCAACGGATCGCGAACCACAGGCCCCACTTGTACGGATTTTTCTGAAAAACACGGTCACTACATCGGGAGCGGATTAGGTGTGGCCCTGACCGTGGGGCCCACCTTGATGTATATATTGTATATCCACGCCGACCATCCGTCTTACCAGCTAATTTCAGACCATGAGCCGTAAAATGAAGCAAATCCAAATTTCAGGTGGACCATACCATAGGAAACATCGGCAATTAACCATTAAAAACTTCTTGTGGGCCACAAAAATTTTGGATCAAGCTAATATTTTATTTTGTTTTGTCCTTCGTTGATGTCTGTGTGACCTTATCAACGGTTGGATGGCAAACAAACATTATGGTGAGCCTTAGAATGTTTTTAATGGTAGCCGTTCAATCACCACTGTTTCCTATGATGGGTTCTACCTGAGATTTGGGTCTGCTTAATTTTCCGTCTCATGCCCTAAAATGAGTTGAAAAAAGGACTGAACGCATGGATATACAATACATACATCAAGGTGGGCCCCACGTTCAGTGTAGCACCGTGTTGGGTGAGGCAAGGACCGCACCCAATCCGCTCTCTACTAAATCACCCCCGATATATCAGCAGTGTGGAGCCCACCGAATCTCTGCCCCCATGCAAATGAAGATATTGAAAATATGCTGTCCACAGCCATGCCCTGGAAAGGAAAAAAATGAGAGTAAGAGCGGGGGTATTTAAGTAATTTCACAAGCTGGGTAACTTTCTTCTGTCCCTATGTTGTCGCATGTGAGGGGCGCGTCATTTTAAAAAGTGGACGACATCCCGCTTTTATGGGGAACGGCTTCGATGGGTGGAATCCATCACCGTATGGGTCTCCTTGATCTATTTGTATTATATCTACGCCGTCCATTCATTTAGAAATATCATTTTATGGCATGATCCAAAAAATGAAGCAGATCCAGATCCCAGGTGGACCATAATATAGGAAACAGTGGTAATCAACCATTAAAACTTATCGTGGGCCACAAAAGTTTTGGATCCATCTGATATTTGTTTTATATGTTAATCTAGGTCTTATTGACCTTATCAACAGTTTTGATTGGAAATAAACATTCTGGTGGACCTCATGAAGTTTTTAATGGTGGGAATTCAATAAGTACTGATTCCTGAGGTATGGTTGATCCAAGATTTGGATCTGCTTTTTTTTTTTTAGGATCATGTCGTAAAATGATCTTTCAAAATCGATGGACGGTGTGGATTTAAGTCAAATACATAAAAGTAGGCCCCACAGTTAGGGATACACTGACTTCGGTGGATCCGGGGATCCACCCAAACCGTGCTCGCTACTCGAGAGACTAGGGTTCTACAAGGGTGCTATGCGGCACGTGTGTGAAAGAAGATGTCGTATATCATGTGGGTCCCAACGCCCACCGTGATGTATGCTCCCTAGATGCACGTGGTCCAACCATTTTGACAGCTCATGATCCAATAAATGAAGTAGATCCAAATCTCAATTGGGCCATAGAAATTTGTGTGAGCCCTTCATCCAGGTCTCTATGACCTTATCAAAGGGTTGGATGGCAATAATCATTTCGATGGCCCTGAAGAAATTTTTAATAGTGGGGCTTAATCACCACTTTTTCCTGTGATAGGGTTCAACTCTTTTTCCTGTGATAGGGTTCAACTGGAATTTTTTTTTTGGATCTGCTTCATTTTTTTTTGGAATAATGCACTGATGTAAGGAACATACATCACAGTGGGCCCACAGTCACGGAACTCACCCACCAAGATGGATCCGGGGATCTACCGAACCCGCGTCCCCCACGGACTGTTGGGAAAGGAAACTATAAGGAAACTCTCTCATACGCGCAGCGTCGGTGGGACGGGGATTGGAGAGTGACCCCTACACCGTCCAGCTAGCTGGTGTAAAAGCTCTACGGCCCCACCATGATGTCTGTGTTTTATCCGTGCCGTCCATTCAGTTTTGCAGCTCATTTTAGATCATGATAAAAAAAAAAATAGATAGATCCAAAGCTCAAGTGGACCATATTTCTGTGAAACAGTGGGGATTGAACGCTTAGCATTGAAAACCTTTTGGGGACCATGTTTATTTGGATCCCAAACTTATGTAGCTCACAAAGCTTTCAATGATAGTTGTTCAATTTCCTCTGTTTCTTACCATGTGGTCCACTTGAGCTTTGGCATAATGTTCTCTAACGGCATGGACAAAACGAAAACATCGTGGTAGACCTCACAAAGCTTTTCCACCAGCCAGCTTACTGGTGCAGGGGTCACCGGCCAATCCAGGTTGGTGCCGGTCGGTGTAGTTCGTCAGATGGGGAGGGCGAACTACACCGACACCAACATATGTGGTCCACAATAGATGAACCCATGTGGTCCATTTATCTCAGGCCTGATTTTCTTTGGTGCTAGCAGGGCCCATTGCAGCTACTTGTGAGCGAATAATCTTAGCAGGGCCCCACTGAGGATTGTATTTCCCGATCAGAGCCATTCATCACATGTTCATCTGTTTTTAAGGACCATAACAGGGATATTATTCTAAAAATCAAGCAGATCTAAAACTCAGATGGGCCACCACAAACAAAACAGTGGGAGCCGAAATGTCCACCGTTGAAACCTTCTTTGAGCTTTCCATGATGTTTATATGCCATCAAAACCGTTCATATGGTTATTATCGCTCGGATAAACTGTAGGAACAAATATATACAAAACTTCTGTCACCATCAGGAATTCAATCCCCATGGTTTCATGTCGTATTGTCCACATGAGTTTTGAATATGCCTGATTTTTAAATTCCTATATGATTGTAGTATTTAAAAACAGATGGGCGAAGTGGATTCATCAAGGTCATCTCTGTGAGCCCCCACATGCCCTTGGCACAAGTAGATCTCTCTGCCTGGGGCGTATGCAATCCACTATCCCATAATAATAATAAAAAAGCACTTAGAGGCACGGATTTACTAGGAAGAAGAGACGTGGATCCAATCTTACAGCTTCTTTTACTACTTCGAGGGCAAAGATTACAAATATATATAATATAATATATTTAATTTAGTTGCAAAATGATGCAAACCTCATTATTTACTGTAATATGGTCGGCTTGAGAGTGGCATGTCTCAATTTTGGAACATGGCCTGAAATAATTTAGAAAATGAATGATTTCCATGAATATAACATATACAGCAAAGTGACAATGAGTTGGATCTGAGTTAGATCCGAATCGAACTCGAACATGTTTATGTGAATCCAAATTTGGTCAATTTAGGTAATCGAAATTATTTTAAGATACAAATTTGATCCATTTAAATAATCAAACCTATTTTAATATCTAAACCCACATTATATGCGGATTTCAATGCAGATTCATAGTGAATAGGATCATGGAACTGAACCGCTCCATTGAGAGCCCCGTGTAAATCCTGATTTGTTGACAACCGAAGGAAAGAATAAAGAGTACGTCCGTCCGTGCGTGTTGCAACAAGCTGCTCCTGTATTAGCACGAGCAACGAGAGTAGGATTGAGCGAGCATCTTTCAGCGGGCGATCGTAGTTTTCAAGATGAGTGTTTCTCCAGTACGTCCCGACGAACTAGAACACAATACGGCAGGGTCTAGTCTTTAAATCTCAGTCATATTCGAATGATCCAAACCGTTTACACGAAGTGAATGACCTTATACGATAGTTAAACTAGGGCTGAAACTTGGGCGGGTTCAACCCGACTGACCCGTGACCGACCCGACATTGGGTTGGGCTTGGGCAAGATATATCGAACCCGATCTCGAGTTTGGGCTATGCAAACACCAACCCGATAAAGCTTGGGTCGGGCTTGGGTTGAGGTCTTGGGTCGCTCGACTCAACCCGAACCCGATCTATATACAAGTTACTTATAATTTTATTATACTTAAGTAAACCTATTAGTTTATATTACTTTAGTAAGTAAACTTATAACGTTTGAAATTTGATATACTTTTAGTATTAAAGGTGTAGTTATCCTAACTAATTTGTTTAGAAAAAAAGTGAGATTCTTCATAATAAATAACTACATACATAATTAATAAAATTATAGGTACGAAAAATAAGACGTGTATTGAAACATAATAAGCTAATGTAATAACGAAGATATTAGCATTTATCAACCCGACCGAGCCCGCTTGGGTTGGGCTTGGGTTGAGAATTCCCAACCCGAGGTTGGGTTGGGTTGGGTTGGGTTAGGATTGAGGTATAGGAACCTTGGGTTGGGTTAGGATTGAGCACCAACCCGACCCAACCCACCGGACTTTCAGCCCTAAGTTAGACAACAAAAACTAGAATTTTCAACATTTGAAATTAACTTTTTATTTGAAAATGAGTTTCAAAATAAACTTTGCAAAATATGAGGTTTAAATTAATTAATCTGAAATTTATTTCTACACTATTCTATATAATGAAATACCTATCATAAACGGTTTGGATTATTGAATAAAAATCTAATCCAAAGGATTAAACCCACGACGTATAATTTCGCAATAAATCTAGATGTATTTGATCAAATCTCTTTCAAGATCCCGCCTCCGTGAAAAGAACGGGAGCGGATTGCCTGTGACCCCGGGCACAGAGATATCTCTGTGCCCGTAGCTGTGTGGGGCCCATAGAGATGTCAGTGACAAATCCACTCCGTCCATCTGTTTTTTAAGAAAAAATTAGGATAGGAAATAAAAAATCAGATAGATTAAAAATTCAGGTGGGCCACACCAACAAAACAGTGGGAATACTAACGTCCACCATTGAAACCTTCCTGGAGCTGACCATGATGTTTATGTGCCATCCGGACCGTTCAAAGAATTATTAACAATCAGATAAACTGTAATGAAAATATTAGCCTGATGAAAAACTTTTTTCATCGTTAAGTGTACAATACCCACTTTTTCCTGTGTTATGGCCCACATGAGTTTTGGATCTGCATTATTTTTATAATAATATACTAACGTGGTCTTAAAAAACAGATTGACGGAGTGGATTAATCACTGACATCTTTATGGGCCCCACACAGCTACGGGCACAGAGATATCTCTGTGCCCGGGGTCACAGACAATCCGCTCCCGAAAAGACCACACTAGCACACGGGGGAATGATTCCATGCAGCGGGTATATGATAAGTTATGATGCAGCCTTTCCTTTATCTCCACTAATTCAAATACATATAATATCCAATCCAAGAAAAACGTGTCCCATAATATGATTATCACATGAAATAAAATTCATTCCGATCCACTCGTTGGGTGGGCCACAAATTACATAATGATACCTTAGGTTGTCCATTGATTTGAATGTTGCGTTCTGATCGGCCTGATTTTTGTATCAGTGATCACATGATACCATCCACTTTTTTCACGGACCGGATATTCTACACATGTGACATGTTGGGAGGAAAGAGAAAAAGGCACCGTTTGGATCATTTCTCATCTAAAGATCAAATATTATATTGTTTCTATCCAACGGCTGAGGAATGCTTGCGTCATTAAGAGTTCAGGGCGTGGCTTCAGTGTATCTCCCGATACACCGAGGTGGGTTAATCCCTGACTGTATGGCCCAAGGTGATGTATTTTCCTTACATCCGCGCCGTTCATCCGTTTTGAAAGTTCATTTTAGAATATGTTCCAAATGAACCAGATCTAAGTCTCTGGTGGACAGTAAGAGAGGAAACAGTGGTGAGTGACCATTAAAAAAAAAAATTGTGGGCCATCAAAGTTTTGGATCAAACTGATAATTATGTAGTCCTTTCATCCAGGTCTTTTGACCTTATGAACAGGTTGGATGTCAAATAAATATTCCGTTGGATCCTAGGAAGTTTTTAATGGTAGGTATTCAATCACCACTGTTTCCTACGGTAATGTCCACCTGAGAATTGGATCTGATTCATTTTTTGGATCATGCCCTCAAATGAGCTGTCAAATCATCTGGACGGCGTGGATTTAACACATATGCATCATGGTAGGGCCTACCTCAGGGATCTACCCACTCAGTAGATCCGTCGATCCACCGACGCAGCACACAAGAGATCATGCCCACGTCGGTGACATTTAATGGTTCATTACCTGTTTGACTGAAAGACCATAATGCCCCTTTCTACCGGGACCGAATTAGGTGTTACCCCGGGAACAGCTTAGTGGGTGTTACCCCCTACCGTGTGGCCCACATGGATAGTATTGTGTATATCCACGCCGTCCATCCGTTTCTCCAGCCCATTTTAGCGTGGTCCTCCAAAACTTATACAAATATAAATCTCAAGTGGACCATACCACTGGAAACAGTGCTGATTGAGTACCCACCGTTAAAAATTCCTAAGAGCCCATCCTAAGGTTTTGGTCATGTTTATTTGCAATCCAAGCTCCTGATAATGTCAATAAGGTCTAGATTAATTAAAGATAAGCTTGATCTAAAACTTTTGCTGCCCAAAATTATTTTTAATGATCATTCATCACCCTTTCTAATGATATGGTCCACCTGAGATTTGTATCTTCTTATAATTTTGGATAGCCGCGGACCTAGCCTGGGAACGGGCAGGACCTCTGAGTGGCAACCGTGATGTATGGGTTTTATCCACACCGTCCGTCCATTTACCTGTACCATTTTATAGAAAATTACTAAAATTTAGATAAATCCAAGGCTCAAGTAGGCCACGCCACAGAGAGCAGTGGTGGCATTGATGCTCACCGTTGAAACTTTCCCACGGCCTACCGTGATAAAGTTACGTAGACCAAATGAAGTACAAATATCAGCTCGACCCAAAACTTCCGTGGCTGTCAAAAAGTCTTCGGAGGGTAAAAATTTGATCTCCATTGCGTGGTCAACCAGTGTATTGGATCTGCCTAAGTTTTGGGTGGACGGTATGGATGAAACCCATACGTCAACCACTCGGAGTTCCTGCCCGTTTCCAGCTGGAGCCGGACGGGGGTAAGAGGGCACGGATTGACATTATGAACAAGGAATCTGGGTGGTGCCCACCGTGAGGTTTGTGAGAAATCTACGCTGTCCAACTGTTTTGTGAGATCATTTTAGGCATTGCGACCAAAATTGAACGGAATTCAAGACTTAAGTAGGCCAAAAACATGACGATTGAACTTCCACAATTGAAATATTTGTGGGGCCACAGAGGTTTCGAATCAGGAAAATATTTGTGTTTTCAGTTCATCTAAGTAGGAATGACATTATGAATAGTATAGATGGCATATAAACATCACTGTGGACCTCATAAAGGTTTCAACGGTAAGAATTTCCCTCCACACCTTTTGCTATAGTGTGGCCCACTTGAGTTTTAGATTCAGTTAATTTTTTGTCGCAACATCTAAAATGATCTCACAAAACGGTTGGACGGTGAGGGAGATGCCTTCCCGGGGTAGGACGCAATCCTGCGTCTTATTGTGTACACGTTCACATGTACATACAGGGACGCGGATTGCTTGCAAAAGCACTACGCAGGCATCTCCTGCGCTCGGAATCTAGGCGGGGCCCAATGTGATGTTTGTGAAAAATCTATGCCGTCCAAACTGTTTTGTGAGATCATTTTATAGGTTGCGACAAAAATCAAAAATAAACGGGATCGAAGACTACAGTGGGCCGAAAACGTGACGATTGAAATTCTACAGTTGAAATATTCGTGGGGCCACAGAATTTTCGAATCAGGATAATATTTGTGTTTTCAGTGCATCTCAGTAGACATGACATTATGAACGGTATAGATGGCATATAAACATCACTGTGGACCACAAAGAAGTTTTAACCGTAGGAATTTCCCTACCCACCTTTTGCTTTAGTGCAGCTCACTGAAGTCTTGGATCTTGTTCATGTTTAATCGCAACACCTAAAATGATCTCAAAAAACGGTTGGACGGCTTCAGATTTCTCACAAACATCACCGTAGGCCCCACCTAGATTCCGAGCTCAGGAGATGCCTGCGAAAGGCTTTACGAGGCAATCCGCGTCCTACCGACGATCCGGACTCGTCCGAATTTGTGTGATTCATTAAGTGGGGGCCACAGTTGAATGCTCCAGCCCAAGAACGGGAACGTATTAGGCGAGACCCCATATCTACCAAGGTAGGTGGGACCCTCTTTGTGGGGATACTGTGATGTATGTGACTACATCTATGCCATCCATCTGTATTGAAAGTCTATATTGAAAGTTCATTTTAGGTCATGATCCAAAAAATGAATCAGTTCCAAATCTCAGATGGGCCATAGTCAGGGGTCCTACCCACATTGGTGGATCCGGGGTCTCACCTATTCCGCTCCCCACAAGAACTAGGCCGGTCCACTGATCAAGAGAAAGACCCACTACGGTCCATATTCGACGGACGCGAATTGTTGAGGGAACCCAGCCGACCAAAAAGCTCTGTGGGGCCCACTGAGATGTCTGTATGACATCCACTCCGTCCATCACTTGCGCCAGCTGATGGTAGGTCGTGATGGTGGTTGCAGAACTCAAGCGTGCCTAGCCACAGGAAACAGTGGGGATGGAACGTGGACCATTGAAATCTTTTCTGGGCCTCATTAAAGCTTTTTGGATCATGGTGAAATAATTTTCTACCCTTCATCCAAGTGCGACTAATCTTATGAATAGTTTGGATGGCATATAAACATCATGATTGGGCCCGCCAAAGTTTCAATGGTGGGCGTTCCCATCCCCACTGCTGCCAGGCGTGGTATGCCAGAGTTTTAAAGCCGTGACAGCTAACTGATGTACGGAGTGGATGTCACATAAATATTACGGTGAGCCACACGTGGCTTGTTTTTTTTTTTGATTAGCTCCTTGCGACAAGCGTGGTACAAACTTCTATGAATGGACCGTCTTCCTTTTTACATCAGAGCATATTCATCATGATAGGCCCCACCTGATGAACGACCTGGATCTCTCTATCGTACACCGCGAGGAGATTTTCCATCTCACCCGCCCGCGTGACTGCTGTTCACATTCATCGTGGTGCAGATATCACTTGTGGAGTATAAATTTCCGTGTCTTGCACGCAACACGTACCTGGCGAGCGCACCTTCCTCCAGTTTATAACCGGACACCGCGTCTTCGTCAGATTTGGGTTTATCCGTACCATATTATTGTGGTACCGGGCTATTGTGGGGTCCACATGATGCATGAATTCATGACATCCAAACCATCCATCATATGTGTCCCACCACCTTTGGCCCTAAATTTAAATATCACGCCGGTCCAAAACTCAGTTGGGCCACACCATAGGGATTTTTTTTTTAGAGGGGATAAATCAAGGGTGGACACTTCCTCCCAAAATATTTCACTACTTGTGTTGATTCTTGGCCGAAACCTGCCATAGCTAAACTCCAGTGAATAAGATGCCTATGTACCTCAGCACACTTGTATGGATGTCATGGAATGCCATAACACCCGTATACATACACACATGACAGAAATCTAAAAGGCTGTCATTCCCGGGAAGACACGTCGCTAAAATATACAGGCTGGTAAGAAGGTGACACTCGGCGACACATAGTCAGACTTGATTGGTCACCCACAGCTATAGACTCCTATGTTAATGACCATTAAAAACCTTTTGTGAGCTACAAAAGTTTTCTATCAACCTGATATTTGTTTTTTCCTCTCATTCCTGCCTACGTGACCTTATCAACAGATTGGATGGTCAATAAACATTACACCGGACTCCAGGAAGTTTTTAATGGTCAAGGTTGAATGATAACTGTTTCTTGGGGTGTGGTCCACCTAAATTTTGAATCTATTTCATTTTTGGAACTGCATCATAAAATAATATGAAGAAACAGATGGACGGCATGGATCTACAAAGAGTACATCCATGTGGGCCCTAGGTTCAGGGTCCCACCCACATCGCTGGTTCCGGGGTCTCACCCAAGTCCCGCCCCTAATTTATGGACCAAGAAGAGAGAGATGACTGAAAATTGAAACTTAACTATAAATGGAGTTGTAGCTAAAATCTAGATAACGGTTGCAGTGATAAGATCTCCGCTATTGGGCAGTTGTTTGCCTATGATCTCCTGACGTGAGTGGATTGGATTTGGACCGTACGTCTGCTAGATCATTAGAACATAAGGAAAAGGTTTTTTTTTTTTGGGGGGGGGGGGGGGGGGGGGGGGGGGGGGTAGAATTGTGCGTAGCTGTAACAGTGAGAGGGTACCCCATTTATAGGATTACTCGAGAGTTGTAAAGGGCTTGGATAGTGGACGTCATGCCCATATTGACCCGCGTGAATCCCTAGGGCAGGGATTGTGCATATAACTACCATAAACATGTACGACTTCTCTGGACTTGTCCTTGGATTGTCATACGCTTTTATGGCCGTTGCGGCTCAGATCAGCTTAGCAATCATATAGACTAAGGCCGAGCTCTTGGCCTGCTGGACATGTCAGTAGAATAACCTAGTTTGAGTTGTTTCGATGTATCCAAAATGTCCTTCATAAAGATAAAACCATCGTTAGCTTCATCTTCAACTCCTTCCCTTGTGGAGGTTAGTCCTCAGTGTCTGAAGCCAAATCTTCTTTGGTTGGAATGTGCTGAGGACTTGCACTTGGGCTTGTGGGCCAGTGGGCTTTCCTCATTGATTAGGGTTAGCTCGGATTTACCTACAACAGTAGCCCCCCCACACTCGAGACTGACTTGCTCAGCTCAAGAGTCAAATGAAAGAAATGAGCTGGCTCATGCTCACGAGAGATTTCTAAAAACTTTAAGCTCTGCCATCGTTGAATGGTTGAGCGGGAAAGTTCATCATTAATGCCCATTTCAAATTTCGAAGCGTCATCATGATTGTTGTACGGCGCGGCAACCTTTTCATCCACCTAGGCGAATGAGCGATCGACATGTGAGTGTAGGCGTGTTAAGTGATCAATCGGTCCGGCAACTCGGCCATTCACACGACGACACGTGGAGCGAAGGGGTTAATGGTCACGTCGTTTCACCTTCAGATATCATATCGGGCGACATGTGGTGCCAACACGAGCTCAGAACAAGCATTTGTTAGGATATAAATTATGCCCTTAGTAGATTTTTCCCATTTCCAACCCTCTACCTCAGTTTCTTCTTTACCTCCGTTAAGTCTCTGCCAACTTTGATTATCTGTATTCTCGTTTTTATCGGAGTTCAGGATCTTTCGCTTTCTAGAGGGCCGCTTGTGTCGAAGCCCATAGTTCCCAATACGTCTTTTACCTTTGTTACATTTTTTTTATCGGGCTCCTCTTTGTTTTCTCTCTTTCTTCTTCACAAAAATGTCGCAAGAGGTAGATTCCGACAAGGCCATGGCCCTCTCTTCTCTTAGCAGAGCCCATTCCTGGGGAGGATCCGAACTTAGGATCAAAACCAGCTAAGTCTTCTCCCCAGGCAGGAGAGGAGGAGGTATCTGAGCCAGTAGCTTCCTCTTCTGTGGAGTATGCGGTCGATGGACTTCAAATCTAAACTGAAGAAGCCGAACTTGTTGGACCTGAGGTGGGATTGTAACGTTTCTTCCGTGGTTGCAATGCGTCTTCTTAAAAAGGTCGATTGTCCGAGCCGACCACATCCGGGCGAGGTTGCCCTATATACAGGTTACCATTCTAAAGTGGCCTTACTCTCCCGCTACATCCCTTCGTGCGGGAGATCTTGGACTTGCCTTGGTCTGGCTCCTAGGGTAGCTTCACCCTAATGCTTGGAAGGTCCATCCTGAGCTGATTGGTATTGTGGCATTTGAATAATGTCAAGTTCACAGTAGATGAGTTCCTGTACATTTTTCGGGTAAAGGGAAGCACGAAGCTCAGGGATGGTACTACTTCTCGGCCTGGGCTCGCAAAGGCAAGTCCGACCCCTTTATAAGCAATCTTTCGACCTCAACCAAGCTCTGGAAAGACAAGTGGTTCTATGCCACGGGTAGTTGGGAAGGCTCCATCTACCGAGCTTAGGAACTTATGCCATCTGGTGCCCACTGCCTTCGCCTCCCTGGGTTGAGACCTTGTTGTAAGGCCGAGCTTTTTTATATTTCCATTTTGTTCTTCCTTCTAGCAGATCGTGATCACTATTCTTGTTATAGACCTTCATCAACGTCCTTGGATTTCCTCCTACTTGTGGGAAAGGATCTACGTTATTTAGCAGAGACCCCCGACCAAGAGGAGCTCAAAAAGCTTGCTGACTCTAGTCCTCCTTAGTTGTGCCGGGCTCATACCAGGTGATTGTCTGTCCTCAAGTGATCTTCTATCTGGCTTTACAATTTCTGGTCACTTCGGCGTAACTCTATCAACGACTTTACTAACACATTTCCTCCTTTTTTAGATATTGACATGTCTTCACTCGCCCCTCAGCCCAGCAAGAAGAGGACTCGCCCTTGGGGCGAGGAGTTCGCACGGGTGGTTCTCTCAGAAACAAACGAAGGCCCATGCTTAGACCTTTGCATGGGCCGCTGCTTCTCGCACCTTGTCTCCTGCTGGTGCCAAGGGCTTGATGGCTCAAGGTGGGATGATCTCTTCTACAGTCATTGTCGATGACACTGACCAAGTTGGAGCTCGTCTTATAATATCGAATGTTGTTGCCCCTCATGCTCAGGCGCAACGTCCCACCGCAGAAAGGGCAGCCGCAAGGGCAGAGCATGTGATTAGTAGCGGGAGGTAGGCTACCAAGGAGTTCCGTCTTGTAGAGGGGGCTTCAACAGGTGGTGGTCCTCCCGCAAGTCAGGTCATCCCCTATGGAAAAGGCGGAAGCACCAAGGGAAGAGGTTATGTTTTCCCCTCCTATATATATGTACAAGCTTCTTGAATGGACTCGTGGCATTTTCGAGCCTGCAATGCTAGGCTTTCTGGAGTTGGAGGCCGACCAAATGTTCGAGAACGTCATTCACTAGAGCCTCTAGGTAATAATCTTGTAACTTTCCTTTTTCTTCTTCAATGTCACCTGTTATATCTCCTCATTGCCACTTCTTTATTTCCCCCTTTTTTAAACTACTCTTGTTGCTGTCCGACTTTAGTGATGTCATGCACGGTAGTTAAGGTCACTTGGGGATAGCACCGCATAACTTGTTCGGGCCCGCAACGGCTAGCTGAGGGCGTAGAAGCAAGCTGAAGAGCTGGGAGTTACCGTGGATGGGTACGACATAGCTCGGGCCTAGTCGAGGAGGCAAAGAAAATGTTGACAAAGCTCAGAGGTGTGAGGTCCGAGCTGAAGCAGGCCAAGGAGGCACTAACAGTCTCCAAGAAGCTCATCAGAAGACCTCAGATTGACTTGTTAAGGCGGAGTCATTGCTCTTAGAGGAAAGACAGTCTTCGGGAAGTCTAAAGGCAAGAATGGTCATCGAAGATGGCCATGTTGGAGTCCCAGATTTCATTGAAGGAGGCGACTACGGTGGAGGCCTACTAGACTTTTGCCAAGAAGGAAGCCGCACTTGATAAATCTTATGAGGTGGGCCACTCCTTCTGCCTACGTGACATCTAGGCTGCTAACTCGAATCTCGATCTTTCCTTCCTCGACGATAGGAACACCGGTCGAGGAGCAAGCCCAGGTCAAGGATTGGAAAGATATCGGTTAACTATGCCAACCGCATATGCTATATCTTGGCGTGTACACACCATAACATACATCTAACTTCGTATCCCTGAAGTGTAGAGTATCTTTTGCATCTCTTATAACTCCTCCTTAGTTCTTGAGAAACTGTCTCTCGTTCGATTTGAAGTGATCATCGAGTGGAGAACTAACCAGCTTTGCTATCTTCATGTTGAACATTTCTATGACCTTTTCAATATACTTGCTCTTATGACAACCATAACTTCTTGCTACTTTTATCACGAGTGATTTCATTCCTAGAATCTGTCTAGCCGAGCCCAAGTCTTTCATCGTAAAAGACTTGCCCAACTCCTGTTTTAGCCTGTCAATCTTCTTGATGTCTTTTCTCATGATGAGTATGTCATCAACATATAGAAAAAGGATGAGAAAGTTACTATTCGAGAAGCTTCATGTGAGCACACAGTAATCTGACTCCGTTCTATTGTACCCATGTTTCAACATGAACACGTCGAACTTCTTATACGTTTCCTAGGAGCTTGCTTCCACCCGTACAAACTCTTCTTCATCTTACACACCATATATTCCTTGCCTTTAATTTTAAGCCCCTCTGGTTGCTTTATGTATTTCTCCTCTTCAAGGTCACTATGGAGAAATGTTATTTTCACATCTATTTATTCTATCTCCAGGTCCATATTTACAACCAAATCAAGCAACATCCGAATGGATATCATCTTCACCACCGATGAGAATATCTCATCGAAATCAACCCCCCTTTTCTGTCGAAAGCCTTTCACTATGAGTCTGGCCTTGCACCTCGACTGTGAACTGTAACAACCCACAAATTTGGTACAGAAACCTGAATATGGAAGGCCGTGCATGTGTATGGTTTAGCCTGACTTAGTTAATTAAAAATCCCTATACAGATTAAGTTTTGATTGAATATGCATTTTCAATATCACTTGGATGTTTAGGGTTAGACTTATCATGACTAGACCCTAATTACCTTAACCGTCGAATCTCGACGTTCAACTATTACAAATAGTTCCCCGAATACCCGAACAATCCGTGGACCGCCCAATACAACGATAGGTGTGAAACTAAGGTAATGCCTTCGCCTTGTTGGGCTTGACGACCCTCATGGATCATTGAACCAGGGCAGGTTCCTAATCGCATAACTTAGGCGTTTAGTGGTGGCAAATGGGTAGTGTAAGTTGCCCAACAGTTGGGTAATAAATTAGTTATGTATGTCCTTTTGAACATTCTCTAAGTGGTTAAATCTGAACTGATAAAATACGATGAAATTTAGGGCCCTAACTTTAATAATTTTTCACTTGATTTACTAAAGTCATGGCCCTAATCGATAATCGATGACCGTTAAACGAGTATCGTATCGTAACCGTTGATCGTCACATCCGTATTGTGAAGGAATTGGGCCTTAGATAGATCTCGTCGAGTTATAACTATCCCATGGTCTAGATGAACCCATTGAGTCCCGTTGGTCCCATACTGATGAAACTAACATTCCTTAGGGTTAAATACTTAATAAACCACTCCTCATGGCTATTTGGTGCCCATATGAAACTATAAGTAGGATTGGATTGGGGCATTTTTTCCCAATCCAGATTTCTAACCCATGAGCTTTAGGGATAGAGAGTTTGAGAGAAGAGGAAGAAGGAGAGGTGTAAAATTCGTATGTGGTGAACTCTTGTGTCGGGGTTCATCCCTCCTCGGTGTAGGGCCCTTGTGTTAACTATCGGTCTCCATAACTTGACCATTTTTCCCTTGCAATCGAAGGTATGATACGAATCCTACCTCTCTTGCTGATGCATTCTAGGGTTAAGTAAAGGGATCTCACCCTAACATTATTTTTCATGTAGACTTAGTCGATTTTCGTTAAACCCTAACCTTAGACAGTTGGATGATCGAGAAATTCTAAATCCTAAGGTGCGAATTATACTTCTAGGTTTACATTAATTAACCCTAAACGGTGATGTTAATAGAATTTGTAAGTAGTGCTATCATTACTTAATTTATTATATCTGTTAACTATATATGAATGTGCCTTGCAAGTGTTTGATGAAATGCTTGATTGATATAAATGCGGTAGTTGGGTATGCTGTTGACTTGATGCCTACTAGATATGCTAGTACATGATAGGTTATTATGATGCTTGATTTAGTGAGTAGGCTTTGCTAAGGTATGATTGGCCAAATACACCACGTTAGGGTAACCGCTTGGGTGGTTATCCAAGACTAGAAGATTGATCGGGGTTGGACTCGGGTGACTGACTGTAGTTCGACTATGTGGGTTGTTTTGTGCCTATGTCCTATCGCTCGATGTTCGCTCATGTCAATCAGATATGTCTAATGCATAACTTAATTGAATGATAATTATTGTTGAATCGCGTCCCATTGAATCTAGAGTACCACCATTGCCGATGGAAATGAGTACACTTACAATTGTTAGTGCAATACGATTCCGCTAAGTCTCATAAGTCGGGCATGGTGGTATGGGACACTGTGTCCGAACTGTCGGCATACGCTGGGGTGACGAGATGGCCCGATGATCAGAGCCGTCTAATTTGTTTATTACAATAAATAACCTCTCATCTCATCCCAAGTACAGAGTCCAAAACATGGACGGTTCCTATCATTGGATAACTCATCATGTGGGCCCCAGTAGATTCCTATTCAGAAAAGTGGGGCCAATTGTGAAGATCTCTCCGCTGATCTATGTTTTATCTTATTAATGGTCCATTTGCAGCCATTTAATGTAACAGTTAAGAGGGTCCATCTATGTTGCTAAAAATATGAGGCCCACTTATTAGGATGGGAAACTTGTGTTTGCCATGCAAAGCCTTGGGCTGAGGATCCTGTAATTTCTCTTTTTTCAAAGATAGATCTTGTTTATCGGGTACTTTTCCTCTTCTTCGTTCTTCTTTGTTAACTCTTTCGGTGTCCAGGTGGGACCGAGTCTGTAGCTACGACTATGACTTGCTTGTCTTCGAGTGTTCTTACTAAACCCCCCCCCCCCCCCCCCCCCCCCCCCCCCCACACACACACACACACACACATATATATAGCCCTAGTCCATCAATCCGCAGCCATACGTGCCATTTCTACACACTTTTCTAATACTAAACATTTTCACCATCAGGTGGGTCACGCTATTTAGATTTGTTGTCCTGAAAATCTAAGCATTTTTGTCACGTCCCACCGACCACTGCAATAATATTGTCTGCTTTGGCCCAGGGCGGCACGGTTTTGGTTCCGGGATTGCCCCCAAAAGGCCTTGTTACAGTTAAAGGTGAAACTACACATTTATAGCCAAGACTCTGGGCGCTCATCCATCCGATGTAGGACTAACCTTACCCAGGCCCTACCAACTGGAGCGCTATTTTCGAAGCCCAACAGATCCCACATCAAGGACCCAGATGACAACTCATGCTTGGACCATAGCCAGGATGCACTGGGGTGTTAGAATTTTACTTCCAGACAGATTACCTATAAACAAGGTAACTTATGCTACTGTACCATCTTTACCGTGAACATGCCATTTGCGTGGGACATCAATACCATGGAAAGGTAGGACCCACCAAGAAGATCACCTGTCTTATATGCATGTACCCTTCAGGAGGATGCCTTACAGAAAGAGTTAGAGGACTTTGTTGAAGAGTTTTCCTATTTTCAGTTTGTAGATGGTCCGGACTAGCATAGGGTGCAAAGCATTTTGTCATGTTTGGAGTCGGAGGCTCAAAAACATTCGTATTCTTTTTTTTTTTACTTGGGTTGTATTGATGGGGCCACCCGTTGGGTGTAGCCCCTTTATTTGGATATGGATGTATAACTTAAATTTGGTTAGATACATGTTATTTGGTCTTTACTTTACGCTTGCGATTGGTTTTTAAGCTTGCACCTTGGTACCGTTAACTGATAAATTCACGAATCACACTTCCGCATAAGCATAGTGACACCCGAAATCTCAATGATCGAATTCATACTTGAGCCTCAAAATTCGAGGCATTACATGAACTCCTTTGCTTCTTCTTCTTTCTGAACGCTCACTTGTTACTCAGAGCCTTTTTGCCCTTAGGAAGTTTCACCAACTGATACATGTGGTTCTTATGCAAGGATTCTATCTCCTCTTGCATAGTTTTCAACCACTTAGTTTTATGCACATTGGATAGGGCCTCAGTGTAGTCCTTTGGCTTTCTCCCATCGGTAAGCATAATGTACTCATGGGCTGAGTACTTCTTAGACGATTATCTCTCCCTAGATGACCTCCTCACTTGTGGCTCAACTAATGGATTAATAGGGGGTTGCTCCCCCGGTTTATCTGTTGTAGGGATACCATCATCCCCTCCATCATGATGCACTCCCCCGTCATCAAGAACCACGGGAGGAGTGATTGGATCCGTATTAACCAGCTCATCTGAACTGGGAAGAGTCTTCTCTGCTTTGTTAATGTCCTCAACAAACCGATCTTTAAAAAAACAACATCTTTACTTCTGACAAACTTCTTCTATACCGAATTCTACATTCTTTAGCCGAACTTCTCGTCTGAATATTCCAAAAACACATAATGTCTGATCTTCGTATCTAGCTTGGACTTCTCGTCTCTGGGAACATGAATGGATGTCCGGCATCCAAACACCTTGAGATGACTGTATGATACATCCTGTCTAATCCATGCTTTCTCAGGAACCTCTCCATTCAAAGGAGTTGAAGGAAACTTGTTTATCAAATATACAGCAGTGCACATTTCTTTTCCACAAAATGTCTTGGGTAGCTTGGCATGAGAAAACATATATTTGATTTTCTCTACAATGGTGCGATTCATTCGCTCATCTACACCATTGTATTTGGTGTCATATGTACTTTCTGTTTATGCCGTATACACAAGCTCTTACAATATTCATTAAATGTCCCAGTGTATTTACCTCCATTGTCAATGCAAATGCACTTCTAAATGCATCAAAGGCACTTGTTTATCAAATATACAGCAGTGCACACTCCTTTTTCCCTCCATTCTCTTTACCATGGCATGAAATTTTTTAAAAACCTTAAAGACGTAGTCTTTGGTTTTTAATGCATATGCCCAAACCCTCCTAAATGCATCATCAATGAATGTAGCAAAATACAAAGCCCCGCCCAAAATTCTTGTCCTCATCGGACCACATATATTAGAATAAATCAAATCTAATGCATTCAGTTTATTAACATGAGAATCAGTTTTAACAAAAGATACTCTATGCTGTTTTTCAGATAAACAATCAATATAAGTTTTCAGAGGTATACTTGACATGTCTTGAGGAGTTGCTTCTTCGCTAATAGATGAAGCCCTTTCTCCCTCATGTGGCATAACTGCCTTTACCACACGTCCATAGTTGAATCTTCTATAGCATTCAATTCACCTTTTCAGACGATTACGCTTGTCTTGTACAAGGCGCAACACTTCTTCCCTCTCGCCACAATCAACAAACCCTTACTGAGCTTCTAGCGCCCATAAAAAAAATGATTCCCACATCCATCATCATCTAACCTTCTCGTTGACATCAAGTTGAGGCGAGGTTCAGGAACATGCCTCACATCTTTCAACATTAATGTGAGCCCACATCAATCTTTACGTGAATATCATATATCTCCACTATCTTGGATATACTACTAGAATTTCCTATCTTCACTGTACTATAGTCACCTAACTTGTAGCTTGTTAAGTATTGCCTGTGTTGAGTAGCATGATACAACACTCCCATGTCAACTACTAAATCTATGTCACGACACATAGTAGTGAGATACTCATCGTGTTTGGCCGAGAGTATCACAATTATATCGTCATCGGAGGCGACTGTAGTAGATTATGTTTCTTCTTTCTTCTTCCCTTTACCTTTCTCTTTCTCCTTCTTTTCCTTGCGTCACTCATTTTGATAGTGGCCCATCTTGCCACAATTTGAACACTTCACTTCTTTTCTGAATGTCGACTTGCCTCTGGATTTATCGCAGTTATTACCTTTTCCTTATTTTTCTCTCCTCTGTTCTTCTTATACCAAGGCCTCCTGCTAAGACGATCCCTGAAATTTTCTTATTATCTCATTATTGATAAGAGAGCTCGTAACTTGGTCCATGGACACTTTTCCTTCAAGTATGGAGTTGCTAAGATACATGACTAATTTCTCCCAGTTATTAGGCAGCGAGTTAAGCATTAGCAAAGCTTGTAGCTTCTTGTCTAGGACCATCTTTATGGGGAGAGTTAGTTCATAATGTTGCTCACCTCATTCATGTGTTCAGGGACTGAATCATTCTCTTTGTACTTTAGGTTCACAAGTCTTTTAACTCGGAAAATTTTATTCTTGGCTATCTTATTCTCATACAGTCCTTTCCTATTTCTGTCATAGGCTAGTGGCGGCAGAGGTTTCTGTAGATACGTGGTAGAATATGGTGTCATCCAACCACTGTCTAATAAACCCCACCACCTTACAGTCCATCTTTTTCCACTCATCAAGGGACATATCCATAGGTTTCACAGTTTCACTTGTGATTGGCGCATACGAATCTTTACAATAAAGAAGATCTTCCATCTTAGCCTTCTAGATGGGCCAGTTAGACTCATTCAAGCTAATCATCCTCGACGAGCCAGCCTTCAATATTCAAACAATCCCACTGTCCGTTCTATACAACCTGGACGCTCTGATACCACTTTTGTTGGGGAAGGATGCACAAACATTTGGATCTCCTAATCCCCAACCAATTAAATTATGGAATATGAATGCGGAACAACGAATAAACAATCACAACACATGACACACAAAACTTTTTACGTGGAAAATCCTCTAAGAATAGAGTTAAAAACCACGAGGCCTCGTCTAGCCAACAAGTCCACTATAGAAAGACAATTACACAGCAATCACGAGCTTCACACATTCAGATCCAACACTTCACCCCCATGGGCGGATTACAATCAAAGAAAATAATAACAGAGAGATCTCACCAATGAGATGAACTTGAAGAGGATATGAACACTACCAGTCACAGATGAATGTCACGAACCAGGCCTTCTCTCTCTTCTTCTTCTATTTTCTCTCTTTCTTACTCTGGAATATGTTACGGTAATATTCTTGCCCAATTCCGCATCAACATGTGCTGATATAGCACTTACACCCAAAATTGGAAACAAAACAGGAAACTACGTAAAGTAGTCGCACAGCCTTTGGTCGATCGACCCGATGTTGTTGGTCCCCCGACAATGGCCAAAATTGTTCAGAGAGCGTAGAGAAAAATACAAGCGAGTTTTGGCTGCTCGAACACAACTTTGGTCGCCCGATACTGAGTTTCGATCGCTTGAGACTGTGTAAAACAGTCTGGCGAGCAACTGCCAAATTTCAATTAGTTTCGGCTACCCAACCCAACATGATTGGTCGCCCAACTACTCCTGAATTGCACATCTCTCCTCACATCCCGAGGAGGAACACCCTAATCCCATATCAATAATCTCGAGAAACTAGATTATAAATGGTTTTTATAATTTCATAATAAATATCTAGTAAAGGTTCAAACATGTGAAGTGGTGCTAGATATGTGACGGAAGTGGGAGAATGTCATAACTTTCCTAAAAGTCTGGCAATGAATCTAAACAGCATAGATCAATTACTTTACATCCAATAGAGTGCACATAGTTGTGGTCATACACATACACTATATGGCTTTGGCGTATCAAGTCTTATGTCTAAAAAGTAACATGGAAGCAGGGACTCTTCTCTCTTATGGGAGGTGTAGTAAGTCTTGCAGTGTTGGCTTATAAACAGGGCATTATCATGTTTTCTATAAATTTAACTCTCAGCCACCTGCTTAGATTACAATCTTGAATGGGTAATAAAGGAGTAGGGAGATCAAAGGAGCTCAATCATCATCTACTACGGTAAGCACCATAAATGACAAATCACACATGTACACAGTTTCCACTTTCACAAAGATCAATGTACCAAAAACTAAGAGGACTTTTTAGTGAAGATGGTCTATTTAAGAAAAATAATTTAACGATCAAAAAAATTTAAAAATATTACAATTCAAGAATTCTCTTCTTTTGTATACCTATTCACAGTGGGGTCCACCATTCGAACGGTTTGGATTAACGAAATATGACCCAAAATCCAACGGCCATGATCTACACATTAAAAAAAAATCCAAATTTATGGTAGCAAACCACCTTATAAAATGCATTAGCACATGCAAAGAATCCTCAAAAAGAGAAAAGTCTGATATGCATGCACTAATAATTTGAGTACGTGGCATAAAGTAATCATATTAAATTGGCCGAATTATGGGTACCTGCTTAGATGTGATTATCTGACTGTCCAATTGTCGGACATTTATTAGACGGTCATGAATGAAAAACATCCATTAGTCTTATTTCAACAACCAAGTGTCCATAAATCAGAGGCTAAGATGGTTTTGACCAATCTGAATTTCAGACCCAAATTTAGGGACAGTAGTTCCATAATTTAGTTGGTTTAATTTGAATTATATCTGCAATGTGTGCCGTTTCATAGTGCCTGTGTATCAACTATCATACCAGCCAGAGTATCAAATCACTCCTCTGTCAAGAACTCAAATCTTTAATAATCTGGGACCCGTATGGGCTCACTAAGAGGGTTATTAAATGCTTAGGACTGGGCCCACTATCCTTTATTGGGCTGAATTTGAGATTTGAACAGAAGGCCTGGGTCTGACCCTAGTCATTAGTTTTGAGGCCCAATAACTAATTGGACTAGGTCTGGGCTTTCACAAGCATAAATGGCCCGACATAACTGCCTGGCCCACCTTATTTAAACCTATCAGGCATGATTTTAAGACCTGGATCATGAGCCAGTGAACATTTGTATGGTGATCTAGATTGTTGATTGGTGGGCCACCATCAGGATTGAGTATTGGGCAATTGGCGCAAAATAGTTTATAAAAATTAGATGGGTTAGAGCTGTTCCAGTCATTCCCAGTTTCCGGCCATACCCATCTAGTGGTGGCCCACCAGATAAGTGGGCCCATGGTTCAGTACTCTGTTGTGTCCCACCATAGTTGGACAATACCCCAAAACTAACAGTAGGGCAATCTAACCGTCGATCAGTGGCTTACAAAATAGACGGTCAAGAAGAGAAGAACTACATCAATGGTCCAGATGCAACTGAAATATGTCCATTGATTCGTGGCTACAGTCTTCGAATCTGTGAGATTCTAGGGACATGGTCCATCTACGGTGGGAAGCAACAGATCAACGGTCAACCTTTATTACCTAAAGATGGACCCCACTTGTCGAAATTATAAACCCGTGATGTCATTTTGTACAGGATGAGTTCGACCCACATGACGTCATGCGTGCCAAAATGGCACATGTGTGGGACGTCTGAACCATGAGAAAGGTGGTGTGGGCGGTGAGATGACGTGGCGCAAAATAGGCCTATCCATTCATCCTCGATTTGAAAACGACGGGCAGTATTTCACCACATTCAATGGATGCATATGGCTCCCGTGATAAAACTACATTTTCCGTCAACCCATCAGCACGGTGAGACCCACTATATGGACGGTTCAGATATCCCGCGTGTAACATGTGTAGCTCTTGTAGAGAACGTTTCTGTATGGGGCCCACCATTCTGTGTATGTAAAATCACTCCGTCCATCACGTTCTATTCTCGATTCTGGTACCTGGGGCAAAAAAATCAGTGAGATCCACAACTCAGGTGGGCCATACAGCAGAGAATAATAGGGATGCAATGACAACCGTAGGTTTGTGTGTGGCCACTGCAGCACGTGAATCTTTCATCAAATCCATCAATCACGTGTAACTCGTTAGTACGACTTGAAATTACAAAATCAGACTGGCCACACCGTGTGAATTAAGAGGTTTTAGAGCAATTTTTTATTATTCCCATTGGTGTGGCCCATCAGAGTCTTTATCGGACCGATCTTTTGTATGTACGGCTAAAATAATGATAATCATCTGATGGATGGAGTGGATTTACATATAAAACATGGTGGGTCCCACAGAGCTTGGGTGTTTTACGCAGCAAAGTAAAACCGGTGTGCTGTGGTAGACGATCTCGGTCGTCTATATAGTCCCTCCTGCCGAAGGAAGATGCTATCCACAGCACGGGTGTAAGAAGAAAAAAAAAGGTGATGGTCCACATAAATAGTGGGACCCACACAGAGAGTATGACACTTTTCTTTTTTTTTTCTATCCAGCGGGTGGGACGTCCAAGCTCTGTGGGGCCCACCGTTGTGTATGTTGAGTGTGACATTATTCTCTAAATCAAGTGCGACCCGGCTCCAGAGCACAGGCAGGCCAAGGAAAAAAAAGGGAAGGTGACGCCAGCCACAGGTATTTGTGTGGGTCCCACCATAGTTTGTATATTCCATCCAATACGTTCATCGGGTGTGACTCACCAGGATGAAGGGACAGTGCAAAAACCAGACTGACCCAGAACTCAGACGGGCCACAGCGCATGAATATAAAGGTTTTAGGCATAATTTTATTTTGTTCCAAGTGGTGTGGCCCACCTGAATTTCAGAAGGATCTGAAGTCTTAAATGTACGGTTAGAATGAGAAGGCTCGCCTGATGAATATAGTGGATTTTGGTGGGCCCCACAGAGGTCGGGTGTTGTGCACTATATCTGAGTAGGAGTGGGCCGGGCCCACACGGAAACGAGTTATTATCCGACGTGGATATGATGGGCACCTTGGATGGTCCATGCACCAAAAAAACCCCAGCATTTCAAGGAACGGGGATTCGGTGCGAGTCCCTAGTCCTGCCAGCTGGGTGCGACCCTGACCGTGGGGCCATCTCGATGTATCTGTTGTATATCCACACCGTCCATCCGTTTTAGCAGTTCACTTTAGGTCATGGTCCTAAAAAATGAAGCAGATAAAATTTCAGGTGGACCACACAATAGGGATTGAATTCCTACCTTTATAAACTTCTTGTGGGCCACATAAGTATTGGGTCAAGCTGTTATTTGTGTTTTCCCTTCATCCAGGTCTGTCTGACCTTATCAACAGTCTGGATGGAAAATAACAATTACGGAGGACCCTAGGAAGTTTTTTATGTTGAGCATTCATTTTTTGGGACAATGACCTAAAGTGAACTGGCAAAACGGATGGACGGTGTGGATATACAACACATACATCGACATGGGCCCCACAATCAGGGGAGGTGGAAAAACAGATGTACGGCGTGGATATTACAACACATACATTGATGTGGGGCCCTACAATCAGGGGAGGTGACAAAACGGATGGACGGAGTGGATATACAACACATACATTTGATGTGGGCCCCACAATCAGGGCTGCACCCACCAGGCTGGATCCTGGTGGCACCTAATCAGCGTTCCATTATAAGATCCTAGGCATGGAATTATCTTGTTTTTAATTGGTTGAACGGCTAGCCATTGAGATATATTCTTCTTTAACTGATTCCTCATTGAACATCCATTGAAATGAGATTTTGGGTGAATGGAACACTGGCAGTGGGGCCCAATATCAACGGCTGGTATCACTAATCAACAAAGATTTCTATTAGTAAAACCGAATAATAGGAAAAAAGAAAAACAGATGGTGCAAACAATCGTCTGTTGAATGATAGTTCTTATTTCAAGGGATTGGGAGTGCCGAAATTCTCAAGAATTCTGATTTCAATATAGAAAGGCTTTGATTTACTAAAGATTCCAAAACCATCATTTTTTAGGGGTAAATGACCAAAATGTCATTTTTAAATTTTTCTTTGTGAAAATGGGCTTCTCCAATTGATTGGATGGGTTGGTTGTTATGCACACACACACGCTGTAGGCCCCACAATGGAAAAAAGGGGAGGCAGACGTGGATTTAGTCGCATCACCACCTGAAAATGAGGAGCCCTGTCCAAGCCCAGCCCTCATTGTTCAGCATAGGCTTGAGCCTCAGTCGCGCTTGCGATGAGCCAAAATAGGTCTAGACCGAGCCAACTTCGAATATTTATTTTATGGACCCAAGCCCAAGGTTGGTCCGGTTGGAGAGAGGCTGAGCCTGGCTCCATGGCTCAATGGTAGACAGACTCCTGAAACATGAGACCAAGGATGAGTGCCCATATGGTGTGGGTAGGTGAGTGTGGTGTGGGTAGGTTTGCTTTAAAAAAACAAAAAAAAAATTACATGTGTGTATGTTAATGAGATTTTTCGCTATGCACGCCTACCTTTTCAATTATGTACAGAAAACCTCCTACTTTTAAACTATTCACTAAAATGTACCCTATGTTAAACGGCTTGCTGTTAGTTACTCTTAAGATGCTAGGCCCGAAAGCTGATGGGCCAGCCAAGCCCATTAAATGCCCTACCTAAAAAATATACTTTAGGACTTTAAATTAGTTAAAGTAATGCTTAAAAATGAACTAATCTTATTTTAATTAATCATAATCATGTATTGGAATCATACCTAAAAATGAGTCCATCTCATTTTAGTTAATTGCAATAATATATTACAATAAACAAAATGAGATAACTTATTTTTAGGCATCTATAAAGCGCTAGAGCCTATAGAAAAGTGAACTATTTGGAGGATTTCTATAGTAAAGAGATCATTATTTTTAAATCAATTGCCATTATCTAACCCTAGCATTTTTTATTGATAACACGTTGTAATGCGACCATCTAGTTTCAACAGCAGCCCGTATAGCCTACCTAGGGAGGTTAAATAAAAAAGGAACAAAAATCACAAGAAGTTTAATGAACACATTAGGGCAAATGTCACATCACAACTAAAAAATTAAAAAATACAAAAAAATTTATTTTAGTATCAAAAGGTATAACAAATACTACAGCTTTACAACTTGTTAGCTCTTGTATCATGCTACCTAACTTTAATACTAGACGTTTTTTTAACTAAAATAATAGGTTAGTTTCTCTGCAAGTCCTTCTAAAGTAAGTCTACTCTACAAGTTCTGAGTACAAAGCCAAATGGGGTGTGTTTATTTTGACAAAAGGGTCATCCATTGTGAAAGTGGGACACCCCAAATCTCTAGCTGATCCAATGTAGGACCACCATATGAATTGGAGGTTTTTCGATGGTTGTCCTTTGTTTTATGTATCAGAGACTACCATGTTGTGTATATGCGATCTAACCCGTGTACTATATGAACCCCGCCATGTTGATCAGATGCCTCAAAAATCAGGTGTATACAATCATTAGATGAGCCACACTATAGAAAATAATAGACGACCACCCAAAATCTCAAAAATCACTAAGTAGCCCACATGATGGTGGAATTGACATGATTTTTGGAGATTCCAACTTTCATGATTGTGGGACTCTATTAGAAAGGTTGGGTATGATGCATTGATGCATGCACCCTGTTGGGCCTATGTGAAGCACTTGTAGAATAAGCCAATCTGCAAAAGGTATTTATTTCAATGAGGCTGTTCCAACCATTAGGTGGGCCACCACATGGATTCAGACATTTTTGGGTGGTTATCCATTCTTTTACATGATGTGGCCCACCTAATTACTAGATAAGCCTGAGTTTTTGAGACAGCCAGTTAAAATGGTTTGGCTCACTTAATACATGGTTTGATGGCATACATGGGATATTGATGGGCCCCACATGGGCAATGTTGAAAATGCTTTTTGTAGTAACAGCACCAAAATCAGTTTTCTATAGATGGATGAAAATAATAAGTGTGACTAACGGTGTGGATGCGTGTACTAACAGTGAGATGTGTATACTAACCCAAAAAAAAGAAAAAAAGTGCTGGTGCATATGAACAGCACCCCAATGCACAAGTCCGTACAAATAGGGCATACGGTTCGGTGATCCAGACCGTTGATCTTATTGCACCAACTGTCGATAGGGAATTCCTATAAACCTCTTAGGTTAGAGATCCTTAACCACACTAAGACTTATCCTCAAAATAGACGGTTAAGAGAAGAATTCAACAATGATCCATAAATAAGGCCAGAAATTTTATGGCTTGTATTTTCTAGCCGTGAATAGTCTGGGTTACATGGGTACTATAAGATCAACGGTCTGGATCAACAAACCATGGACCATAATTCCTCAAATGATACAAAACTTTCATGAGGCATTCAACAATGCTCGGGCCAATGGTTGTACAGTACACGTGGGTTTTGTGCTTGCACACGGAGGCACATGGTTCAATAATCCAAACCGTTGGATGATCATAAATCCACTCTATTTGGACTTTTTTATTGATCGAGTTTCCCACCGTGGCTGTATATTCCATATTAACCGTCCGAAAGTTGGTACCTATTGAAGGGCTAGGATTCTTCCAACCTGAGGGAATTGTGTTGTTTAGACAATCCAGAGTAGTTCCTATAAGACCAACGGTTCGGATCGCTAAACATTTGGAGATTTCTTGACTGTCAAACTTCTTCTAAAATCATGGCCCACCTGATGAATGGGCTATATTTATTTTCATGAAAGAAAATCTAGACGGTCAAAACCACCTGATGGACGGCTTGTATGCTGCAGATGTACATGTTGGGACACGTGTGTCATGTGCATGAGCTGTCTTTACACGCGTGTGGGCTTAGCAAATCTCATAACCCAAAGCTACAAGCCTACAATGCTTATTGGGGAATGGCAAAAAAGAAATTAAAAAACAATAACAAACAAACAAAGTCCAGACTATTGATTTAGGAGGTCCACCCACAAGCGAACAAAACAACAGCCATCATTGGATGGGTCCCTACCGTACGAACCAATCAGTGGATGGCAGTACACTCCCCATGTTACAAAGCATCATCTCCCTGCATCATTGCGCTTCTTAGAAAATGATGGACGCGGATTGCTGCGAACCGCCACCGCAGAGCCTTGGTGGGGTCCACCGTGATGTTTGTGATAAATCCACTCCGTCCATCTGTTTTGAAAGCTCATGTTAGGGCATGAGCCCAAAAATTGAGGAAGATTCATAACTCAAGCAAGGCACAAGACAGGAAACAGTGGGCCGGGAAATGCCTCCCATTGAAACCTTCCAGGGTCCACGTAACTTTTATATGCCATCCAACGGTTTATAAGGTCATTCCCACTGGGATGAACTGTAAAAACAAATATATTTACCTGATCCGAAACTACTGTACGCTTGGTGTTCAATCCCCACTGTTTCCTGTCGTTAGGCCCACTTGAGTTTTGGATCTTCCTCATTTTTGGGGCTCATGAGCTGGCAAAACGAATAGACGTGTGGATTGCTCACGGACATCACGGTGGGCCCCACCACGACCTAGGCACAGACGTATGAGGCTCACCGTGACGAAGGGAAAAGATAAATATCAGCTTGATCAAAAACTTCCTTGGCCTCGAGAAGTTTTCAACGGTAGGCATTGAATCCCCACTGTTTCCTGTGGTGTTGTCTACTCAAGCCTTCGATCTACCTTCATTTTTGGTCTCATACCCTAAAATGATCTATCAAAATGGATGGACGACGTGGACATACATCAAGATGGGCCACACAGATCCCCTGCCAGGACCGTCCGTGTCTAGCTAAGTCATGTCATGGGAGTAGCCAATCCACGCCCCGTGAAGATGGACGCGATTTGGGTGAGACCCCGGAACCAGCGATGTGGGTGGGACTCTGGCCGTAGGAGCCCACCTCAGTGTATGAATTATATATCCATGCCGTTCATCTGCTTTTCCACCTTATCTCATGCCATGGAACCAAAAATGAAGCAGATGAAAATTTCTGGTGGACCACACCATAAGCAACACTGGTTAATGACCATTAAAAACCTTTTGTGGGCCGCAAAAGTTTTCTATCAATCTAATATTTGTTTTTTCCTTTAATCCCTGTCACGTGACTTTATCAACAGATTGGATGGTCAATAAACATTATGGTGGACTCTAGGAAGTTTCTAATGGTAGGCATTCAATGAGAACTGTTTCCTGTGGTGTGGTCCACCTAAAATTTTCTTCTGCTTCATTTTTTTCGAATGCATCCTAAAATAATCTGAAGAAACAGATGAACGGCATGGATATATAAAGAATACATCCAGGTGAGCCCTAGGTTCAGGGTCTCACCCACATAGCTGGTTCCGGTACCCCGAGAAGCGCCCAGAGAACATATTACATTTGTCACATTTATGGGCGCGGCTTTGGTGTATCCGGAGGTGCGTGGGACCTCACTGTGGGGCCCAGCTTATGTATTTGACTACATCCACGCCGTCTACCTGTATCGAAAACTCATTTTAGGGCATGATATAAAAAATGAAGCAGATCTAAGGCTGGGCCATTACAAACTTCATGTGGACAACAAAGGCTTTGTATCAAGATGATATTTGTGTGGTCTCTTCATTTAGGTCTTTGTGACCTTATCAACGGATTGGATGGAAAATAAACACTCCGGTGAATTCCATGAAGTTTTAAATGGTGGGGACTCAATCACGACTGTTTCCTGTGATGTGGTCCACCTAAGATTTGGGTATGCTTCATTTTTCGGATCATGTCCCTAAAATGAGCTTTGAAAATGGTTGGATGGTGTGGATTTAAGGCACATACATCACTGCAAACCCCACAGTTAGGGTCCCACCCACCTCGATGGATCCAGCGTCTCACCTAATCCACTCCCCACATTTATGAGATCCAGAACCGTTCATCAGGTGGGCTCAAGAATCAGAGCGATTATAAATAAATAATCTGGGCCTGTCCTTGAATTTTCGGGCCAATTAATATTCACTTGGAGCTAGTGCACGACTCACTGACATCGCCCAACTGATTTCTATTGAAATATTAAGAATCTGACATGCGTTGCCATCACATATCTTCCAGTACTTAATGTTGACCCTTAACTGTTCTTCTTTCCCACTATTGATTTGAAGGCCACTGTTTAGATGGCTACGATCATCCCATCTCTGTGTTTCTCTTTCTTTTCTATAGTGTAAAACACTACACGGACAATCGTGATTTAGATATAACTCTTAACATGAATTTAGCAATATGGTTCTTAACCATCTAGGGGGTAGAGCTGGAAGAACCGAAATATGGCAGCTCTATGTAAGAAAGACATTTTCTACACAAATGAATGACAGCTCAATTTAGACGGTCTGGTGTTTTGATCTAGTTTTACAGGACATTTACTTCTTCTTCTTCTTCTTCTTCTTCTTTTTTCGGGATCATAACACCATTTTGTAAAACTAGATCAAAGCATTTAAAATTTCGAGTTCTAAACATACATGTGTGCCACAAATACCAACATCTTCAGAGCGTCGTATAAGCAGACTACATTGAACCTTTTAGTGTCCTTCATGTGCTGGATTTTTCACATCTGCCAACTTTTACTTGCCAGGGGTTTGCTGAGTGTGTTAAGCAGACTACATTCAACCTTTTAGTGTCCTTCATGTGCTGGATTTTTCACATCTGCCAAGTTTTACTTGCCAGGGGTTTGCTGAGTGTGTCACCGTACATAGTTGAATATCCCATATGTCACATAAGCTACTATATATATTCAAGCACCCTGCATGTTCCACATATGCGACCTATATTTTAAAGCTCTACATGTTATGTGAGCCAAGTTTTCAATGTGCAGATGCACCATGTGCCTAATAATCATTTCTTATTCCAAGTGCTTGACAAGCAACATGAAAATAACTAATCCAGAACGACATGACCCAGACATAGAAAGACAAAACCGGCTATGCCTGACTTTGAATAGGCTGTCCAAGGCTCAAATTTTTCTGCTACCAAATGGGACTAAAGGAAACCTGTTTAAATCGCCAGGCACTTTCTTGCTGATGATGGGGAGCTGATTACAAGGAGCCAATGTGGCCCATGCTGTCAGGTTCTCATCAAAAGCAAAAGGATTTTGAATACTTTGAGATACAACTACACAAATAGAAACCAAACGGTTGAACCCAAATACTAGCCTATTAAAAATGGAAATGATACCTATGTACCTCATCGTGTAATAAAAATTGAAACCCTAAAAATGACGTCAAAACAATGTCATTACTTGAAATAACTTGACTATTGAGTACAAGGTTTTTTTTTTTTTTTTTTTTTGTTTAAATAATCACACGCATTTACACACCCACACTCACACCACAATGGGTGCTCGAACCCATGACCTCGTGTTGAAACTCTTGTGAGTCTACCACTAAGTCATAGGGTCACAGGCAAGTACAAGGTTGGAAATTGGACACTCGAAGGCAACTACAAGGTTGGAAATTGGACACTCGAAGGCATCATTCTAACCATTCAACTCCGGTTAGATCGAAAAGCCATAGAAATTGTTTTTCTGGAAAATTTTCAGCTTCCTACCAAGTACCAGCCCAAGCATATTTCAATAATCCCCACGTCTCATCTCTTTGGACTCACCTCCTATTTTCAGTCGCAAGAAAAACTGGAGTTCTGATTTTGACTACATTTAGACATTGAAACGTCTGAAATCTGGGTTGCCACAACATCCTGATTTTGAAATCCCATGCGCGTGACGCGAGCTTTAAACTGTCATTTTTGCCAAGGGAACATTGAAAAAGCAAAAAGTCTGATTTGCAGTTTTTCCTCCACAAAACACGGCTTAAAGTTGACATGGGAAGTGCAGGGCGTGCGCAAACCCAGGATATTAATGCCATCCAGATTCGAGACCTTTCAATGTCCACGTTTCACCTAAACTACCAACAGCCCAAAATCAGCCAAAGAACCGGCCTGCAAATGACCCAGCCAACGAACAGCTTTTAAATGACTACACAATCAGTACAGTTTATAAACTCTATTTCACTCTTTCACCACACTCACAGGATGATTCGTCTAAAATGCAAGTAATGGATCAAAGGGACATCCTAGAAGATTCATACAATCGAATCTGCTTTGTCTCAGGGCATGGAAAAATGCTTACCTCCCTTATCAACACCAATTAGAAAACCATGCCTGACACTTGAGGAGCTCCATGCTGGAAGATCTTATGGGAGTAGCCTTCGAGATATAGCAGACAGGAGATGTAACACTTGAGGAGCTCCATGCCGGAAGATCTTATGGGAGTAGCCTTTGAGATACAGCAGCAGACAGGAGATGTAGGTAGGAAAACCCGAATGCTTTGTGTACTTGTACCGATGTTTGTGATCGATGATGCACCAGAAACTCTTTCTTGCACATGATGAGCACATCTTTCCGGTTAAGAGTGAGAGACTGCGAGTGTATATACTTCTGTTTTATATGAAGGAGAAGCATGAGCATTTTCCTTACATGGAATGATGTGCAACTTTTTGTTGTTTTCGTTCAAGTTTTAGGTCCCTTCCTCCCCCATCCTGCTTCCCATTAAGCACCCCTATCGACTTGATCAAAAAGGCGTACTCAAAAGCCACCTCCTCACATTGCCGAAAACATCCACCCTCACCAAAATGTCCTCCACTCATGTTCGTCTTGAGGATTACCGAACAAGAACAGCTGGGACATGTTATCTCCCGCACTTTAGCCACCCATTTAGCAGCTTCCCAAACTCCTACTCTGAAGAAACAAGCAGACACAGGATAAGCATCATACCATATTTTAAAAACTCGACTCAAATTGTTATCTAGCCGAGTCAGGTTGACTCTAAGACTTAGTGAATCATTTATTGACTCGACCAGGTATTATTTTTAAATATTTTAAATAGTTACGAATGATAAAATACTAAAATAACGGTTATAGATGCAAACTCGCAGTGCTTCGCTTCTTGGTTGTAGATGTTGCTTCATCTACTATAGATATTGGGTTCAGACCTCTTTCTTACTTCTTTTATTGAAAAAATAAAAGAAAAAACCCTCACTCAAGCAGGTGACTTGCTTCAACTCGTGTTTAGTTGAGTTGACCAAGTCAGAAAGATTCGACGAGTCATGCCAAGTCAGGCTTACAACCAAGTTTCATAGTAATTCAGTTCGAAATCCTTCCGAATCAAATCAACTCAGATGAATTTCAAGTTACCGAGCTTTAGAACTGTGCATTATACAAAGAGAATGAGTGCAATTTATTAGAAAACATCAAACAAAGACTTGTATCTTAGTGATCAAGCTCTCTTCTCCATATCTCTGGGTGCTTTCAAATGAGACAGACCATACATCTGTTGTGGATTGTTAATCCAAACTCACAATGCTTGGATGATCCCAGCTGCCAGTTGAACATTGCCCATTGAGTGTTGACCATTGGCATAACTGCTCATCTGATCTGCCATCAATCGCTATGCAGCACTATGCGATGACCAAATCCTTGGTAAGTATGGCTATCCATGGTATAGCCCAGCAATAATCACAGAGATATCATACATATGTGCCACGTGTATAGTAACTCAGATGCAAATGTTTAATGCTGCGCCCAAAAGAAAGAGAAACATATGAACTCACCTCGAGTCATGAAATGATGCTGTGACCAGCATTGAAGGATGGCAGACTCCTGCAGGGATATTATCACAAGGAGAATAACTTTGAATAGTCTCAAACTCAGCTGGATTCCTGGGGTCGCCAAATTCTTCGTAGTCCAGAATGGTGAGAGGCAAACTGGGATCCAACAATGTGTTGCAGATGTCAAGGAATGGAACCTGCTTCAAGATTCAATCCACATATCATTTTCCTGAAAGAATGGAAAGTCAACAGCTCACTAATATTGGACAGACGAGCATATGGATGCTTAGACGATTTCATATCTAGACTGTCTTTTCTACCCTGATAGGACAAGCTTTCCTCTCCCTCCCTCCCTCTTCTTCTTCTTCTTCTTCTTTTTTCTTTTTATCCCTAGAAGTTGAATGAACAAGGGCCTCTTTGGTTGATGCCTAAAAACAAGTTCATCTCATTTTAGTTAATCGTAGTTACGTATTAGAAATCACAACTGTGGGTTATCAAGATCATGACTATTAGAGTTAATCATAGATTATTATCCCTACCTCTTTCTCTCTCCTTTCTCTCATTCTTCTCCCTTTGATGCCATAAACTCTACAAAAACATTCCCATGCCAGTAGCAGTAATTCATTACAATTTGCAGGAGTTGGCGAAGCATCCTTGTCTATTGGAAATTCTTTCATGTTAATTCCCATTTTCCATTAATAAATGTGGGGGTTACCTTGGCAAAGACCCAATAAGAGAAACTAATAGAGACCACATTGGCAGTTCAATCATGTGTAATGAAGACCAAAGACAGCTCTGTAAGAAGGGAAACTTCAATTATGGTTGAAAGGATGAATAAAAGGGCGAGAGACGAAAAAGGACTTGGATCGAGGTGGTGAAAAAGGATATGAACGCTTATTCACTTACCATGGATAGGGACTTAGGGATGATTGTGGAAACAGGATTTGTAAAGGTGACCACAAATAGCTAGGGACAAGGCTATGATGATGATGATGATGACAAGGTGGTGAGAAAGGATACGAAAGCCTGTTCACTTACTGAGGATTTGGCATTAAATGGGAATGATTGACGATATATGATTGTAAAGTTAACCCCAAATAACCTCTCAAAAAAAAAAGTTAACCCCAAATACCTGGGGCACAGGACTGGTACAGCTGACCCCAAATAGCTGGGATAAGGCCATGAAGACGATGAAGACAATGAAAAGTTGGGCTAGATTTTCACCACCACCTCATAGTCTCAAGCTTAGTTGCAGGATCCTTCTAACTAGGTGTCGCTTCCACTTCAAATCGCCACTTCAAACTCACTCCTGCTCTTGCTTCCTACCTATTTAATTGAAAGAAACAGTTCCCCACTCCTGCACCCGAGTTTCTTTCTGATTCTATTTCTCTTCACGCTTAGTGCAACTGTAGTCTCAAGTCTCAACCACCATATACTCAGCATACGTGTGCATAAATCCATTGCCTGAATTAGTCTAAAGTAAAATGCATGGTTTGAAGACGCAGATGAGTTTAATACAACTTGGTCGAGTTGACTCAGATACAGTAACACATGATCCGGTTTGATACCCCAAGTCACCACTGACTCAAGCAAGTCGGGCTGATTCAGCCCCGACTCGGGCAAGTGCTGACTCGACTCAGGATACAATGAATCGATCCAGGTCCGTGAGTCTTTTAACCATGGTAAAATGCTAACTAGCTTGGTACACATCTTCAAATGAAAAACAAAAGTAAAAAAAAAAAAAAAATGCGTGCACACAAGCACGCAGAGAGAGAGAGAGAGAGAGAGAGAGAGAGAGAGAGAGAGAGAATGCAAAGAAGAAGCTTGGTGGAACAAAGTAGAATGACCAAATAAATGTAATTACCTTCAAAATGGCAGCACGGAATAGATATGGATACTTATTGATAGCTGCACCTACAAGAAGACCTCCAGCACTATGCCCAATAGCACAAAGCCGACTTTCATGAATGTATCCCTCATTAATCAGGTAAGTGCCACATGCAATAAAATCATGTATAGAATTTAGTTTCCTTGATCCAGTTCCTGCATGATGCCATGACATGCCCCCACCTCCACCACCCCTGTTCAATAGCTCTCATGTGTTAAGATCATTGTAATGGAATTAAAACTATATATCAATGTAAAACGTTGATTAAGAATGATCGAAGAAAATGCCAGACGGATGAAGGAAAAGTACCGTCATACCTATTTATAAGAATAAATGAGACATATAAAGATGCACTACCAATCGTGTGATTAAACTTATAAGCCATACTACAAAACTTTTAGGAAACTAATTGAGCAAAGACTCAGGCATGAGACAAATGTATCAAAAAATCAGTTTGGTTTCATGCCAGGAAGGTCTATCACTGAAGTTATTTTCCTATCTAGACAATTGATGGAGAAATACAGGGAGAGGAAGAAGGATCTCCCCATGGTCTTTATCGACTTGGAGAAAGTTTACAATAGGGTCCCTAGAGAGTCAATATTGTAGGTTGGGAGAGAAGGGAGTTTCAAGAGGATATATTGGCATAACCCTTCAAAGAAAAAGGAGGATATATTGACATGACTGGGGATATGCATGAGGGAGCAGTAACAAATGTGAGGACCACTAGTGGATAGACAAGTGAGTTCCTAATTATTGTGGACATGCACCAGTGGTCAGCATTGAGCCACGTGCCTTTTCACATTGCTTATGGACGAGTTCGAGGCATTTGCAGGAAGAGATACCATGGTGCATTTTGTTTGTAGATGACATAGTTTTGATTGACAAGACAAGTGAGGGCGCAAACATAAAGCTAGATTTATGGAGAGGTGCTTTAGAATCTAAAGAATTTAAAACTAGTCGAACTAAAACAGAGTATATGGAGTGCAATTTTAGTCACAATAAGAACGTGAACGAGGAATTAGTAAAGATTCCTGACCAAGAAATTTCCTAAAATGACCACTATCAATATCTTGGGTTGATAATTCATGAGAGTGGAGAGATCAAGAAGGATATTGCCCATAGCATTCTAGCAAGGTGGAAGAAATTGAGATGTGCCTCTAGAGTTTTATATCTAAAACTGAAAGGAAGTTTTATGGGATGACTACCGACTAGTCGTGCTTTACGAGACAGAATGCTGGGCAATTAAGGAACAACATGTCCGTAGGATGAGTGTATTTGAAATGAGGATATTGAGATGAATTAGTGGCAAGACAAGAATAGAATTAGAAATTAATGCATTTGAAGGAATTTAAGAGTGGCACCAATTGGGAACAAGATGAAGGAAACTATAGATGGTTTGGTCATGTGCAAAGGACACTCGGAACTGTGTCGGTTAGGAGTGAGTTGGTACAAGTTGAAGGCTCTAAAGGGACAAGGGGAAGGACCGAAAGGACACGGGTGGAGGTAGTACGAAAAGACTTGATGAGTTACAGTTTAACTTAAGTCACGACACTTGATAAAGTGGAATGGCGGAAAAGGATTCATGTAGCTAACCCCAACTAGTTGGGATAATGCTTAGATGATAATGACCATTGACCAATACAAAAAAATAATAATAATAAATAAATAAATCAATCAAAATTATGTTATGTGGGCACTCAATTTCGTATAAAGTTGCCATGTCAGACACATTTAGACACACTAATACTCTTATTAGTAGGACTTGAAATGGGCCAAGCTGCCTATTCGGCTTTCAGGCCCAGTGCACCATGGGCCAGGCTTGGACGTGATCTTTAAGCCCACAAGTTGGGCATCGACCTGAACTTTAGGCTTGATTAATTAACAGGCCGAGCTTGGGTCCAGATCACAACATTGTTTCCAAGCATGGGATCAGGTCTGGGACATTCTTATGACCTTATGGATCAGGCCATGGTTATGCTGGTCTCTGCATGAATTGCAGGCTATGCTCCCCTCCACAATGGGGCCAATGATTTTGACGGTCCCAATTGGCCCGTATGTAACCATGTGAACTGCAAATGAGTTGCTACAAAGTAATAAATGCATAACAATATTCCATTCTACAACATCCATATAATGCCAAAACAAATTACCATTGGAATTTTAGAATGGATATTTATGGTCGGACTACTAAGGATTGCTGGATAGGAAAAATATGTTAGCCATAAAAGGTAGTATATGAATAGTAGAGTGATAGAGCTTACCTAACATCAGCATATGCTACAACCCAACCTCGATCAAGTAAACTTATAAGATCTGCACGCCAGCTTTTATCTAGAACTTCTCCATAAGCTCCATATCCATGTAAAAGCCCTGGAGATTGACCGTTCTGTTGTATTTTTTGAGAGTACAAAATGGTCAGAGGGATTTTGATGCCATCGTGGGATGGAACTTCTCTTCTTTCGCAAGCAAATGCTTCAGAAAGATTGCTCCAGCTTTGAAATCCTTCTGCGTTCTCATGCTCATTGTGGTGGGTTTGCATGTCTGAAAGATCTGTACGTCCAATATTGCTAGTGGCCCCCACAACCTCTTCTTGATGCACGACAGTGAATGTCTGCGTCAACATGTTATAATCAACTATCATATCTGGCACCTGCACTTTTCAAGAAAAGAAGGTTGATTGAGTACACAAGATCTGGTTTCGATGATCATAGTTATTTGCCCTATGTCAACCAATGTTCCCCATGTTTCAGTGTGAGATAGCGAAAGCTTAGAAACAACAGTTCAGTTAGACAGATTAACAAGATGGGTAACTAGATCAATAACTAATACCACCAGTATCTGGCACTTTTTCCAATGAAATATTCAACCAAAGAGTTCACAAGGCAGGTCCTTATACACACCACCACATTTTCCAGTATGATATATTGGTACAAGATCCAACCTGTCAATCAGTTAGCTCAGACCATGCAGGCAATCAGACAAAATCGGTTGGTCCACTCACCCAATAACGTTAGTGTTAACAGATGTAAAGATGTGGGTCGTACCACTGTACAGCCTATCTAGACATCGTTTCTAGTTACTTCTTCTTGTTATTAGTTGTTTATTCTATTATGAGATGTGTAGGGTATTTTTGCTTTTGTTATTAAGGGTATTTTTGTCATATTGGCTTTTTATTATTAATATAAAGGAGAGGGTAAGCGCCCAAACCTAGACCTTTCCTCTCCTCCCATCTTTCTTTTCTCTCTTTTCCTCTTTTCTCTTCTTAGATCTATAGTTTGACATGGTATCAAAGCATCCTTTTTTCTGATCTAATCCATCTTTCTTCCTTCTATCTTATTATTCTTTTCCTTCTTTTATTTTTTCTCTCTTATCCGTCTTGTGCTGAAAACGTTTCAAGAAATCTAGCATTTCTTTTCTTTTTGTGTCAAGCCTTTATAATGTTTCGTGTGTGAGTGAAGTGTTCATGATCATTACCTCTTGTGTGTGGACGTGCAGGCTGATTGTCTTCTTCAGATGTCATGTTCGTGATCATTGATTCTCGTAATTAATTGGAACTTGTGGATGAGTGGGCTGGTTATTCTCTTCAAATCTGGTATACATACTGTGTGAAGCGTACAAGTTGGGTGTTCGTTGGTCATGAAAGTCAGCTCGTGTTTGTATAAGCTTGCAGTATATATTCAAGTTGCTTGTCCTAGACGGAAGAGAAAAGTAATTTGATAACTAAATTTATAAATCTATTTGATTTTTTTATGGGTTCAAATAACCTTTATTAAATTAAATGGAATGAACTATCTTCAATGGTCCAAATCCATCCAAGTGTTTCTAACTTCCAAGGGAAATTAAAATACTTGACCATTGAAAAGCCTAATGAGAGTGCTAGTACATATGATAAAAAAAAATGCTTAGATTATGACGTGATTGTGGAAAAGTATGGAACCTTCCAATAGAGCAAATGAAATGTTTTTGGATACTGCAAAAGAAGTATGGGATGCATTAGGATTTACGAGAGATGTATTCATCAGACAAAAACATATCTTGGACGTATCAGTTATTTGAGGAAATATTTGAGCTTCAATAAGGAGATAAATCACTACGTTAATATTATTCAAAACTTAAAAGGAATATGGTAGGAGTTGAATATGTATCAACCCATTATTACTTATTTGGAGAAGTAACGTAAGGAGAGGAGTTTTGTGTGGCCAAGTTTTTATCCAGCTTAAAACATTAAATATGAATCGGTTCGTGCATAGATTTTGAATGGCAAGGATGTGTCATCTCTGAATGAAATGTATGCTCGCCTCCAATGTTTATCTCTTGGTTCTACAACTGTAGCCAATGTCAACTTTGCTTTGGCATCATTTATTGGTTGAGGCCAAGGTGGTGGTTGTGGTGGCAAAGGCAAGTAAAGTGTTCATGCTAAAGCACAAGGAGATTGTGGACCTAGGAAGTGCACCTATTATGGACTTAAGAATCATTGTATTGAAAAATGTTGGGATCTTCATGAAAAGTCAACATGGGTTAATTAGGCATCTCACATTGACAAGAATAGTGGGTCTCATCTGACTAGTTCTACATCTACAACTCAATAGCCACGTATGTCTGGAGAGACGGTTGCACTTACACAAGAAGAGTATTCCAAATTACTGAAAAATCGACAAAATCAGCAAATTTCTGCTATTACTGCTACTTCTGCTCCTACAGCCACATTCGTGACCTCAAGTATGACCTGTATAAGATCCAAGTTTCTTACTATATGAGTTAAACTCTAAAGCATCTGACCATATGATAAGTGAATCTAGTATATTCTCCTCCATCGATACATTGTATTGTATACGGGTTCATTTGTCACTTTAGCAGATAGTATTCAGTCCAAAGTATGCAAAATGGGTATTGTTCATCGAAGTTCTTTCCCCTCATTGTCATTTGTTCTTTATGGTGGTAAATTTCATTTAAGTCTTTCATTTGTTAGCAAGTTTACCAAATCTCTTAACCACTTTGTGACCTTTTATCCTTCATATTGTGTTTTTCACAATCTAAATACAAAGAAGAAGATTGGTGGAGGACATGAACGTGATGGGCTCTACTATCTTGACCATAAAGTTGTTGGCACAAAGTAGAGAAGAACATCTATCCTTATCAATGGCACTACCATCTCCATCACCATCCCTAAAGATTCTCGAAAGCATTATTCCTTCTTTATCACCTATGTCAATTCAAAAGTGTGAAGCGTGTGAGTCTAGTAAACATCATCGTGCTCCTTTTTCACCACATGTGAAAAAATGTAGTTCAGTTTATTTTTCTTTCGTCCATTCAACTATTTGGGGATCATAACATAATATTCTATTACATTTGTTAATGATTTTTCGCAAATGACTTAGATCTATTTAATGAAAGACACTTAAATTACTATCAATTTTGAAGACATTTTACATGGAAGTACAAAACCAATTTAACTCAAAAGTGTTTCTATTTCGTTTAGATAATGACACGGAATATATCTCCCAATCTTTGAATATATACTTTTTTTTAAATTGGTATATAGCATCAAACATCATGTACACGCACGCCACAATAAAATGATGTTGCAAAACGGAAAAATCATCATTACATGAGGTAATTGTGCTTTATTAATTTAGATCAATGTCCCCAAAAAAATTGGAGAGATGCAGTAATTACATTGTGTGTTTTTTAAATATATAAATCAAATGCTCTCAACTGTTTTAATGGTTAAACCCCCATGAAGTTTTACTCCCAGATACTCCATTATTTTCTTCACCTCCCAAAGTGTTTTTGTTTGTATATTTTGTTCATCAATTGGAGTCAGGCCATGATAAACTAGATCCTAGAGCCATTAAATGTATTTTTTCTCAATACTCCCGAACACAAAGAAATTATTTGTTGTTATAGTCCTTCTCTTTAAAGACTGTTTATGCAGATGTTACATTCTTTGAGTCCACTCTATTCTTCTCAAAAGATAGTATATCTCTTGATATGTAAGTTGTGTCAGTACCTGCCCTAGTTGAAGAAGACATAATACAATCCCCTCCCCCAACTGACTTCACTCCCACTATGCCTCAATTGAAAGTCTCCCTACAATGAAAACGGATAGATAGCACGACCAATCATGATATGCAATCCACCATATCCTCTTCTGAGCCTAGTGATCCAGTAACTTCCCCATATAGATATAATGTTTCTATTGCCTTGAGAAAAGATAAGCGTGCGTGTAAGGATCACCCTATTTCCACATATGTGTCCTTGCAATGCTTATATCCCATTTTCCGTAGATTTGTCATATCCTTGCCCTCTCATTCTATTCCTAAGTTGCAACCAAGCAATGGAAGAGAAAATGTTTGTTGTTTATCAGAACAATACTTAGGAATTCACCAGACTACCTGCCAATAAACATGTTGGTTGCAAGTGGATGTACACCATTAAGTTTCACCCTCATGGTATGGTTAAACATTTGAAGGCTCACTTGGTTGCGAAAGGTTATACTCAAGACCCATACTGTTAATTATACTGAAACCTTCTCTCATGTTGCCGAGTTGAACTTTATTCATGTTATCCTATCCGTGGTTGTTAATCATGGTCGGGCTCTCTTCATGGTGATCTCACAAAGGAGATCTATAGTAACCACCTGGATTTGTTGCTCAGGAGGAGTCAGACAAAGTGTGTAAATTGAACAAGGCGATTTATGGGCTAAAGCAGTTATCACATGCATGGTTTGACAAAGTCAATAAGATTGTGTTTAATTAAGGCATTGTCCGAAGTCATGCTGATCGTTCTATATTTGTACGGAACGACACCTCGGGTCTTATTGTGTTAGTGGTGTATTTTTATGATCTCATTATCACAGGAAGTGATAATAGGAGGATTGAAGAACTTAAGAAGTATCTTCAAAGGCATTTTCTCACAAACAATCTTGGTCGTCTGCGACACTTTCTTAGCATAAAAGTTGTTAGATCGAAGGAAGGAATTAATCTAACTAAACAGAAATATGATCTGGATCTGCTCATGGAGACAAGTCTTTTTGGTACTAAGCCAGTTGATACACCAATTGATCCGAATCACAAATTGGTTGATGATCAAGGAGATACATTTGAAGAGCCAGGCAGATATAGAATGATTGGGAAATTAATCTATTTAACAATAACCCTATCGAACATATCTTATGTTGTAATGTAAGCAATTTATGAGCTCTCTGAGGGTACCTCATATGGAAACAATTGTTTGGATTTTGCGGTATCTTAAAGAAGCGCTAGGATAGGGAACTTTGTATAGAAAAAACAATCATTTTTAGGTCATGGAGCACTCTGATGTAGACTAGGCAGCTTATTTAACCATCCCATCAAGCGTTGCACGTTTGTGAAAGAAAATCCTATCACATGGAAGAATAAGAAGCAGAGTGTTATAGCCCAATCAAACGTTGAAGCAAAATATAAAGCAATGGCTCATATTACTAATGAGTTAGTGTGGATAAGAAAAATTGTTGCAAGAAAAAAGGTTTGCAATTAATCTACCTATGCAATTGTTTTTGTGATAATTAGGTGGCATCCCACATTCCAAACAATCCGATCTATCATGAGAGTACTAAACATATTGAAGTCAATTGTCACTTCATATGTGAGTTATCAATGCAAAAATCTCTACATCATATGTCTGATCTCAGGAACAACTTGTTAATTTGTTCACCAAAACCCTTAATCACAATCAATCTACACACATATATTCTCAGTTTGGCATTAACAACATCTATTCTCCATCTTGAGGGGGAGCGTTAATGGATATGGAGAGGTGTCCTAGACTTTGTTTTTAGTTATTTCTTCTTAATATTAGTTGTTTATTTTGGCCTGGGACATAGGGTATTTTTGCATTTGTTATCAAGGGTATGTTTGTCGTATTGACTTTTTTATTATTAATATAAAGGGGAGAGGGTGTGCATCCAACCCTAACTCGCCTTCATTCCTCTCTTCTCTTCTTCTCTCTTTAATTTATAATTATACAATTAGAAACATGCAAATGGCTTCAAAGAACTTAGAAACCCAAGTGGTAACCAAACCACCATTCGATCTGATCCAATATTTGAATATTGCTATCAATGAACTGTAAGGAAATGACCCCAACCACCATGGTCTTAAAAAGATGCTAGCACTGTAGCTTTTACTTTTTTTTAGCTTCTAAAGGATCATTTGTACGTAAGTTTCAGACACAATAATGAGGCATTAGCATGAAAGTGCAGAGTGAAAAATTAACCCAAAAAAAATGTTTCTAACCTGGATGAGTCCAGCTAAGTTTATTTCAGCCATCTATTTGCTTCGTAAATTGTGTCCTACCTAATAAGTGACTAGCCTTGTTTTTTGATGTAGGGAGGACGTGGTAAGGTTGATCACCGTCTCCCTCACCAGATAACTAGCTTGAATCCACAAGGCTTCCGAAACTCCTCAACCGTACTTCCTCGAAATCCACAAGGGACAATTAAAACAGGAATAATTCCTAATAAAATTCAAATAAATTCATTGATGATAAAAACGAGCTTACAACTTGTTTAAATGAGAAACTCAAGCCTAGGATGGAGTTCTAGAGTTAGACTCCAACTCGAACACCCTAAAACATAACTTACTATTTATGGATGACCTCTATTCCTACTAAACTTCGTGGTTTTCGGCCAAAAAATGGTTAAGTGTCCAATCCAGCCCAACCACCTTATTCTACTAACTTTTCTAAGCCCTTTTCATGTTGGGCACAACTTCTACAACTCAACGGATAAAGAGATATACTCAAACTAAAACTTACTATTTATAGTAAAAACGAAAGTAAAATAGGCTTATGATCGTCGATCTGATTGAATCTCACAAATCCAGCATGGGCAACCTGGCGTAGTGGGTTGGTTGGCTCAAGTAGCTTGAGCTACCCCAAAATCATATAATATACATCCCATAACTCATCTTGGATTGCGAGATACAGCTGTTTTACGGTCTTGACAGCCCGGATCACTTCCGGTTCTGATCGGGCTTTCTCTGGTCCATCTTGGCCATGAAAATGTCTGCGGTCCGCTCTACATCATTTTTGGACCAAGGCACCAACTCAGTGGGCCCCATGATGGACATCTTGGAGCTCTTATCCACATGCCATGCTGGCACATAGAGTGGCATGTAGATGAATTGCCTTTGGTGTAGGATCAAATGGTCCTCAACCATCAATGAAGAAGATAAAGATGCCTAAAGGGGGAATACATCACAAGTTTTGATGCCACGGATGCAAATCACTAAACTGCATATGAAATTAGGTGCTGCCATGTGAAGTATTATCTATATACGTGAGCTGATGTCATGCAAAGAGAATCCTATGTATGAATGTTATGAGAACTATTTAGTGATGGAATTTGTTAGGAAATAATGAGGATTATGAAAAAGATAGACTTGGATCAAATATCTTTTTATTTAGGAAAAGGGAGACTAGTGAAATTAAGGGTACATTTGAGGGAAACAGTTTCAATGAGTGTGTTTAGATGCCTTTCAAGGCTTTCTATTGGCCAACACTTAATTTCAGGATCCTTGTATGTCACTCCCGCTTCGGACTCCTGCTCTCGCTCCATATACCTATCTATAGTTTGTATAGTTGTACATGTACACCGTTCATCACTCTAACCAGTCTCACTGCACCCATCTCCAATTTGTCCCCCTGCTTGCTAGAATCCGTCCAGTAACAATTGGTGATCATAATCGAAAACAAAAAAACTCATTGCAACATATCCTGCAGCCAAATCCACAACCTTGCATCTACAATATACTCGTTGCTAGGAAAACCATTGCATCTTCCAGCTGAGCCTTCATTTTTGGCCAGTCTCTTCACCAGTGCTGGAGGTACCCATCTTTTCTGGTGACAGCTCCACCCGAATCCGTCGTTTGCATCTCTTCCAGATACTATCTCTGGGCCTATGCATGCAACATCTCACGATTCTCACCCATTCCGAACCCACCTCTCCAATCAGACAAATTGAATGCCCAAATCAATTGAACCCATCCCAAAACCCGTCCCAAACACATCCTGAGCCACCTACTCAAAATGCATCTTTGACCCTATCCAGTGTTTGCATTATCTTCAATATTATCGAAATATCCCCGATATTATCTCTGTTTCTAGCTCAGCGACACTGATAACACCAGTTGCGATACCGATAACACTGATAGTATAAAAAATTCTTGATATCGGTGATGTATCACTAAATATTCCCAATGTATCAATATCATCAATATGTTCAATTGTGTAAATTACAGGCGTTGTTTGTATTGTTAATACATTGATCCTGTTGGTGTATTGCCAATATTTTTTAGTGTGTAAATTCCAAGTGTCGCTTGTATCGTCAATGTATCTGCAATATTTCTATAATATCGCCAATGTATCGATATGCCAAAAATCTATATATTTAAAAAAATTCCCATTTCATATTTTTTATGGGTGCATGGTTGTATGCAGCGTTCAATTTGTTGACGATAACATTAATAATATCACGATATTATCATTATCGCAACATGGCAATAAGGAGACCAAAATCTTTAGTTTCTTTTTCAGTTGTTAACGATTCGTTTGGAAATTTCATGTGTTGCCGATATTCTGAAATATTAATAGATGTTTGGATGGAAGTTCAGATTTTGGATGGATGAGATGATTGGATTGACTTCTTACGACAACACATACTTTTAGGCCCCCATTAAATAGAAACCTATTATGTATGCATTCTTTATGCAATTTTTTTTATTCCTAAATATGTAACTATGTGTATTTTATCAACTCCTGAGGTTTCATTGAAAAATTCCACTGTTTTTCCCATTTTCCTCGCATTTCCAATTATCAGTGATATTATCGGCGATATCGATATTGTTTCGGTATCCCTGGCTAGTGAAACTTGTAGCGATACCGAAACTTCGAACACTGACCCTATCCAAAAATCCCAGTCTGATCTCTAGATCCAACAACCCATTGAAGAGGAGAAGAAGTGGGCATTCAACCCTGCTTTCTTTTTTTTTTCATTTCTTTTATTCTGGTGCTTTGAAGGTGCGCAGAACTTCGTGCATGATCATGGATCGTTACTTGTTGTTTGCTCCCATCAGGCCACATTTGAACCATTAGTCTTATTGTTCGCACATTTCTTATCAGACCTATTTTTTAGTGTGCCTAGACTTTTCTAGCCAAGCTTGTTATCATGGTGGGTCCCTCTGGCCAAACCCATCTTGAAATCTCCAAAACCAATATCAAACGCATCCTGTGCAACCTGTTCAAAACGCATCTGTGACCCCATCCAAAACCCTCAAGTCTCATCTCTAGATCCAACAACTCATTAAAGAGGAGAAGAGAAGAAAGGACATTCGACCCTACTTTTTATTCTTTTTCTGTTCTTTTATTCTGGTGCTTTGAGGGTGCACTGAATTCCATGCATGGTCTTGGATCATTACTTGTTGTTGATCCCATCAGGCTGCATTTGAACCATCAGTCTTATTACTGTCCGTTCTTACTAGACCAATTTTCTGATGTGCTAGTACTTCTCTAACTGAACTTGTTATTGTGTTGAGTCTCTTTGGTTGGACTTGTCCTCCGCTGTGCAGAGCCTTTCTAGCCAAACACGTTTCTTGCTTGCTGTTGGACATTCTAGAGCCACCAAAAGTGCCCGCAATTCAAATCCCAGCCACCAAAAGTGTTGCAGCCACTAGAATAGCCAAGGATTCATATCCTAACCAACAAAAATGCCACTAGATCCTTCAGCAACCATTGGAAGTGCCAATCATTCACATTTGTGAGATTATACAGTCTTCGATGTACATGTGAGGGTGCAAATCGATTCAGTTGTTATGTGGTGCACCATATGCTTGGAGTGACACTTGAAACCCTACTTGCTCGCCTCAAGCTACTCATCACTGCTAATACTTTCTCGCCATGGAAGTTCTCTCTTATTTTTTTTAAATGCTCTCTGAGCCTTTCAAACTCAAGCTACTCCAAGCACCTTGAGTTTGAGGGGGGTGTTAGAGTAGATTAGCATAATATGAGATTAGATTTTGTAGATAGGTTAAGAGTGTCTTCTAGACATGCATATAGTTGTGTATACAACTGTACATAGGTCTTCTTAATCGTGAATAAATACAATTTCATCTCAATGAATAATATACACACTATTTTCTCCAATGCAGCCTCTAATCTAACACCAAGCAACCACATGTTCTATAGCTTATCATAGGCTAAATAGTGCTGAGGATATGGAATTACATTTATTGGTTTACAATACAATTTATAAGAAAATTTTCATAAAATAATACTAGAGCTACAAAAGCAACATGTTATGTCATGCATCTCACTGTGGACAGGTGGAAGTGGACAGGTGGAAGCCATACCACTGGAGATGATATCACCACTCGGTAAATGTTTGTCATGAAGTCATGGTTTGAACCTGGAACAATACTGCATGAGTCTGCAGGTAGCGGGAAAAACCACGGATTGAGATCCTCAACATTCATGGGCTGCATGATGAAGCATTTGTTAGTAACAACAAATATTGAAGAAGTGTGAATTACAAGTCTACAACCATTTAGAAAAAACATGGAGTGGGAATGTGGAGAAGAAAAAAAACGAGCAGTCGATGATTCTCATCAAGAATAGTAACAAACAAAAAAGAGTAGGTGACTCTCTCTCTCTCGTAGGTGACGAGAGAGAGAGAGAGAGAGAGAGAGAGAGAGAGAGAGAGAGAGAGACTCAGGGGAGCCACATAACCTGAAACCATGTAAAATCATGATTAAAACTTCTAAAAGCACTTGGTAGGGCCCTCCTGAGTTTTAGCATGACCTGAAATTTGGTGTGACCCCTTAGGAAGCGGATTGCGTACCGAGTAACTCAGTACACTAAGCGTATTGAGTAAACTCTGTGGGGTCCACCATGATATATGCATTTTATCCACTCCACCCATCCATTTTACCAGACAATTTCAGGTCTTGAGCCCCAAAACAAAGCATATCCAAAGCTCAAGTGGACCACACCACAGGAAACAGTGTGAATTGAACGTCTACCGTTGAAAAATTCTTGGGGGCCATAGAAGTCTTGGATCAAGCTGATATTTGTGTTTTCCCTTCATCCATGTTTGTGCGATCTTATGAACAGGTTGGATGACAAATAAACATCACCGTGGGCCCTAGCAAGGTTTCAACAGTGGAAATCATTATTCTCACTGTTTCCTGTAGTGTGGTCCACTTGAGCTTTGGATATGTTTCCATTTTGGGCTCAATCCCTAAACTGAGCTAGAAAATGGATGGACGGCGTGGATAAAGCACATACATTCAATCACGGTGGGCCCAACAGAGTTTACTCGGTACGATAAAAGCGTACTGAGTAACTCAGTACGCAATCCGATTTCAAGCCCTCATCAAAGTGAGACACACACAATGGATAGGTTAGATGTCAGAACCACATCTCAGTGGGCCCTATAAACAATGAGGAAGGTTTCAATGGGTGGGCATCCACTCCCAACTGTTGTCTATGGTGTGGCTGTCCAACATAGATTACAGGGGGCCCACAGAGCCCGACTTCATGGGAAGTTACCATAAGTTCGACCACACACAAACGCACGCACGCACATAATGGAATAGATACTGATATTATAGGAAATTAGGTACTGGAAATTTATTATACATCATTATTTATAGCCACCTTTCTGGATTAACATATACCCTTTTTCCACATTTGTATTACAATAGTACAAAGTTGTACTATATATCACCAGAACTAGAAAAATAAGGGTGTATCCATACAAATAAATGGTGGGTATATATAATGAGTCCCTTGTTATAATGTGCTTTTTTTCAAGGGAAATGGAATAGAAGAATCTATTCTCCCTTTTTATATAACAAGTACCTCTGTTATATTATGACCAGTTTACAGATCAGTCTAGGCTTGATCTTAAAGTTCGGCATTTAGTTCTCCGTGTGAAAACCAATAAAGGCATAGGTGTTTTGAGTACAAGTGTATGAAAAAAACAAGCAAACCCTACATAGAAGAATCTAACTCATAAAGGAGCCTTGTTTGAAACTTTGATACGAGAGAAGATGAGAATTGGCATGCGGATGTTGCCCATGCCCTTCACTCTTCCAAGTATCCATCACAATAACATTCAACAAACTAGCAAATAAAGGATTTAAAAATAATAATAATAATAATTTCCCACCCAAAAAAAAAAAAAAAGATCAGTTGTACCGCAAAATCAACAGCAATAGGCATATTAACAGAACAAATCATAGGAGACCCCTTTCTCTGAAGAAAAAGCACCAAATGCCCATTGAATAGATCCATATCTTCAAAGATGACATCTTCACCTGGTAGAATTATATCCTGAAATACAGAGGAATGGATAACCAACTTAAGCATGAACAAGAAAAACATCTTATTGGTTAGAGAGAGACAGAGAGAGAGAGAGTAGCAAAAAACATGAAAAGTGATGAACCAACACATAATGTGCATAGTAAAGGATAATCAACTACTGATATATTGGCTCCCACTAATACAATATTTTGAAGAAACACCATACAACTTATAGAAGAAAAAAAAAAGGTCCATGTATTTCATAAGGCAGCATTGAGCAACACAAATATAGCATATATGCATTCACATGTACAGGGAACTTGTGAGTTGATTAGGAAAGTTGAGGAAGTATTGGCATTCATATTGCCAAGAATAAGTGAGGATAATCAAGGTTATCATGTGTGGTCCCTCGAATTCGGATGGAGTGGAAAAGGATAATATGATGTGGAAAGGGATAGTTTGGGAAAGTTTACAGGAAGATTTTATTACAAAAGTGCTTCAGAATTCAGTTGGTGGCCCCTCAAATACCAAGCATGTATGGTCTTATGGTGCCCCCCCTAGGTTGCAACATTTGTTTGGCTAGTTGGTAGGGAAAGGGTCCTGACTGTCGATAATCTTCAAAAGCGAGGAATGATTCTACCTAATGCGTACTTGTTGTGCAGCTCCAATCTTGAATCAATTAATCACTTGTTCCTTCATTGCCCCTTTGCTCTCAAGATGTGATATGGGTTTCTTTTGGATTTTGAGATGCATTCGGTAATGCCAAGTTCTGTGGGAAGCTTTTTTAGGGCTTGGCATGGTGTGGAGGTGGGGAAGAAAAAGAACCTTTGTGGCGGCTATGTTTGACGGTGGGCCTTTGGTTTATCTAGGTAGAGAGAAACGGAAGATGCTTTAGGAATGGAAGCCACAGTCTTGATTGGGTGTTAATGCAGGCTAAGTGTCTCACTTCGGAATGGGGAATGTGTAATGACAGGGAGGGCAAGTGATTTTTTATTTTTATTTTTATTTTTTATTTTTTATTTTTTTATTTTTTTAGCTGGGTAGGTGGGTTGGGGAGGGGGAGTTTGTATTGTTTTTGTTTTTGGTGGGGGATGTTGTGGTTGTGTTGTTGGTTTTTTGTTTTTCAGCCTTTTTTTTACGGTTGATTAATAAAATTTCAGCTACCTTTAAAAACAATACTAACAATAATAATAATAAAGTTTACCATGGAAAAGTAGAGATGCGACAAAACCACCACCTAAAGCAAGAAGGGTTGAGATTCCTTTTAGTTGGAATTATGTGGACAAGGAAAAGGACTCGAGTGATATAAAGAGGAGAGATGAACAAAAACAGGGGGGGAAATGGAAACACAGAACAGAGATCTTCACCATTATTTTGAATGCTTAATTGCAAGCCAAAAGAAGCAGGAGATGGGATGAGAAGATCTTTATCAAATGTGATATCATATGCAATCCACTGCAGAAAATCAAGAATAAAATTGCTATGGGCAGTACCAACAGAGGCAAGAGGACAACGACACAAGAAAAGATTCCCAAAGAGAAATAACTAACGTTGATCTTTTAATAATTCAAAAAATAATAATAATTTTCACCATCGGCTATATAGAACAGAAACTGATGGATCACACAGGAAAAAAAAAAAAATGCATGCATTTGAAACCCTCCGAGATCTTGGTTGTGTACTTGTGTAAAATACTTTTTCATACAAGAGCTTGAGGAAGTGTCTAGATTCTACATTCAATCCCTGTAGCTCGTACTGGCTGATACACAAATTGGTTTCTCAGCCCAGAAAGATGATACAAGATTTTGCAGATATCATCAATATGGCAATTAATCAGTAATAATTCATGCCAAGAATCAATATCATCCAACACGTATTGGTTTGGAGCTGGTCAAGCGTGCTATGGTACTTTAAACCTCAGTTGCCATGAGATAACTAAAGATCCTGTTCTACACCATTCATATGAACCACATCAATAGAATACATTGGGATGAAAATTACAATAAGAAACAACCCCAAAAATCTATACATATAGGGTGAGCAGCTTTTGGACATTTTTGCCCCCCACAATTATTTGGTAGGGGGAAAACTCTGTATTTAAAGGATATAGGAAGAAATTTTAGTGAAGTCAAAGGTATTTTGGGAACTTAGAAAATGCGGCTGTGATCATACAGTTCAGATTTCACCAACAAAAAGCCTGCAACGGCTTAGATCCTACATACCAAAGGCAATTTTACCCTTGATATTATTAGAGAAAAGTTTAAGGTTTGGTCTCTCCAATTGCATTTTGTCCTTTCATCTCTTTCCTGCAAATAGCTCGAACCCACTCCCCTCACGTGTAGCCCACATGGAAGGCAGGTTTTTAGGGAGACATCTGATAGAGGCTTCACGGGGCCCACCATGATGGCTGTGTTACATCTACTGCACCAACTTAAGTTAGTACTTCATCCAATAAATAGGGAGATCAGACACTCAAGTGGGCCGCAGATTTGGAAAAAGTTGGGATGGGTTGTGCATTGACCAACCCTTACCTCATTTCTGTGCATGTATATGCACTTGCGTGTACCCTCACCCTTCCCCTCCGTCTCTCCCCTAAGCATCCCTCTCTCTCCTTTCCTCTCTCCTTTCCTCTCTCCACATGCATTGCACATGCCACACCCCCTAGTAAGAATAATGCAAAGAAGAGATAATAGATATCAAAATTAATCAATCACATAAATACAACATATTGTAGGCCCTATTCATGGTGAGTCATGCAACACTTCCAATTGACAGCTAAAGGCATGTACAGCTCGCATCTGAAGAGTATATGAACCCATCCACCGTGAATAGATCTTGGACTGTTTGTAAGAAAATATAATTGACCTGCCACTTGGCCGCTGGTAAACTTTCAGCGCTGCATCTAACTAAATGATAGTCTCCTGTGACAGGATCTGTTCCCTCCGAAGGAGCATTGGTAAGAATATAGAAAAAGCCATGGTGGTGTTCCAAGAAATACTGTACACCAGGCACACGCTTTCGCACACATTGCAACCCATCTTGGGGGTTGGTTGCATCTATTACATAAACCTGCAATGAAGTTAGGATAGCAGATTCATTATAAGCATAAACATATATACATTAAAAAAAAAGAGAGAGAGTAATTGCCATGGGTCAATTTGATAACTGGAAGAGGAAAAGATGAGACCAGTAACCTTCCTCAGATGAAGTCCTTGAGTTAGAATTCATGGTTATAAACTTGCCATCCTTTGTGCTTGTGATGTCCACACAGCAACCCAAATCATTTTCAGTGTATAGCAGATCATCTGTAGTATCTGATCCAAGTTTAGTGCAGAGAACCCTGCCAAAAGATTACAAGTCGAAAGATGGCACAAAACCCAGAATAGAATTTTCAAATTAGCAGTGAATGATTTACCTGTAAGGCCGTTGGGTATCATCAGAAACTGTATATAACAAATTACTACTATCCTGTGCCCATGCCAAGCTAACAACACCTTCAACTCCTGATCTTGGAAGAATGCATCCAGTTGTAAGGTCCTTAATTTGGATAGAAAACAATTCACCACCAGTAGTATCCAGTGTATATGCAAGGAATTTGTGATCAGGAGAAACGCGACATGTGCCAATATGAACATAGCCTGCACATATTTACAGAAACGCCATAAATTACTTTTTGACAAATAAGAAACCGCAATGTCTTGAATCCGAACAATGTGATGATAAATTGAAATGTCTTCAGAATCCAGATGGTTTGGTTGTTGCAATGAAATGATACTGTCTGGAAATCATTACAGGGAAACTGGTTTAAATGAATATTTCTGGTCACAGAGAAGGGTCCTAAAATTATGCATTGATATTCGATAAGTAATTTGTTCATTTATAAAAGAAGTTTTCTTTATAAACAATGCACCAAGAGAGAGAGAGAGAGAGAGAGAGAGAGAGAGAGAGAGAGAGAGAATCCTTGAGTTAGATTCGTAAGGAGAAAGAGAGGGAATATGAGAAGAAGAAAGGGAAAAGAGAGAGAAGGCTTCAAAGGTGATGCCCCTAGCCCCTCGTATTATTATTAGGGCTTCCATAATATATGTGAAGTACAGAACCACCCCTATACTTTAGTCTATAACCAAAGCCCATGTGCTTAAACTCTATGCTAACAAACGCAACACCTTAAGGACTATACAAAAGGAATAATGAAATAAAACAATAGAAACCATGACCTCCAATCCATGTGAAGTGGGCCACACATATGATCATCACCAGCCATCATAGTACATCAACACTCCCCTCAAGCTAGAGTACATACATCATGAATACCAATCTTAATGAAGAGATGATCCAAACAAATGCGAACAAGAGCCGTAGTGAACACATCTGCCAATTTATCTTGAGACTTGACGAACAGCATGCAAATTTTCTTAGTCGCAACTTTTTCTCTGTTGAGGTGACAATCAACTTCAATGTGCTTAGTTCTCTCATGAAAAAATTGGATTATTGGTAATATGAAAAGCAACTTGATTATCACAATATAGCTTCATGGGAACATCAAATATAAGTCCCAACTCACTCATCAACATCTTCGGTCAAACAAAACTCATACGTAGCATGAGCCATTGCCCTATACTCTACCTCTACACTTTGCGGGCCACTACATTTTGTTTCTTACTTCTCCATATAACTAGGTTGTCTGAGAAATAAACTAATTGTTCATCAGTCAACATGTCTTTCATTGACACGTTGAAGTTGAAAATGGAATCGTAAAGGCCCATTTCCATATCAATTCATTGTTACAAACTTACAAATTGTAACGCCCCGGATTTTCGGGATTTATTTGAAATCTTTTAATCGACCATTTGTGTTATTTTGAAAACAACAGACTATCCGTAGGAGATCTGATAGGGGACCCTTGACAAAAGTTGCTTAGGATAACCCTATAAATGTTGTAAGAAAGACCAGATTTCAAAAATCTCACTGTTTTTAATTAATTACGAAAATGTCATTAGATAAACTTAAATTAATGCACCATTTTTAAGTATTATGATTTCTAATGGTCACTTTCACACAAAACTTCGTATATGAGCTTTTGGGCACATTTTAGCCGTACATGTCGAATTTCAACCCTCCGATCATCTTACAAATGCCCTAATCAGAAATCGGTCCATAAGTGGCCCACCTTAACTCGGATCTGCCTCATTTTTCTTGTCAACTGCTATTTTTGTGTTGCCCACCTATTGGATGGAGCAAATGGTCCAAATCAACCATAGTGGACCCCACCCGTTTTTGGCCCGATTGTTTCACGTAAAAAATAAAAATAGGGTTTTAAAAATAAAAAAAAACCAAACTAACGAAGAAGTCTTCTTCTCCGTCTTCTTCTCCAGCACCGCCCGCTGCCTTCCCAGCGTTCCACGCTGTCCATCAGGTGGTCCCCGTATCCTTCATCCAAGTCATTCATCAGGTTAGTACTCTACCCAAAGCTAGTCCTTTGTAATCTTTCGTCCAACCATTGATCCTGTGGCCCACTCCAAATCACCATTCAAACTAAGATTCTGCTAATCCGCGCCCTTACTTCGCATGGACGTGTCGGACTCCGTTTATGATCATCGTGTGGACACCACCTGTCATCACAACGGTCCTCATGCTCAGTAATATCCCACATTGCAATCTGAATCCATCTCCAACTCAAACAAGAGCCGGACTCTCTTTCCGCACCACAACCGACCCTAAAAAGCTTATAAAACCCGATCGTCCATCTATTTTTCCCCTCCTTTAGAACACCAAAGAGAGAGAGAGAGAGAGCATCTTGAGAGAGAGAGAGAGAGATAGATAGAGAGAGAGAGAGAACGTCTTGAGAGAGAGAGAGAGAGAGCGTGCGCTCTCTGATGCTCCTGCTGCTGGTCCCAGCTGCTGTAAAGATCTGTTCTCGTCCAGAAGAAGAAAGAGAAAGAGAGGAAGAAGAAGAACTGAGTTGACTCAACCGAGTTATCGAGTCGACTCGCTGCTAAGTAAGGTAAGGCCCATCTAACCTTGATTTTGATCTCTAATTTTGACCTAAACCTTGACTCTTAGGTTAAATCTAACCCTAGTTGATCATAGCCATAGAAACTGTACAACTCTACGTCTTAATCTTATATTCTTCATTAACTTTCCTAGGTTTGGATTAAAGAAGGGTTTCACAGTTCTAATAGCGTTTCAAATCATCCAATCTCAAAGGTGGGGATTTCCTTTAAGCCTAGCTATGATAATATTAAGTTGTATATTGATTTTATGCTTAGAAATTAGGGTTTTTGTTATATGATTTCTTGAAATCGTTGCTTATTGAAATATTTCAATGTAAATATGATTTGTATGGTGTTCCTTGTGCTATATGCTGAATTTTGATGTATAAACTATGCTTAAGTGGTTGGAAAATGAATGGTGATGATGTACATGCTTATGTGAAGACTATGCTTGATTTACGTTGTCACATGCTCATGATGATTGATGCATTGTTTGCTATGGGATATTGTACATGGATGTTAAGTTAATGAACACCCCTTAATCCCATACTAATGTAACCGTTTGTTGTAAAAAGATGAAGCCCGTGCGAGGCCTTATTACGTTGGCATTACTATGTGGAGATTTTGAATGAATATGCCTTATTGAGAAAGTCGGCATTACCATGTGTTTTATTGAATGAATGTGCCTTAACATTGAGAATTAAGTATTGGCATTAACGTATATGTGTTGTTAGTGGCATATGCCATGATGTTGAGTTTCGCACTACCGTGTGCATTGTTGGATACGTGCCAAGGGATCCTTGTTTGATATGTTACCTATGGTGGATCCTTTGAGGAATGGGATTGATGAAAGTGAGAAGTTTCATGAGCCAGGGTTGGTGGTACGGGATACTAAGCCTGAGCTGTCGGCCTATGCTGGGTGACGAGCCCCACATAGTGACCTTGAGTTTCCTTAAACTAATTGGGGGTAAGGAGTGGTCATTAGCTGTGTACATCGTTTAATTGGCTGAATGTTAAACCTACTTAATTAAAGGTGAAACTAATCATGCATTCACTGGACCCGACTTAGTGGGTCGGCCCCTCGGGCGTTAGAGAAAGTGTGCATGGGCCCGTTTCTCTCTCGCTATCTAGTGAAAGTATGCATGGGCCCGTTTCACTAGTTGGGTTTTGGTGCATGGGAAGAGTGGAGTGATCCCGTCCTAGCTAGAACCTCTGGTGACTAGTGGCTGGTGAGAAGAGTGGAGTGATCCCGTCTCATTTAGTCAGGGTGCCTTTGCCAGAGCATGTATGTCATGCATTGCATTAACAAAGATCTTTTACTGGGTTGTTTGGATTTGATTAAATGATAATATCCTGCTTGCATTTATTTTGTATTTACTCTGTGCCATTATTATTATCATGATTGTCTTGGAAGGATATTCTTCACTATGATAGCGTTTAACGCTATCCAACCACATCTCAGATAATCCAGGTGAAGATCCAGTAAGTGAATCGAACACTACGACGAGGTGCTCGAAGGCTCGTGGCAGCAAATGACGAATGATGAAACTGAAGCGGCTCAAAGATGGATTATGTTTATTGTCTTTGTAGAGTAAATTTATTTTCATGCAACTTGTAATAAGTCTCTCATGGAGACTAAAATGTAGAATATTATATAATTTGTATGATTTAAGGTCATTATCTTGATAACGTAGAGTAGAAAAACTTCGAATAAGAACCTTGAATTCCGTCATTTTGCTATGAATGCCATGAATGTGGGAAATAAAGATGAATGTGTAGAAATATATCCTTGACACATTCTAGTTAACACCCAAAAACTCGGCCCATTGTGTTGTCCACGAGACCCGAAATTTCGGGGCGTTAACACAAATAACATTCAGTTTCAGTCATTTAAGGCCAGTTTTAGGATAATGTCAAAGACTTTCAACGCTAACCACACTGTACCTAGAACAATTTAAGAAAAGCTAAACCATCAGAATTCTTTAGGGCCTGTTTGGATGTATAATTTGAAAGAGAGATTGATTTCTAATCGAGGGCAATTTGTAGTAACTCACACCGAACAACATACAATTTGATTAATAAATGGTGTGTTGGTAATGGTATGGGCTGGATCACTGTGTGCATTTTCTACCATCACTTGGATGATGGTCACTCATCCATTGAGCGTGCGTTATACATGTACGTCCATCCGGATTCCAGACTGCTCAAATTGGCCCACACCCCCAACTTTTCTTATCAATATTGCAGGCCCCATTATGGTTAGCATAGTTCAAAATTACATGATTAGATGATCTTAACCATCTAATATCCCGCATTGCATTTGAATTGTTGACCATTTTCACCATCCATTTGATGGCCATTTTTAACAACTGCAACTTTTGGATATTGTCCATCTAAAGTGTAGCTGACATGTTGGATGGACTGATTGACTTGCATGGATTCCACGTTTACAGTGGATGAATCACCACCAACTAGGAAATGGTGGCAGAAACATGTGGTAGTCTGCCCAACACTGCAAACTCTCTTGCAGAATGTTTTCCCTCGCTTTCATAACCTGCCCCACCATACCCAAGTCAAGAGAGGAGTTCCTCAATTGCTGGAGGGATTGAGTCATGAACAGATTCCTCACCACGGCCATTGTCCATTCTCTCTAATGTGCCACACCAAAAGATAAATGTCCCCAGGAACATGAATTTGTTAGGAGGGAGCTGCTTTGAAGAAAACAACCCTTCATTGCCCAAACGATTAGAATCCATCAACAGTTTGACATTGGTTTTATCCAAGTTTGAAATTGGTGGACTTGCTTTGATCCCATCTCTGACTTCCTCTTCCACACTTCGAACTTGGAGAGAGAGAGAGAGAGAGAGAGAGAGAGATTTTCTTCCTTTACTTTTTCTATTTTTGCTTTTTTTTCTTTTCTTTTCTTTTTTCAAGAGAGTTTTACACATGCATAAAGTCGTGGCTGGACTGAAATGGTTTCAGTTTTCAAATAGTTTTTGGATCATGATGCAAAATATTATCGTCAAAAAAAGAAAAAATAACCTTTGGATCAGGATCCAAAATATCATTACACTTGCCTAGATTGTAATTTTGGCATGCACCCAAACAGACCCTTAAGAGAAGCCACAAAAGAAATTTTAAATTCATATATAGAAAGAAATGCAAAATATACCAAATTGTTCTGCAATTCCATTCCAATCGAGCAATACTTCCTCCTCTCCAAAGCCTCTCAAATAACCGAAGAGCTTTCTAACCAAACCATTATGGCTCCCCAATCTCCGGCACAAAACAGGATATTCTTTCCCCTCGGGGATATATTGATAATACATCCTGCACCATAGAAATGAAATCCCAAATAAACAAAGAAAACCCAGGAAAGTAAATGGTTGCTATCAAGTTACAAGCACGTCTAAAATTCAAAATATGAATACCAACTCAAATATAAAAACCATGAAAATTGTAAATATCTCAAACATGAAGGAAAAAAAAAGGTGGATCACTCTTAGTAGTGCAGCAAGTTGTAGTTAGTGGGACCTTTACACTAGATAGGGGACACCACAGTGATCAAAAACAAAAACATTCATTCAGTGGGCCACTGTGAATGGACGACACATACAAAGATCACTGACTAGATGACCCGGTGAGCGCCACAATGGCCGGCAAAGGGACAGTTAAAAAAAGATTACTGAATGTGCCAAGAAAAACAGTGGTTTTGTGCTACCAACAACAATACTAATGAGGACATTCGAACAACATACCAAAAGAGGAGGGTTGAGCTAGTCTCCTTATGGCTAGACGACCATTACATGAGGCCCACTTGGCCCAATTCACATTCCTAGCCACATTAAAGACTGTGGAAGTATATGTGTGTGTGTGCGCGTGTGTGTGTGTTTATTGTAAACCCAGTATGTTTATTGCATATCTAGCTGAGTACTGTAACATTTTCCTTCAAGTGATATATATATATATATGTGTGTGTGTGTGTGTGTGTGTGTGTGTGTGTGTGTGTTGGTCTTTAGACCTAACACAACATAGTCGTTTCTTCCTCTTTCTCTTCCTTTCTTCCTTCTTTCATTCTTTATTTTATTTTTTTCCGACTTGGTATCAAAGCGTCCTATCCGGGACCTGACCACAGCCTACAGTAGTGGGGCCCACTGCTGACATCGTTCATGCGCACCGAATGACGTCAGCGGTGTATGACCATGAAGTCTTTTTTAAGCAGAAGTTTGGGACCTGGTAGATCGGGATTTTAGAGGAATAATGATGATTTTTCTATATGTTTTTTAGGTGTTTTTCATGGTGTTTCAGCGAAATGAAGAAAAAGTCGGAAAAGATTCCAGTCCTTTTGCTGTGTGATGCTTTTCTGAAGGAGTTTTGAGCAGATTTTCTCCAAGGGGTAGGTGTGATTGATCAAGTGCAATCATTCATGAAGTTTCATCGAGGTTTGGGGGTATTACTACATCTTTTGTGAGAGATGGATGTTGTAGTCTCTTATTTTGTGGGTTTTGTTGATGGTTTTTTATTTCTTCTTCATGATTTGATGTTGTGGGGCTTGCAAAATGTCTTGTAAAATCATCTTGAAGGTAATTGCAATGTTGATACTCTTGTCACGGTGCTTAGAAGGTTCGACGTGCACAAGATGTTTGATGAAATGTTTTACCCAACTTTGCATGGGGGTCGTTTACAAATGGTAGATCTGGTGTAGGATATGTGATGTCCTATTACTATATGTAGGTGAGATTAGAATTTAGATAATCAAATAATAAAATTAACCAATTATCTACCAAACACAATAAAACTTAAAGAAATTCAGCAAAAAGAAGCTAGCATGATTCAATAAGAACAATATTCATTGCATTAAAAATCCAAACAAAATATAAAAGTGGATCTGAGGATATGAGAATTCCCTAATCTAGCATAAACCAGTCCAAAATCATATGTAAAACCAAATCCAAATAATTATCCAGCACTGTCCTACCAAAATATGCAAAATGGGCCAAACTTGGAAACTTGTCGGGGCTAGATTTGAAAGAATAATAGGGCCGAGGTTTAGGGTTTCAAATCAGGGTTAAGGAAATGGTTTCTTTTTTTTTATGTAGGAAAAAGGAAAAACGGAGCAAACAAGGGGAGAGTTTGGTGCGTGGCAGCAGCCGCACGTGCGACCGGCATGTATGGCCATACGGACTGGCCGTACGGTATGCACAACTGGTGGTGCTAGCCGCACGTGTGTGGTGGGTCTCGGGAGTGATGTGGTGTTAGTTTTGAATAGGTAAAGAAGAAGAAAGAAAAAGATGAAAGAAGGAAAAAAGAAAAGGAGGATTTTAGAAGAGGCAAAAAAAAAGAACTTAAGAAGGATGGCTTTCCTTCGGTGTGCACCTTAAAGATCAAAGAAGAAAAAAATCGAACTCCAAGCGAAATCCTCAACGCTCCTTGGGGCCATTCCTGAAACCCTAGCACTCTCACATAGAAGCCCTAAATCCTAAATCTTAAATCCCTTAAACCCAAAATCTGAAATTCTAACCCAAAACCTCAACCCTAATTACTCTAAGCCTAGATACTCCAAACCCTTTTTCTCACATTCCCTGACCTTTAAACAACAGCCCTAACATGTCAAAATTCTTACAATATAAATGATTTCGATTGAATTCAGATTAACTCTATGCTAGGATGAGGGTTCTATCTCCAAAAGGTCCCGATTAATTAGTAATTTATGAGATTCGCACTGCAAGACTATCGTAGGCTTGAATTTGGACATGTCATGAATCCGAAATATTTTAATTTATGGAAAATTAGTTTTATTTTTTCGTTCCATTGCTCTAGTTAATTTGTCTTTTAATTTCATGGCATCATATTGGGTTCGATCATTTCATCCTACATCAAATGCAGCCGAGGCCAACATTTCCACGATGAAGAACCATTCATCTAGTGGGCTCCATGTAAAAAAGAAATGGTGGTGGGCCCTCAGAAGGTTTCAACGGTGGGCATCATTATCCCCATTGTTTCCCATGGTGTGGTCCACTTGAGCTTTGGATTTGCCTTATTTTTCAGCCTCATGCCCTAAAATGAGCTAGAAAAATGGATGGATGGCATGGCCACAACACATACATCACAGTGGCCCTAGGGAGGTTTCTATGGTGGACAAACATACAAACAGTTTTGGTAATTCCCCATGAAACAGTGTCATGCAAACGGCACCATGCACTGCTTCATTGAAATGGGAGTCTAATGGGGTAAAACTAGTGCCACTGTCAAATGGACCAATGTTGAAACGCTTAGGACCACTGTGGTGTTTTTGACAAATCCTCCCTGTCCACCAGCTTCACTGGATCATTTTAGGGGGTGGTAAAAAAATCAGGCAAATCCAAAACTCAATTGGGCCACACAGGGTATACGGTGGGGATTGAACAGTCGTCGTTGAAACAGTCGGGGCCCACTGTGATGTTTGTGAGAAATCCCACCCCATCCACAAGTATTCCAGATCATTTTAGGGCGTGGCCCAAAAATGAGGTAAATCCAAAACTCAGGCTCTCTCTCTCTCTCTCTCTCTCTCTCTCCCTCTCTCTCTCTCTCTCTCTCCTAGAAAGTTTTCAAGGAAGGTCAGTTGAAAATTTTGTGGGGCCCAGCATGATGTCTGTGACAAATCCATCCCGTCGGGGAGTTTTTCGAAGGTCAATTTTATGAGTGGGCCCAAAAATGAGGCAGATACCAAACCCGAGTGGGCCACAAGGCAAGAAACAGTGGGGATTGAGCGCCCACCGTTGAAACACTCTTGGGGCCACAGAAGTTTTGGATCAGGCTACTATTTTCGTTTTCAATTCATTCCAATGGGAATGAGCTTATGAACAGTTTGGATAGCACATAAACATCACGGATGACCTAGGAAAGTTGCAACGGTAGGCATTTCCCTTCCCACAGTTTCCTTCTGTGCGGCCCACTTGAGCTTCGGATCTGCCTCATTTTTGGGCCCACCACCTAAAATGATCTGGCCAAATTGGCAGACATGTTGGGTTTGTCACAAACATCATGGTGGGCCCCACCTAGCTTCCATGGTTCCATGAATGAGGTTACCATGGTTTATGTCATTAGGGGGAAAAGATAATTTTGAAAAACTAAAATATACTGGTCAAACTGCTTCAAGACTCACAGTGGCAATTTTTAGACTAACAATGAAAAAACAGGCGATTCTATCGGAATAGTTAGAAGTAGGAGGTTTTAGGTCCATATGTCAAAAGCCAGGCGGGAATATGGTAAAATCCCTCAATTTTATTTTATTTATTGTCCACATGACTGCTGGCAGAACCATCCACTTCCAAGCCACCTATCAGGATTTCCGACCGCCTGATGGAAAACCTGTTTAGGCATAGCCTATCCATCATGAGGACCACCAGACACCAGATGAATGGTATGGATCACCAAAGGTGCGCTAAACAGGCTAATGATTAATATACTTTAAAAAACCCATAAATTGAAAGGATAGAATGGTCTGATCAACTCAATGCTTACACGGTGGGCCATTCCTCGTGAGGCCCACTGGATGAACAGTTCCGATCACTGAGATAGGACTCGCATAAACAACAAGTCCCGACAGACTACAATTTCAGGTAGTCCCAAGGACTACTAAACCTGATCTCTACATCTTTAAAGGAGAAAAAAAGAAAGACTAATTAGGGTTATGATCTAACCATGGTCCCCAGCGCTCTGGAGGAGTACAGATTTTCGGTGGCATTCGGCTTTTCATTTCTTGAAATAATCCCCTCTGGAGATCGCTGGTGTCGGCCATGAAGGCTTCAGCATAGGAATTCTCCTTGTTGAGGTAATCCGAGAGATCTGGATCGTCGGTGTTGGACATCCAACGGTAGGGATCTTCCCACGTTCCCGTGAGCAGAGAAGGTGAAGGGTATTTTCTTGGGGCGAGGTGCTTTGAAGATGGGAGAGAAAAGAGAGTTCCTCTGCAGGAAGAAGAGAATGAAGAAATGGAGGAAGACATGAATGGAATATGAATGAAAGAAAGGGAGAAAAAGGGCAGTCTCTTCAGCATGGTGTTGCAGGAAGAGATTTCCTGAAAGCTGCGAGATGCAGAGGAGTTGGGTTTATATAAATGAATAATTACAGGAATACCCTGTCTATTTGAAAATTGGCGGAATTCTCCTTATTTTTGTATTGACTAAAGGTCCCCGAGTTAAGGGTGGGTACCGCACAGCTACTGTTCAGTGATCCAAACCGTGTGACAGAAACAGATCCACCAATTGACGGCCAGGATGGTTTTGAGAGATTTTTTACCATTCAGTAATCCAACTGTTCATTTGTTGGGCCCTTCTCCGTTAATATTAACCTTGCACTTTTCGGCCTGCAACGAATGGTTAAAGTAAAATGCAGTCAAGAGGTGACAGACAGAAACAGGTCCACCAATTGACGGCCAGGATGGTTTTGAGAGATCTAACAGATGAAATGCTGGATTACTTGAAGTGGGGCCCTGTGGGCAACCAACGGTGGCCCAAACGCAAAAGGCAAATGATTGCATGATGAGAGTTATCTGGTCAGGTGACCCAGAAAAGGTCATCTAATGGACCATCTGTTGCATGATTAAAAGACTCAGCAACTCAGATAGACTCGTTTGGCCCTGAGTCAAGCCATGATTCACCTGTTTCGAGGTCAAATCGGTCTGACTCGCCTGAGTCAAGGAGACCCGTGTGATTCGTGGTATCAAACTGAATTGGGTCCACCGAATCCAAGTCAACTCATCCGAGTCACACACAACTGGGACCAGTCTTGAAACCATGCTCCGTAGACAGTGCATTCCCTTGTGATGTCTGAGATTTGAACTGGGAAAATCCAGGCTTTGCATAGGCCTTCCATCGATCAAATTATCGAAATCTCTATGAAGCTCCCATCCATGACGGGAACCATCTGATTGACGGTATCACAGAACAATGGCCCCTCGCAGAAGAAAATCCTCGCAGGATACCTCTTGAATCCTAAACAACAGTATATGGTCCAAAACTCAGAGATGTGACATCCAATCTGTACATCCCCTCAATCGTAACCGTCCAATCATTTTGCCCAGGAACAACGTTAAGGTAACTAAGTGAATTGATCATCAACCGACTATTTCACTTTATAACCATCCGTTTGATAGCCATCCAACTGTCCACTTGCATCCATTTGATAGCCATCAATTGGATGATTAGGATTGCTTGATCAGTGTGACTGCTTATAATCATCCATTTGATTGCATTATCGGTGAAATATACTCCACCCATCATCTACCCACAAGTTGGTTGGTGTGGATAACTGTACATGAGTTCTGATGAATCATCACCATTTTAAAAATGGCAATTACCATAGCCTATAGAGGCCTGGATTTCCATACCATTCCATGTAGGGCTGCAACTTGGGTCCGCTCAAACGGAAACCGATTGACCCAACCTGGGTTCAGGTCGGATTGGATCAGTTTGTAAAGGTCCTTGGGTTGGAATAAACCAACTAAATCTGAAACCGGGTTGGGTTCAGTTTGAGGTGTTTAAGTTAGGTTGGGAATAATCACATGGATATAGATCGGGTCCAACACAAAGGAATTCAGGTTGGGTTCAGATTAGGCACCTCAGGTTAGAATTTGGGTTGGGTTAGAAAGCAGGTTGGGTCCTCTTGAGGTTGAGTTCGGCACGGGTTGACCCCCAACCTGACACAAACACCCAAGCTGCACCCCTAATTCAATGTACACGGTTGAAGATTCACCACCATACACAGCCACCAAATATCTATTCATCAAAAGTGAAATGGAAGAACAAGATCATTTCACGAGATAAAAAAATATTTAAGGAAAAAAAATAGACCGTTGTCTTATACAAAGACTAAAAATAGGCTTCAATCCGAAGCAACAATAAAATCAGATTATACACAAGAAACTAAACCCTACTGCCTCTCCATTCAAATGAATATAAATTGAAGTTAACAGATCTGAAACTCTAAATGTTCCCAAGTACCCCTGAATCAATGATAGCGAACATTACTAACTGCTCTTTATTGCCAATGAAATACACAATTCATGTGTTCACCGCAAGGTCGACCCCTCCTAGTTTTCTCGGACAACAGTTTAAACCCATAGGATAACATCGATCTGCAAGGTTCCAATAGTTGGCTTCTTTGACTATTTTGGTTTATCATCATCCTGCAAGTGAATGGAAGTTATCAGATGCAGACCTACAGTTGCAATTTCCCTGTTTTTCTTTACACCTCTTGAGCCATGTGAAAGATGTGTTCAAACAGGTACAAGAATCCTCTTTCACAAATCATGTGCAAGAAAGGCAAAATGTGCGAGATCGGGGGACAGATGGAATAACATTCCAGTGGTCCACATTCAGCATACATGCTGGGTCCATCAATGAGTTGATGAATTATAAGCCAGTGTGTTTGTGGTGAGTCTACCTGATGAAGAGTGAGAATTGTGAGTGTGTGTATGCCAATTTCACATGTGTGCCATGAAGACAATGCAAATGTCCTTCATATTTCTCAATTTCCTTTACCCTATCATGGCATGGGTAGCCAAGGGGTATAGAATGCGAAACCGAGTTAAAATCCCACTATCATGCAATGGGTCATAACAGCCAGGGGCCAATATAACAGCTATTATCTATACTTATGTTACATGTAACGGGCATTAAAAACTGATATATCAGATAATATAACAGCCATTATGGTTGTTATAAGCTGATGTTCTTTCTTTTTCTTTTTCTTTTCTTTTTTTCTTTTTTTTTTTTTTTTTTTTTTTTGAAAATTTTAAAAATATCATCATCATCCTAGCCTTATCCCACTTAATTGGGGTTGGCTACATGAAAATTTTACTAATAGACAAATGAGAAATGCTCGAGGCTCTAGAGCACCATTAGTCATAGTGCTCCTAGTTGCATCTGTTCACTTAGAACACAGTCCAATTGACCAATCTCAACTGCAGAACAAATTTCATGGACTACCAAGTTAAAATCACACTGATCAGATGATTCAATCCATCCTTGATTTGGCCATATTCTCTAGCCATCCTTTCCAAGTGATGGATGGGATGGTTATGATTGCCTAACAGAAGTAATTCTTTACAATCACTATTAATCCAGTGGGCCCTAACAAATGAAGGATCAAATTGTTGAT